>JAJJWX010004217.1:0-600000 GCA_023529315.1 Papaver bracteatum
ATTATGAAGCTCACTTGTGACGCTCGTCAAATGTTGTTGAAGAATCCTTACGACACTCTCGTGAACAATGTCATTTATACTTATAGGAATATTTGACCTTCTCGTGAAAGCGTTGTTCTTACTACGAGAATATCGTTGTGGCGATATTCTGGTACTACAGGAATTAGAAAATTTAACTAATCATAAGGTTGGTAGTTATCTCTTAATGGAGTAAACAACTAAAATTAAACAGTAACCCAAAAATGAACAAGGGGTCAAAATCCATACTAAAATATTTATAAGTTTGATTAACTTTTTAAAAAACTTGTTCAAAGTATATACCTTAACATAAGAAACAAAATATTAGATTCATGTTGATATCTTCTAGTTTCTTTTTTCTTATGCAAAGACCATTTGTTTTTTAGTGGTTGCTGGCAATGGAAAATGTGGACTACAAAAAAGTAAATAAAATAAAAAAAGGGATGAACAATATCTTTGATTTTGATTTTGGGTCAACTGTATGATTAATATTGAATGTAGTTTAACTGGACTCGCATGAAATCGCAAAATCTTTTCCTGAAATCTATTACTAATTCTTCAAATTAAAGAACGTGTGAAATATCTACAACATATTTATAACAAAAAATAGATAGTGCATGGGTGCAGCTCCACTCACATATAGTCCTTAACGTAAATCTCCAACGCCGATACTGTAAATGACGTCTCGTGCGCGAAATGATCCTTCGTCTACCTTACCATCTGTAGACAAATCCAACACCTTGTCTAAAAGAGAACTGGGAGCCATTTTTACGCTAATTCCCTTAATCGAAACTCTTGCATCATTCACTACACAAAGTATATTTTTATACAGGATAAACATCTATTACCATTCACCACACAAATGAAAACTAATAACTCAACCATCATCTAAAGGAAAAATCCATATCAAAGAGAGCAAAAATCAATTATATCCAAAACCTACACTTCATTGAAACCCACTTTTAAAGCTTCAATTTCTTAAAACAGACTTTGATTACGAAAAACAAAATATTTATGAATCAAACATAACTTATATATTGAAAACATGATGATTAGCAAGTAAAAAATTGCAATCCAGATAAGTAATCAGACAAACCTTTGCATCAAGTGGGATTTTTCCAATTTGAACCATGTCTATCCTGTACCATTTTTTACAAAATAAAAAATAGTTAAAGAACTACAAATCCAAACACAGTAAAAATCGCCCTTATAGGTTTCAACCTTTATGATTCTCTTATTGTAAAATATATAAAACCCTAGATTTAAATGAAAAGGGCGTTCACCTTGTAAGAAACATCTTCAACATCAAACCCTATTCTGCAAACAACAAAACCCTCATTATTCGTGATGTTTAATTGAAGACTAGGGTTAAAAGTTTCACAAGAGATTTAAGATGAAGTAATGCTAAGAATTACTGATAATTCCTAATGGAAGATAGTGGTCACAAGTATGAAACTGAAGAAATTAGTTTTATACCTTTTGATATTCGAAAGAGAAAATTAGGGATTTCTAATTGTAATGATAAAAATTAGAAATAATGTTCATTGACGTGAATCAATTAGCCGGCCAGATCAAAATCAATAAAAATCAGGGGACTTAAATCAATCTAAATCAAGAAAGCAAAAACCCTAACCATAAAATACCCTCAGATAAACCCTAATCTACTAATCGTACTAATACTGATAACTAAAAATCGAGAAAAAAAAACCCAAAAAACTTGAAAAAATGTCCCAAAATTTTTTTTAAAAAAAAGATAGTGTAAATAGAGATATATATAGGTTGAAGGATAAGAAATATCCTCACCGGGATCGTACTGCGTGAAAAATTCTTCTACATCTACAATACAACAAACACAAACAAAACAAATTAGAAGCAAAACCCATCAACCCTAAGACTAAAAATAAATCAAAATTACATAAGAAATTAAAAATGAGTAAAAGAAATTTAATACTAACAAAGATACGGTTTTGCTATGGTCAGAGATTTCTTCTTCGATTAATAACTTAATCCCTTTGTTCTTAAGGAGAAACAACTAGGGATTTTTAACTTCTGTAAAAGAAAAAGGAAAGAGAAAAGGTGAGAGGGAGAGGGAGATATGTAAGGTGCAGCGTATAAAGATTTTATGGTACAGTGAAATGATAAAAACTAGAGATAAGGTATCATCATCCATCCGCTCACTTCAGTTCTCAATCGTGACCACACAGAGAGTGGGCCCAAAAAATCCTTTCCACAGGAACAACCACGATGACCGGTCGAGGTGTTGGTCACAAATTTTAGGGATATAATGGTAATTATCTAGCGACCGCTTCTAGCACTCTGGTATGTACTCCGTATTTTTTTAGATCTGGGACTGTCTTGACCGGTCCACGGTCTGCTGACCGCTATTGAGGGTCGGGGATGTGGGTCAAGAAAACCCCATTTTTCACTAATGGATAAGAATTTGCATAGACTTTATTGATCTAAACAAAGCTTTTCCTAAAGATAACTTTCCATTACAAGATATACCTCAAATGGTCGAATCGGCAGAAGGAAATGATAGAATATATTCTCTAGATGGGTATAAAGTATACAACCAGATTCCTCTCACCGAAGAAGATCAAGAACATACTGATTTTTTTTTCGCTCCAAGAGGATTATATTGTTATAAAAAAATGCCATTTGGTTTGCGAAATGCATGAGCAACGTATCAAAGGATGGTAGAGAAGGTATTTACAAAGTGGATACACAAAACATTACAGGTGTACGTATATGACATGTTGATAAAAAGTAAAGAAGCTAAAAACCATGTACAAGATCTGAAGGAGATTTTTGAACAGATGCGGCATTTTAACATCAAGGTAAATCCAGAAAAATGCATTTTTGGAGTTGCGTCAGGAATTTTTTTAGGATACATTGTATCCAAAGAAGGAATACAAGTTGATCCAGAAAAAGTGCAAGCAGTTCGCAATATGCCAACACCAGCAACAGTAAAAGATGTGCAAAAATTAAATGGACTCTTAGCTTCGCTGGGAAGGTTCATCTCGCGATCACCTGATAAATGTAATAATTTCTTCAGCATACTAAAAAATGGAACAAAATTCAGATGGACAGATGAATGTGAGAAAGCTTTTCAAGGAATAAAAGAATACCTGGCGAATACATCTATTTTATAAAGGGCAGAACCGGGAGAAGAAATGCTAATCTATCTTGCGACAACTTCGCATGTATTAAGTGATGTGTTATTGCGAGTAGATGCAGGAGTTGAAAAACCAATTTACTACATCAGCAAGACGTTCAATGCCGCATAAAGAAATTATTCTAAAATTGAACAACTAATTCTAGCATTGGTGTATGCGACCTTTAAGCTCCACATATATTTTCAGACACATAAAGTTAAAGTGTTAACAAAGGTAGCAATTGAATCAGTAATGAAAAACTCAAAAATATCAGGCAGAGATAGAGATGGAATGCGCAAGTAGGACATTTTGAAATTAAATATGAAGTGTTATCTTCACCAAAGTCGCAGGTTGTCGCAAACTTTTTAGCAGAATTTACTTTAGAAGATGATGAAGCTGTTGAGGAGATGATGGATGTAGAATATGTAGGGACAGAATATTGCATGATATAAGGTTACGAACATAGTAACAAATACAAGAGAGAAGTGTCGCAAGATAATGCGATAATAGAAGAAACACGGGAGAAGTGTGAAGGGTTTGCGAATATAGAACAAACTTACGATCAAAGGTTGCGATGCTTCGCAGGTTATATACAGTTGTACAGATTTCACTATAAATAGTAGATCAAATGTTAAATTTGCAGAGGTTCTTTAAGTGAGTGTTAGAAAAAGTCTTAGGAGAGAGAACGGAGAAAGTTGTAACTGTTCTAATCTCCATTAACATATTTATGTGTAATCAGTTGAAAATATTAATCAAAATTGTCATTCTTCATCAAGAACTTCTTAAAGTTTTACAAATTCTACTGAGGGTGTAGTTGTAGGATTTCTTGCAACTACAGAAGAAGAACAAGGAGACCCAAAAGACTTGTTAACATAACCAAATAGATGGAAGATATTGGTGGATGGATCCTCAAATGGGAAAGGTAATGGAGTTGGAATTATCTTGATTTCACCAGAGGGAACAAAGATGGCTTTTTCATTTAGGTTAGAGTTGGCATCCACTAATAATGAAAAAGAATATGAAGCTGTGGTACATGCCCTAAAATTAGCAATAGAAATGAAATTAGAAATGCTAGAATTACCAGTGATTCACAGCTAGTCATTCTCCAGATAAAAGGAGAATACACAACAAATGAACCATCCTTGAAGAAATACAAGAAATTTGTTGAAGAATTGTCAGCGAAAATCCCAAAAATAAAGTGGAGGCATATATCAAGGAAGGATAATAAGCTCGCAGATGCTTATGCTTTCATTTCAAGAATGATGACAGATCCAACTGCGAGATGCATAAAGATACAGACACTTTTATAGCCATCAATCAATAAAGAAGAGGAAGAAGAAAGAGATGTAATGATAGTAGAAGGTGGTGAAGAAGTGCCAAATGATAATGTCGCAGATTGGAGAACAAAACTTCATGCATATTTAGTAAGAGGATAAATACCAAGAAACAGATTGGAGACACACAAATTAAAGAGTCGTGCAAAAAATTATGAATTAAGAGATGGGATATTGTATAGAAAATCATTTAATGGACCATCACTTAGATGTTTGACACGAGAATAAGGAGATAAAGTGTTAAAAATGCTGCATAGTGGAGATGCTGGCAACCACAGCGGAGGAAGATCTTTGGCATATAGAGCAAAAATACAAGGTTATTATTGGCCATATATGCATGAAGATGCAAAATAAATATCAAGGCGTTACGAAGATTGTCAGCGACATGGAAAGAGAATACATGCACCTGGAGCACCCTTATCATCCTCAACCAGTGTGTGGCCTTTTGGAAAGTGGGGGTTAGCTAGATATTATGGGACCATTTGTACCAGGATCTAGACAAAAAATATACTTAATTATCGCAACAGATTATTTCACACAATGGGCAGAAGTAAAAGAAGTACAACACATTCGCGACAAAGACATATTTACATTCATTTTTGAAAATATCATCTGCATATTTGGAATTCCAGCACAGTTGGTATCTGATAATGGGAAGCAATTTGAAGGACAGAATATAGAAATGTTGATTAATGCCTTTAATATAAAATGTAGAAAATCTACTCCTCTATACCCACAGGCTAATGGACAAGCAGAGGAAACAAATAAGATAATCGCAGATATATTAAAGAAGAAGTTGGAGGGACATAATAGAGCATGGTGCGAATAAGTACATAATGCAGTGTGCGCTTACATCACAACTAGGCGAGAAACAACTGGAATGTCACATTTCTGTCTAACATATGGGGTTGAGGCAGTGTTACCAACAGAAGTTGCTATACCCACGATGAAAAGAGAGGTATGGGAGAAGAATCTTAGTGCTGGAATGATCCTAAGCAAATTGGATTAATTAGAAGAGTGGAGAGAAAAATCTTTACATCATATTGAGAATTATAAATAGAGATTAGCACGAGAATACAATAAGCATATCAAACCACGTGAATTTCAGCCAGGTGATTTGGTTCTTCGCGAGACGCCAAATTATCAGCGAGAAGGTGGTGGAAAATTAACGAGAAAATGGGATGGACCTTACATTATAAAAGAGATAATTTGAATAGGGTCATAAAAAATGATGGATTCAGAGGGTAAAGATGTTGGTCAAAGACTTGGTAGACCATGGAATATATTATATTTAAAGAGATATTACCCGTGAGGAACTTTGAGAATCCCAAGTTGATGAAACGATGTATGATGCAACAAAGTAAGTATTAACAAAAAAAAATTAATGAAAAAATTGCTGCGAGATTATTCAAGATCAAATAAGAATGTGCGAAAATTTCGCAAGAAATGATGTTTAAGATCCAGAATGGGACGAACCTTTATGGAGTACACCCTAGTTCGCGAATAAAATTTCGCAAGAGGCAAATGTAAGACCTAAAGTACGGCATAGAAGGGGGTATCTGTTGCATGGCTCAGTGATAAGGTTACACCGCTGCTGGAACCTGAGTCATGGAGATTTGGGGTCAATGAAAGCCCGTCCAGGAGAGACACCTTGGATTCTAAACTTGAGCATATGACTTGAGTTGGGAGACTAAGGTAATAAGAGCTCTCCTAAGGGGTGAATAGTATGATCAAGGCGCCGAGGTACACGGTTGAGCCAAGAGTGCCCGGGGCGTATGAAACTACCCTGGCCATTCATGGTAAGTCTTGGATATGATGCACTCGGCCCGAAGAAAACCCCATTTAGGGTGCAGTCTCATAACCATACGCCATATAGGCAAAAGGGATAAGAGGTTGCAAACACAACTGGTTATTATTAAGACTGGATGGGAGGAGCTAGTCTTGTATTTCCGATTTACGTCTCCTTGAAAGGGCAACCAGGGGGAAGATAAGGGATACACCCTCCATTAGGGAGCTGATAAGTGTCTTAAGACACAAATGACATGAGACTTTTTACTCACGGGAGTATTAAGACTTGTCATATTTGTACAACATTCCTGAAGAGGCAATAATACAAAAGAGAAGATAGTATGAGATCAATGGGTCATTTCATGCAAGTGTAAAGACGTCATGCGATTTCATCGCAAGACGGCAATGTCATGGGGCTTTGATTTCGCAAGAAAATTTAGGCCTGTCATATTGTCGCAGCAAAAATACAAAGAACAAAAAGTTAAGGCAAGGTCAATGGGTTTCTACATGAAAATGTAGAAACGTCATGCGATTTTGTCGCAAAGAGAAAAGATGGAAAAATAAGACCTTTAACTAGTAAAGAAAAATAAGACCACAAAAAGATTTATAAATACTAACTATTATTTATGCAGATCATTCATCGCTAGAAAGATAATCAGATGCAAGTATGGGAATTAATAAAAAAAGATGACATTATCTTTCTCGCAAGTACTTAAAATACCAAAAGTATAACTGAATTCGAAAGAGGTCCAAAGTACATTGTTCGCAAGAAAAGAAAGAGTAATTCAAGAAAATAAAACTAGAACTCAATCTTCAATATATTCTTCGCCATCCTTATCATCTCCACCAACGTTATCATCTTTTCCAATGTTCTCCTTATTCTAGTCGACTCTGGTTTCTTCCTCATTTGGCTTACCACCAGTAGTTGTTTCATCACCAGCATCTCCTTCTTTATTAGGGATTTCTTCTTCTTCTAAATCTTCTTGGGAAACATTATCTTCACCACTTCCATAATCAAGGTCACTATCGGCATCCCGAGGAGTTTCATCTTCATCTACTTCCATAGGTTTGAGTGATATTGGAGAAAGAGATTTGGACAGCAAAATTTCATTCACAAGAACTTTAGCACTAAGATGATCTTGGCGAAGGAAAGCTCTGTCATGGTTTCTAATCTCCATGTTTTTGAAATATTCAAGATAATCATATTTTCTTTCTGCCTGATCGCGATAACGGGGAAGGTGAGCACCAAGTAATCCATTTTCTTTGCGAAGCTTGGCAAGTTTAGAATCCAAAGAAGAAACAGAAGAATGAAGCTTTCTTTCAGATTCTGCGAAAAATAAGAACAAAAATTATTCAGGTGAACACCTCGCAAGGGAAATATTGCAAAGAAGTTTAACAAAAGAAAGATGTCTGAGGCAGTCAAAATGACTACCTTCCTTTTGTTAAATTAGATTTTGAATTAATTCCAAGCAAGTATTTTCCCAATGATTCATTGCGTCATCAAATTTATCTCCAACTAAACCCTTCTGTCGGGATTTTAAGTTCTTTTCTTTGGAGATAAGAAAAGTGTTTTCCTTCGTTAGAGAAGAATAAGATTCTTCTAATTTGGAGTACTGTTCTTGGAGTTTATTTACTTTTACTCTTAAAATTATCCTACCCTGCATGAGTGAATTTTTCTCAGCAATAGATGATTCAGTTACTTCTTTAAGTTCATTTTTCAGCGAGCGAAGAGATTGTTCTTGATTATCACACACTTTTTGGAGAACAATTAGTTTCTGCAAAGAGATCGCCAATGTATTTCATAGATCTCGCTTTTCCTGAGATAGAGTTTTATTTTCATCTGATAAAGTTTTCATCTCTAAGTTAGCTTTAGTAAAAAAGTAAGAGAGGCGAGATATTTCGCTACTTAATGAGTTTTGCTCTTGAACTAGTTGAGTGTTCTCTTTGGTAAGAATATCTATTTGATCAACTGAATATGTATGAAGATTATCTAATCGGTTATACTGATCCATCCAAATATATCTATCAATGCAAATTTCTTCAGCGGCAGATTCAAACTGAAATCTTTCCATTATACGTTTCTGGTTTAAAGCTTAACAAGCGAAAAAATATTTTAAGGATAAACAACATGGAAAGAACAAATTTGTGAAAAGGCAAGTTAAAGTTGAAGATAAGAAATTCATACCTTTTAGTTCATCATTCTTCCTGCGAAGAAGCTCGCAGTCTAAAGAAACAGAGGTTCAGCTTGTGAAAGTGTTGGAGAAGAAGTTGAAAGACCGAGTTTGGGAAAGGAAACAGAAGTTTCAACAGTTTTGGGTTGGCGATATCTTTTAAGAGGTTTATTGGAATCTCCATCACCCTGCGAATCACAACATAGATAAGAAACAGAGGCAACAATATTTTTATTAAAAAATAATGGTATTTCTTACTACCTTGTCATTCGCAGACTTTCTCTTTCTCGCATGAACTTTGAGTTGCGAACTTCTGGGAGCATTAGGGTTTTGAACTGTAAATTTAGTATTGGAAGTGTTTTTGCTGAAAAAGAAACAGTATGGGAATTACACAAGAACAAACAAGATGGTAAGATGATCTCAGCAAAATCAAAAGAAAAAAAAGAAGAACTAACCTTGGTGACTCCATGGAAATAGAAGAGAATAGTAGCAGGAGGATGGATTTGATAAATGAGGAAATTTGCAGATGATAAAGATTTGCAGAAGATGAAAACGAAACAAAAGAATAAAATACTCTTTCTTCCGAATCCCTCTTTAAATATGCGAAGGAAGATGACCGGTTAATGATAAAATGTGCCAGTAATTAAAGGAGTATTCAACACGTGTTGACGGTTATGCTTAATTCACGGAGCCTTGTCGATAGAAAAAGAAGTTGAAAGAAAAAATGAACAGTTGCGGCATTTTGAAGAACAGTTTCTCATGACATTCTCTCCTTCGCATAGAAGACATGAGAAGAGGCAAGATGTAGGATCATAATATCGCAAGAAAGACACATTTACGAAGTTTAGCTAACAACACTTTGCGAGTGTCGCAGAATGATTTGAAGAATGATGTGACAAATGACGATGGCAGAAACATGAGAAAAGTGTGATGACTCTGCGATATTTGTAGTGCTCGCGAAGATTGACAATAGAACTCTTGCGAGAATATCGCAAGTCAGATCCTAAAATAAAGGACAGATTAGCTGTCATCCACTATGTAATTCCCTATATAAAGAGTTGAATAAGCTTAAGGAAGGGAGAGATTTTTTTTCGAGTGTTGAGCAAGTCATTAGGAGAGAGAAAGTTTAAAGAGCGATTGTATTCTTGTTTTCTTCCATTTCTTGTAATATTTTTGTGAATCAATTAATAAAGGTGTTGTTCTTAATCTTTTAAAGATGTGTTGATTATTATGAATTCTTGTGAGGGGTGTAGTGTGGGATTTCCTGCTACTACAAGGTTAAAACATCGCAAAGAGATGATGACAAAAGGGATAAGCTCATCGAATTTCTTGAAAAATCACAAGAACAAAGGGTTGCAAAGTATGAAACAGAGGAAGAGTACCTCAAGAAGCACATGGAAAACTCTACAATCTTGGCACAAACACACCAAAGGGAAGTCGACTTGAAGATCCTACACCAAAACTTGAATGAAGTAGAGGAATGGGAGAAACCCCTCTACCAACTGTGGAAGAACGAGGTTTTGGTCCGTAATGGATTACTACCAATCCCCTAAATTAAAGTGATATATTAAGTTATTTAGAAGTAGGATTTCAATTTCAATGTACTTTTTTATTGTTTAAGTTATTTTTAATTTCAATGTACTTTTTAAAATTTCTTCAAAAAAACATTGTAACCTTGTTTTGCAATGTAACGAATGATTTCCCTTACTTTGGTAAATTTTCAAATATTGAAACAAATAACCATTGGAACAAATTGTCAAACATTTCACAATTCAAAATCTGAAAACATTTCACAATTCAAAATCTGAAAACATAGCCGTTGGTGATGTAAACTAGGTGTAGGAAAAAAAAAGGGAACATTTAAAAATTGAAAATTTGAAGAAGAAAAAAAAACCGTGGTGGTGTAAAAGCGGTGTAAAAAAAAGGTCAAGCATTGTATTGTGCAGCGCTGATGCTAAGGGCTGAATAGAACAACGCCCTTGTCTGGCGCTGAATAGTTCAGCGCAGATGCCCTGGAATATTCCTCCAGCGCTAAACCATTCAGCGAAAATGTCACTTTTTCTGCGCTGCACCATTCAGCTCTTCAATATCGCTGCTAGTTGAATTGCGAGCACATGCTAGAAGAGAGAACTACTGTTAACAAATAGACCACACTTTGTTTTTGAACTACAACACTTTTCTACTAATCTAGCAGCTCAATCTAACCCACAAGACTTAGCCTAAGTCCAGCGGCAACCCCATTACTAGAATAAGTGAATAGCTAACTGACTCAAACAATATAAGGTACTTCAATAATTACAAACATCATAAAAGCAGTTAATCTAATCTGGTTTTAATCCTTCATATCAGATTCTATATAACTGTTCCCTAATATTCAGGATTATGAATTTGCAAGGTTCTATAGGAAACATAGAATATGCCAGTCCCTCATAACCCAAGATAAAAAAAAATGTAACTTAAATACTCTTTGACCACAGCGAATACAACCTGACATAAGTTGCTGGACAAAGATCAATTGAGCACATAATACACGCATGGTTCATAGATATATATTAGTTAAAAGTTGAGGGCCTGATTACATGGTTCAGATTCATACAACAACAACAACAACAACGCAATGGTCCGAAGGCATCCATATTAACACATGCTTATGATTATTATATATAATGTTAAAAGAGTAATATGATAGACCTCGCATCATTCTCAAGCAAGGCGTAGATCATGACAGTTATATCCCCCTCCATTATGAAGATTGGGCTGGCTTGGTTGAAGGCGGAACGTAAATATGTTCTGACCATTCGCCAATTCAATTGCAGATTCATAATCTTCCTCCTGACCAGCTAATATAAATCGGGGATCCTCATCTATTGGTTCCTGAAGCAAAATTCCAATTGAAATTCTTGCAATCCACAAAAACAAAGACGTTTCGGAAAAAATGAAGAACAATGCAGCGCTTACAAATTCACGTAGGAGACCATGGTGTTGCTCGGTGTGGTTCCTTAGCTGCATTTAAAGAGGTAAATAGAGTAATCAAATGCAGGAAAGAAAAGATAGTTGCAAGATTATCATCGAAAGAAATCTTTAATCGTAAAATTTCACATCAACTAACCTTCTTCCTGGTAGTTTCCGTCTGAGTAATGATCACATGGTACTGTTTTAGACAATCGAAAATATTGATGAGCTTACAGACGTTACACAAAAATCCAATAAGCTTGATTTTAACTAAACAGTAACCAATAGTTACTGAACTGCCAACTCCAGCAAGAAAATACAATCATCTTTACGACCCTCTTATTATAGTAAAACTTGTTCATTATAACTTCATCGAAGGGGATTCTTGAAGGCCAAGACCTATGAGTCCAAGCTTGGAAGCTGGAATCATGGGGCATATGACTTAGAGTAGGGACATTAGAGAATTAAAGCTAAAGCTAATGCCATGACTCTTCCATTGCTAACACTAAATTAATGCTGAGTACCATCGCAGAGGAATGGAACCCCAGTGGTTACCAAGACACGCCGAGCCGGCTGGGCCTTTTATTTTAGTTTGTTCTTCGGAAATTAAAACTAATTATTTTTGGCTGTCCAGATTCTAGCTTTGTTACAGATTATCTAATTACCTTCCTATCACGGACTACTTTAACTGAAGCTTCCAGATTTGCCTCAAGATTGCGCAATTCATCGATGGTCAGTTCATCTAGATCTTCTCCCATCCTCTGCCTATAAATTCAGAAAACTAAAATAATTAATTTCTTCACAACACAATGAACATAAGAAGTAGATCGAGCTTCTTGATACCTTATTTCTCGGCGAAGCCTTCTATTAATCTCCTTCTGCTTGTTTAAGGCATTTTGCAAACTCTACAAATAAAAATACAAGCTTATAAGAAATCAACATGTAAACATAAGCATATCCATATTATTAACCAAAAAAGCAGATGGATCATCAAAGTTTAACTAACTTTTTTAAAATTTAACCAAAAAAATAGAAAAAATCTTGAAAAGTAGTATCTAGAGAATATCACCTCATAGTGAGAATTCCAGAGACTACTGCCTGAAATTTGTTGATACCTATCATACACCCTCTTTGTATTACTATAATTCACCCAAAAAAAAACCAAAAATCAGCCAAAGAGAAGATTATACTTTTTAGTATGTGGATCTAAGTATTAAGAAAAAGAAAGGATATAAGCTTATACCCATTAAGAGAAGGACTTAAGTATTCAGTCATTTTTCCAGTACTAGAAAACATGATAAGAGAAACTTCAGCATCACAAAGAACAGTAAGTTCTTTAGCTTTTTTCAGAATCCCAGATCTTCTTTTTGAATAAGTAACTTGTCTGTTGGTTGCATTCTCAATTCTCTTAATCTCAATCTTTCCTCTACCCATTTTTTTTTTCTCCGATCACTCTCTAAAACAAACTATTTCATCAGAAGAAGAAAATGAAGAGGTTATGTGAAGAAAAATGGGAAAGACATAATAAGAGGAGAAGAAAAGAGGAAGAAGAGGTTCCATTTTTGGTAAATTGAGAAACTGAATCCAAAGGTCAGGAGGGTTTGTTAGAGAGTAGAAGAAGTAAGTTGCTTTTGTTGTGAAAGTGAGTTTCTGGAAGTACAAAAGAACATGTAATGACTACCCAGTTTAAGAATTGGTCACCATCAAGATTTCAGTGATTTTGCTCTTTATTTTACTTCTTTTTCAAATCAATGCGGGACCTACTTAAAAGTTGCTATAATTCTTTACTTCTTTTTATCACCTCGATGACAAAACTCCACGTAACAATGTGCCCTAATTACCGGTCATGATCATTTACCGTCTACCTGGTGCATGGTGCATACCAAAGTGGACGAAGAGGTGCAAGACATTGGGGCCATAGATTCACAGTTGCATGATCCGAACTTTACATGGCTGCTAATGGGTACGAGTGTTTGGCTGAATTCCTAAAACTGCCTCTTGGAAATAGGTTTCCAAAAGTGCCACCCTAATCCCAAACCTACCAAAAATGTCACTATATGACATTTATGCCCTTGATAGTAGAGGACCCTTAATTGTTTAATATTATTTTCAACTTTCGAAACTTAAAATAAATGTTTTTCCTGTGTGGTTTTCAGTGCAAGGGTCCTGATGAAAGGTTCAAGACTATATACCGGACTCTATCATTATTTAAAAAAAAATCTTATTATATGAATTAAAAATTTAGAAATCAACTTTTTTAATGGTATTTAAGTATTTAGGGCCCACCACCAAAAGGGGGTCTGGACATTGAACATGACCTTTTTGGACCTCACTCTAGTCTTCTAATAGAAATAAAAATATTAAAATAAGATATTTTTTGTTAATATTTTATTGTCGAGGTCCAGGACCTTTCACTGGACCCTTTACTGGACACTTGGTTTTGTAATAAAATCATCTTGTAAATGGAATTAAATAATATTTTAAGGGTCTGGACCCTCGGCATGTATAGTCTGTACCTAGTCGCTCCACACTAAGGACCTTCTAACTTGGCCACCTAGGCGCCATGTAGGTGACAAGTAGGATGAAGGAAGTAGGGACCTTTATCTACCAAGGTCATGACCTTTTTCAACTAGGGTCAGGACCTCCGCTGTCAGGGCCCTAACGCTTCACCTTCACCTTCCTTACATCCCGTTACAGGGGGACATATGTGTTTTATTTATTTAAATAATTCTTTTAAATATTATATTATAAAAACTTTTTGTTATTGGTCAATGTAAGGGGTCCTTTTCTATTGGTCAACTAGGGCGACGACACCTTTCTATTGGTTAATTTATGCGGGCTCGTTCCCTCACTCTTCTTCTTCCTCCTCTTTCTTCTTGTTCTCTTTCAACCAAAAATCAATTCTTATTATTCTTTTTTTCTTATTCTTCTTTCACCATCTTATACATTTCTTGCTTCCTGCTCTTTCAACCAAAATTCAATTCTTATTATTCTTTTTTTTCTTCTTCTTCTTTCACGAACCCGGCTTAATTCTTATACATGGCAGCTACTACACCATGAAATCTAGGGTTTTATATTTTACTAAGCATCCAACCGAGATAGAGAAGGAAGGATCTATATAGTGTTCAATATGCGAGTTTAACTTTTAGCTCTATCAAATTCGATATTAAATTTTGGTTAATTTCAATTTCAAACTCAAAGTTAGGGTTTTTAAATATGTACATTGGGGATTTAAATTTGTTTTTTTCTTAATATTTTCGTAGTATCTCCTTTTCCTAACTGTATGAGATAATAACTAGCAGATTCTTGAGTATCTTATACACTTATATGGACCTTGTTCTTATGTCATTAGAAATTGTCGTTTTGTTTAGGTTTTAAAACAAATTTTCCACTACAGAAAACTTCTTACATATATAAGGAGGTTGCAACATAATCATATAATGGTATTAATGTCCAGTATTTTATCACCACCTTCTTAGTTATGTGTATTGTTGCTTAAAGACATTTTCGGTCATAAATATTCAACTTGGGTACTGAACTGAACTACAGGAGAAGCTTTGGATTGTAGATATCAAATCTGATTTGGTGGTAATGTAAAGACTATGCTTGGGTAGAGTGTACACAAAATTAATCTAAATTTGCTTGTTCTCAATTTTCTAGCAATCACCATTGGAAATTTAGCAAGGGTTATAAGAAATGGCAGTAGCTAGTATATGAAAGAGTATTGTCGCTCTGCATATCGTAGTTGTAATGTTCGATACGAGTTTTAATCACTTTTTGAATGATTTCAATGTTCATTTAGGAATTGATTGGTAATTCACTTTTTGCTTAAGAAGTTTATATGTATATAACTAATAGTATGTTTTGTGAAATGCAGTGGCTTTTAGAACCCTAAATTTTCGTCGCCATAATGATAAGCAAAGTTGTTCTCATCCACTACAATGGCCTCATAGATGTCCCAGGAACCGCATTTAAGCAAAGGATTAAGATTGTTAGTGAATAAATGTTGATTTTTTATGTTGGCCAGACATGTGGAGTCCCAAGCTTTTACACAATCAAATATGGAGAAGAAGTAAAAGTATATATTCCTCCGGTAACTCCCAAAAAAACTACTGGATATGACAGCGGATCCAAGATGCTTCACCACACTCCCTTGACCCCTCTTAACAATCTCACGTCGAGTTCCAGTGAGGATTATCATTCCAAGAATGAAACCGCCAAGGGATATGGTGGTGTTAAAGGTACATTTATTTGTCCCTCTTATTATTGTACTTTTGTATTATGTTTGTCCTAACCACATAGTCACACTAATTTTGAATGTTTTATTTTTCCAGCGAGTACTAGTGGTCCAAAGGCTAGGAGATGTCTTGAACCAGTAATCACTCCATCAGCCAAGAAACTCCGCTGCCTTCGCCAACAACTCCAGTGCCGGTTCTGGATATTCCTAAACCCCAAAGGATATGAAGTACAATGATCTACGTGTGGGTAGCACTTTCAAAAGCAAGGGGGGTCTGAAACTTATACTTGCAATAGCCAAAGTAGAAAGAAATTTTGAGTACATAGCTTTTAAATCCGACAGCCAGAGGTTTATTGCCAAATACAAAGACAAGACGTGCGAGTGGCATCTGCGAGCAGTTCCCTTAGATTCTTGTTGGTGGTGGAAACTCACAGTTGAAAATGATGTGCATACTTGTGAAAGCAACAAAAGGACTGACCCTGAATTAAGAACCAAAGCGGCCGCTCCTGGAATTGCAGAGCTTTTCAAGCACAAATATAAAGAACTAGATGCGGCCTTTACGCCCAAACAACTGGTTAAGGACATAAAAAGGGATTATGGAGTGGTTATCAATTACCGGCAGGGATACAATGCTTGCAAGCGTGGTATTGAGATGATCAAAGATAGCCTCGATGAATCGTACTAACACCTCTTTGGTTATAGTCACATGCTTGGTGCTCGTAACAAGGGTACTGTTACCTAGATAGTAACTGATTCAGATGATTTTTTTTCTATATTATTTCTTTGCTTTTGGAGTATGTATTGAAGGATTTAAGAACTATTTCTGACCTGTATTTGTGGTTAATAGTATACACCTTACAGGGACACGCCAAGGAGTTTTACTGTCAGCCGTTGGAATGGATCCCGACGAGTCGATCTATCCTATTTCTTTTGTTGTTGTTGATTCCGAGAACAATGAATCTTGTGAATGGTTTATGAGAAAGTTAGCTGGAGTACTTGGCGATAAGTATGCTATGAATGAACATATTGTTGTGGCAACAGACAGGAACCCATCGATCGGTAGAGCCATATGGTTGGCATTTCCTTGTGCTAATCAAGTATACTCCATCCACCATCTTTCAGGTATTTAACAAGACTTTATATACAATAAACACATGAGTTTTGTGTTTAAATAGATTTGATATTAGTTAACCTTGATTTGTATTTAGTGTTACTTGTCATACTGTAGCTCTTTATATGTACGTATCTAGACAGAGTTATGAAGTTAGTTGGTCCCTTGTATCATTAGATACGTAATTCAGATCAATGACAATAGCATCATTTTGCATATAATACTAGGTACGACATTCAGGTCCATGACAGTAGTACCATATAGGATATACGCACACAATAGTGGTCACATATATATGTACAGTCCACCATGTTGTATGATGTTATGTTCAGATAAATTTCAGACATATATATATGCATGCTTCATGTTGTACTTATAGGTCAGTCATGTAATGTGACCTTGCAGAAAATATCAAACAGACCTACCACAGCGCCGCGGCTTCGGTGGCATTTATAAGAGATGCAAAAGCGTTTAGCAATGATGAGTATGAACTTGCTATGAGAGACCTAGGTATAGCAAGCCCCGCTGCTTTAAAATCTATAGTGGATCTTGGACCGAAAATGTGGGCCAGGGTGAAGGATAAAATAGGTCATTTTACTCTCATGACTACAAACGCTTGTGAAACTTTCAATTCAAGAATAGCTGATATTAAAGGTCTTCTAATCTGCTATTTAGTCGATTACATTCGCAGGTTCCTTATGGAATAGTTATGCCAACGTAGACAACTAGCTCGTGATCGACAAGATCCTTTGAGTGAACATGCACAGGATATAATCAAAGAACGGTGAGTTGTGGAAAAAAAGTTTGTGGCTTGCCAAATGAAGGTTTTTAGTAGCATTGTACTTCATAAACACATAAAAACAGATAAAAAGTTGACAAACAATCAAACTAAAGTAGTTAAATGTACACCAAATAGCCAAAATAATACCAAATACAAGGGGTACATAACTACCGTAAACACTAGAGTAACATCAAAATCTAGTTACTTCCATTGAAACATATAGTGTACATGATAATCTATTCCTTCTTTACAACGGGTCTCAAAAAAGTATTTTAATGGATGAATCTTAAAATTGTTAACCATAACAAGATAAAGAGATACAAGTTCAATGGTTGATTATTACAAGTTTGATTAGCTTTTCTATGCCTTACACCTGTATACAACTGTAATCTCAAATGTACAGAACAAAATAGTCTCTCCCCAACTTCACAATGATGGCCATTAAAGATAAGTTACCTAACGAAAAATCCACAAGTTCAGCAGCGACAGCCACAGCAGAACCACTAGAAGATCCTTCTGGTACCCGATCTCGAGCGCTTGGGGTTAATGGGAGTTCCATAATGTATGTTTTCTCCATTTATAATGCAAAAATTGATAAAATTTGTTGAAAAGAAACACATTCAGAAATCTTTGCAAAAATTTAAAAAAATTGGGGCCTCTTCTTAGTTTGCAAACAAATTCCAGACTCATGCTGAATTTCATGAACTAAATTATCACACAATTCATTGTTCCATAGACATAATATCAAACAAGTTGAGTTCATTTGTAAAACTGTATGCCATCTCATCCATGACAGTTGTACCAACACATGTAGCACCACCTGATAAGATACTCAAAATTGCCGGAGCTATTGATGTTGCAACTGAATGAGTTCTTATCCAGTCCGGATTACCAAACCCAGTAACATATCCTTCCACATAATCCGAGGAGGCAAACCCGAGGTTTATGAATCTGTTCACATAATCTATATCTTGCTTCATTATTCGCTGATCAAATATGTCTTCTTAAAAATAATTCATGATAACATGCTCTTTGCTTGTCAGAACCTTTTTTTGCGTTCTTTTTCGCCACTTTCCCTGTAGGAGTATACGGGGAAAATAGGGGGTGCAGGGTTTATTTTCCTACTAGCCCTTCCCTGACCTTTTGTAACATCATCAGAAAGAAAGATAATGGGTGCAACAGGGCCAGTGCAGGGTTTATTTTTCTGAAGCTTTCTTTTTTTCCCCATTGATCTGTTACAAATGTTTTCTGCCTACATATCCGACACAGTCAAAAAGTCATACCATGATAGTTTTCTGAAAAAAGTACAAAAGATATACGTGTTAATGTAGAAACAAAACTAGAGATGCAACAAATACTTACAACAGGTCGGCTCACATCAACTTCCTTATTTGGAGGATTGTACGGATATGGTGGATTTAACTCAATACTTTTGGATCCATTGCCATGAGTCACATCTGGCTTCTGTATTGCCGCACCATCGAAATCTCCTTCTTCATTATGTCCTCTAGGTGGAATCCACTGTTGAAACAACATGAATATCAGTTCAATAAAACTTCAATATCAGAATAGATGTGACATTCTATCTATCTTAATACAATGAATTTCCAATTAGTTTTTTTCTTTGACAATGCATTGTACATCTGGGTTCCACCAATCTTATCCTTTATTGATTTGATATCGGAAGTTAAACACTCCATATGTTTCAACATTGTTTTATGGCCATTACTTACATGGACGCTTAACTCCTCCAACTGACCCTTTGCTGCACTTTTAAATATCTTCATTTCACCAATCACTGTCATTTTCAAATCCTCCGCATGACCAATCATTGCATTTTTCACAAAAGACTCAAAAGAATCAATAATTGAAGTTGATGTCCTAGAACAAAGTGCATCAGGTTGGGAGCTAGGAGGTGCCACGTGTTCTTCTTCCTCACCCTTCTCAAACAGATCTTCTTCCTCCACCACATTTTCATTCCCTAACAGATCTTCTTCGTCCTCATCATCATCCATGCTGCTCTCATCTGGAACCTGTTCATCCACAAAAATATTTTTAGACTCTAACACATTTTATTCCTCACCCTTCTCAAACAGATCTTCGTTCTCCACCACATTTTCATTCTTTAAATCTTCTTCTTCGTCATCTACCAAGGGACCTTCACATAACCCCAACATTACCAAACGCTTCGCATCTTCTTTATGCCACATAATGTCATCACACACTTTATCTTGTAATTTTATAAAGTCACTCGACCAAATTAACAATACAGCGAACAAAAAAATAAAGTAACTAAGGTAGTTATTACTTCATACCTTTGACTCCTTCAAAATCGTAAGTAGCGGCTCATGGTGTATTACTAAATCGCATGTAACACTATGCATATGGGGGCGCCAATTTGCAAAAATAGTCTTGCTTCCAAATTTACTAAGCACTTTCGGCAATACTTCCATACCCAAACCTTGGTGAAAAAGGGAAAACCTTTAAAACAATAATTGCAAACAATTAGACAACTAGAAAATATCAACCCAACTGATTCTTATCACCAGGTGTTGATGGTGGTTTTTAGCTTAAGGTTAAAATCGTAAAATCCTAAACCCTAGTCAGACAGTGACGTCACAGCATTTAAAGTAATAATCTTCTACTAGGCGCATTTATTGAAACCTTTAATGTGTCTGTGAAAACCTACCGGGGTATCTTTTTTAATATCAATTAGGGTTACGACAAGCCAAACCCTAATTCCCACGTGTGCCAATGGCAAACCATGCCAGCCACACCAACCGCGCCAAGGCATGCCAACCATGCTAGCCGCACCCCTGTGCCAATGGAAAACCATGCCAGCCACACTAACCGTGCCAAAGCATGCCAACCATGCTAGTCGCACCTTTGTGCCAATGGCGAACCATGCCAGCCACACTAACCGCGCCAAAGCATGCCAACCATGCTAGCCGCACCCCTGTACCAATGGCCAACCATGCCAGCCACACTAACCGCGTCAAAGCATGCCAACCATGCTAGCCGCACCCCTGTGCCAATGGAAAACCATGCCAGCCACACTAACCGCTCCAAAGCATGCCAACCATGCTAGCCGCACCCCTGTGCCAATGGCAAACCATGCCAGCCACACTAACCGCGCCGAAGCATTCCAACCATGCTAGCCGCACCTCTGTGCCAATAGCAAACCATGCCAGCCACACTAACCGCGCCAAATCATGCCAACCATGCTAGCCGCACCCATGTGCCAATGGAAAACCATGCCAGCCACACTAACCGTGCCAAAGCATACCAACCATGATAACCACACCATGTGCCGACGACAAACCATGCAAGCCACACCTACCGCACCATGCCAAACGCACCTCGCCATGGCCCCTTGCAAACTTAGCCGCGCCACCATATTAGCCTTCCCTACGCGGCCACCAAAACGAAGGCGTGCAACAATTAACGGTTTCCCTTCAATCCCAGGAGAAAATCCTGGCCGTATAAGGTTACCAAACGACCTTTGGCCCAAAACCCAAGATTGGTCACGTACCTAGCCAAAGATAGCCACGCTATGCGGCCATGGAAAACCCTTGGCCCCACACGCCAAGCCAAAACTGCACCTAGCCAAATCTAGCCACGCCATGTGCCCTTGGCCCCACATGCCAAGCCAAAACCGTACCTAACCAAAGCTAGCCACGCCATGCGCCCATGGAAAACCCTTGGCCCCACACGCCAAGCCAAAACCGCACCTAGCCAAAGCTAGCCACGCCATGCACCCATGGAAAACCCTTGGCCCCACACGCCAAGCCAAAACCGCACCTAGCCAAATTTATCCACGCCATGCACCCATGGCAAACCCTTGGCCCCACATGCCAAGCCAAACCATGCCATGCTAACCTAATTGCGACAAGGCATGCCATGCTAACCTAGTCGTGCCACCTTGCTGGCCTTCCCCACGCGGCTACCAAAACAAAGGCATGCAATAATCAACGGTTTCCCTTCAATCCCAGGAGAAAATCCTAGCCATCCAAGGTTACCAGACAACGCATGGTAACCTTTGGCCCAAAAACCTAAGTTTGGCCACGCCAAACCATGCCATGCCAACGGTATTCCATCCCAACCGCGCCACCATGCTGGCCTTCCCTGTGCGGCCACCAACAAGCGAAAGCGTGCAACGATCAACAACTAACTTTCCTCTTAAGATGCAAAATATCGACCGTCGAAGGTAACCAAGCTACCAAGTCTCCCAAACTCGACTTTCCAGGCAACAACGACATGCTACATGTTTTCCACAAAACATTCGAGATATCAAACACATATCACAAACTGGGGGATCCTCTTTGGGTATTGGTTTGGAGGTTTACAGCATGCGGCGTACACTACGCCCGTCATAAGGAAATGTCACTAGGGTGAGGCGGTTAGTAAATACAGGTAGTTAAAGGTGAAACGTTTATGGGACATCAATCCCATACGTTAACAGTTTTATGGAACATCAATTCCATGCGTTAAAAGTTTTATGGAACATCAATTCCATGCATACGGTTACCACCTCCTCCCATTTACTTCCCCATTCCTTAATGATACCAGAGTACAATTCACACCGACTTGTATAAATAGGTCTTACCTATTTCCACAAAACAACAAGTTAATTCGGGAATATACAACACTCAGAAAATACTTGCTTGATATCTTACCTTGTTAGCCTTCCCACTTTTCTGATACAAGTCTTAGTAACACAATTAATCTTCCAGAATCAACTATTCTGGTCTCATCACCTTCCTTGCTTCCCTCCCCAAAACCAACCCATTCTCCCCCGCTCTGTGACTGAAGCAAGTCTGGAACGAACATTTCTTGGTTTAGGCCAGACTTGTACAGATTGATCTCTCGAATCTAAAGTACTCCCTTATAGTACATTGTTTAGGGTTTAAATTGTTTCTCACCTTCACATCAGAAATTACCGAAATCAGCAGAAACCATTTTCACCTACAAATAATTGGCGACCACAGTGGGAGGTTCGATCTTTCGGTTACAATGTAAATTTTCGACCGTCAATCTCGTTCTTCGACCCAGATGTTAAGATGGTAAAGGAAGACGATCCACTCCGACTCAGTTACCTGACGACTGGATTATCAGTCATGATACAACAAGGGATGACTGGGGACTTCCCATAGGTTAAAAGAAAAACGATCCTCCCAAGGGTCAACGATTCGGTTAAACAGGCATCTCAGTAATGACTGGGGACTTCCCACGGCCGCGTTTCTCATAAAGCTTGGTCCTACACCCGGAAGGCTTACTTTTCATCAGAAGACCTAAGAAACCGAGTAAGTCCTACCTAGACAAAATACATGGTTTGATTTTTTGAGTTTCACAAGAATGATAAGACCGATAGCCATGTTATGTTTCATACCATGTCATCTACCAATACACGGTTCCATGGTTTTCCTGGGATGTTTGCGCCACTTTCAATCACAACCAAAAACAATCCTAAACATTTCATTTCAAATGAATAATCCAAAATCGTCAAGGTAACATTTATCTATCAACCCAAGAAAACTAAAAAATCAAAAAACCAAAAACTAAGCGTCTCATTTGCCTTTCAAAAAAAAAAAACTAAAGATAAGAGGCTCAAAAGACAGAAATATATTCAAGGAAAGTTTTTCAGTAGCGGCTTGCTCCTCTTAGAAAAGGCCTCCCTTGTACTATGGAGAGACGCCCTCTTCAATTTCAGCTACCTACACAACTTCTTGAATTCCGCTTCCTTCTTATTCACCATTTCTGCAGAAGGACCTTCAACTGCTTCGGCTAACAACTTTTCGACATTAGAGAGGACTTCAACGAACCAAGGAGCATTGAACTCAAACTCCATACACATATCGCGATGAAACCTCCAGCTTGAAATTACATCCTCAGAAACTGTGTGACCAGTCACGTTGCATCGTCGATCGAAGACAAGACTTCCTCCACATGCTTGACCAGCGCGTATTGACTAGTAATTTTCTTGTTCGTGGCAATATAACTGTGTCTTTCCCATATCTTGGTGCATAACGCCGCATGCTTAGCTGGCACACTATATCCCCTAATCAACACATAATCCGGATAAGGAACTGGATACGGAGGAACAAAGGTAGCGCTTGCGACTACATCAGTAACCGGTAGGGGATCCCTAACAACAATTGCGCCAGGGTTCACATAAGAAATCTCCGTCGTCTGAGTCACAACAACGCTTTCGTCTTGATCGGCCTCTGTTTCAAAGCTACCATGATTGGATGACATTGTAGGTACTGAATATCGCAAGATAATAGTTTACGAGTATCAGGAGAAAAGAATTATAAAATGATACGATGATAGAAGAAGCGCGGAGAAATATGAAGTTTTGCGAGGATGAAGTAATTTTGCGAGTATGAGTTGCGATACTTCGTAACTCATGTACAGTTGTATAAGTTTTACTATAAATAGGAGTTCAAATGTAAAATTCGAGAGGTTCTTTTAGTGAGTGTTAGAAAATATCTTAGGAAAGAGAATAGAGAAAGTTGTAACTATTCTAATTCCATTTAGATACTTCTTTGTAATCAATTGAGAACATTAATAAGAAAATTGTTATTCATCATCAAGAACTTCTTGAGTTTTTACTAATTCTATTGAGGGTGTAGTTGTAGGTTATTCTGCAACTACATAATTGGCGCTAGAAACAGGGAACTTGAGAATTGTGGTAGCCAAAATTTGAGGGAATTGTGGAAAATTTGAACATCAAATGAAGTCAGTAGATGGAGATTGTAAAAAAGAAGAATGTAATATGATCACAAAGACAATGATTGATGAATTTCATAGTAATATGAAGAGAAAAATATACAAGCGAGATTGTAGAGGAAGAAAGATCATGGAAGAAGAAAAGATAACAACTTTAGAAGAATGGGAAAAGAAGAAAATCACATTTTCAGTAACAGAAATTCCAAATGAAGACTTGAACCACACTTCACCATTGGTGATCACATTTCCAATCATGCTAGAAGATAAGAAAGCTGAAGAAAAATGGAAATTAAACCGAATTTTGGTTGATACAGGGAGTTCTGTTAATATTATATTCTATCATGCACTTAAGGGGATGGGAATTAAAGATGAAGAAATCATAAATTCAAAGTGTCTTATTCATGGATTAGGAAAATCTACAACAAAATCTAAAGGAGAAATCGTCTTTGCGAATATTACTAGGAGAAATCGAAACACATGTAATCTTGTGTGTGATAGATATGGAATCTCCATATAACATGCTGATAGGAAGGCCGTGGATTCATGCGATCAAAGTTGTTGCTTCAACATTACATCAGAAAATCAAATTTCCTACACCAAATGGAATACAAGAAATTAAAGGAGATCTTGATAGTGCAAAATTTTGTTATCAAATTGAAGTAACACAATGCGGAGGAAGAGCAAGAAAGAAACAACTTCGTAGGAAACTTGCGAAGGAAACAAGAAAAGAAGAAGAATTCGAGTGTATACAATAAGAGAAAAGGAAGGGAGAGGTATACCAAATGAAATTCCAGAAAAAGAAGGGGAACCAGCAAAAATAATCAAAGAGCCAACACCTATGGGGGAGAAAAGTCCAAGCTATGTTGCAGCTGAACCAACTAAAGAAATAAATATTGGAAGTAAAGAGGAGCCTTTATTCTTACGAATTGGAACTAAGATGGATGAAGAAGAAGAAAAAAGGACTACTGATCTTTTGCGAGAATATAAAGATATCTTCGCAGGAAGTGTAGATGAGATACCAGGAATTGATCCATCAGTGGCATGTCATAGATTGAACATAGATAAAAATGTAAGACCATTCAAACAAAGAATAAGGAAGATATCACAAAATTATCATGTACAGATGGAAGAAGAATTACAAAAGATGTTGGATGCAGGGATCATAAGGGAAGAAAAATATCCAGAATGGATTGCGAATATGGTCATTGTTCCGAAAAAGAATAAAGGAATAAGAATTTGCATAGATTTCACTGATCTAAACAAGGCATGTCCCAAAGACAGTTTTCCATTACCAGATATACCACAAATGGTGGAATCAGCTGCAGGTCATGATAGAGTCACTTCACTTGATGGATATAAAGGGTATAATCAAATATCACTCATGAGAAGAAGATCAAGAACATACTGCCTTTTTTGCTCCAAGGGGTTTGTATTGTTATGTGAAGATGCCATTTGGTTTGTGGAATGCGGGTGCTACATATCAACGTATGGTTGAAAAAGTGTTCGCTAAGTGGATACATAAAACTTTGGAGGTATATGTAGATGATATGTTGATAAAAATCAAGGAAGCTAAAGACCATGTGCAAGATTTGAAGGAAATATTTGAGCAAATGAGAAAGTTCAACATCAAATTAAATCCTGAGAAATGTATTATTGGGGTTTCATCTGGAAAGTTCTTGGGATACATAGTATCAAAGGAGGGAATACAAGTTGATCCAGAAAAGGTCCAAGCAGTTCGTGGCATGCCAACACCTGCAACAGTAAAAGAAGTACAAAAGCTAAATGGACTCTTGGCTTCACTTGGAAGATTTATTTCGCGAATGTCAGATAAGTGCAAGCATTTTTTCAACATACTTAAGAAAGGAGAAAAATTCAAATGGACTGATGAATGTGAAAAAGCTTTTCAAGGAATCAAAGAATACCTCGCAAATACATCTATACTACAGAAACCAGAGAAAAACGAAGAATTATTGGTATACCTCGCAACAACTCCATATGCTCTAAGTGCAGTTCTGTTGCGAGCAGACGCAGGAGTAGAAAGGCCCATTTACTACATTAGTAAAACCTTTAATGCAGTAGAAAAGAATTATTCTAAAATGGAGAAGTTAATCTTAGCCCTGGTTTATGCATCATTCAAGTTACGAATATACTTTCAAGCACATGTAATAAAAGTGGTAACCAAAGTCCCAATTGAATCAGTCATGAAGAACACAAAAAGGTCAGGAAGAATAGAAAGGTGGAATGCACAAGTAAACCATTACAAGATAAAATACGAAGTGTTGTCATCGCAAAAATCACAAGTCGTCGCAGATTTTTTGGCAGAATTTCCTTTGGAAGAAGATGAAGCAGTAAAGGAAATGATGGATGTTGAAGAAGAATTTGGAAATCCAAAAGACTTGTTAATAGATCCTGATAGATGGGAAATTCTGGTGGATGGATCATCCAATAGTGAGGGAAATGGAATTGGAGTCGTGTTGATTTCACCAGAAGGAGAAAGAACAACATTCTCATTCAGACTAGAATTTGCATCCACGAACAATGAAACAGAGTACGAAGCTGTAGTGCATGCATTAAAGATCGCAATAGAAAAGAAGCTTGAAAGTATAAGGATAACAAGTGATTCGCAATTAGTGATTTGTCAAATTAAAAGGGAATATACCACAAATGAATCTTCTTTGAAGAAATACAAGAAACTCGTTGAGGAATTATCTGCGAAGATACCAAAATTAAAATGGAGACATATATCAAGAAAATATAACCGTCTCGCAGATGCTTTTGCATTTATTCCAAGCATGATGACAAATCCAAATACAAGAAATATCCAAATACAAACAATTCAACACCCATCAGTGGACAAAGAGAAAGAAATTGAAGAAGTTGTTGCGATGGAAGTAGAAAGAGAGTTATCAAACAACATCGCAGATTGGAGAAAAGAAATTCATGCATACCTCGCAACAGGAGATATATCCAGGAACAGACTAGAAGCACATAAATTAAAGAGTCGTGCAACAAACTATGAGTTGCGAGAAGGAATTTTATATAGAAAATCTTTCAATGGACCACCTCTCAGGTGCTTAACTCGCGAAGAAGGAGAAAAGATATTGAAGATGTTACATGGAGGAGAAGCTGGCAATCATAGTGGAGGAAGATCTCTAGCATATAGAGCAAAGATACACGGATATTACTGGCCTTATATGCATACAGACGCAAAAAATTTCGTACGAAGATGCAAGGAATGCCAACGACATGGTAAAAGAATTCATGCACCAGGGGCCACATTAACTTCTTCAACAAGCTGCTGGCCTTTTGGTAAATGGGGGTTGGATATTGTTGGACCATTTATACCTGGATCTGGACAAAGATGATACTTGATAGTTGCAACAGATTATTTCACGAAGCTCGCAGAAGTAAAAGCAGTACAACATATTTGTGATAAAGATGTTTTTACGTTTATATTTGAGAACCTCATTTGCAGGTACGGGGTTCCAGCACAACTAGTATCTGATAATGGAAAACAATTTGAGGGGCATAATATAGAGATGTTACTCAGTGCTTTTAGAATAAAATGTGGGAAGTCAACCCCGTTATATCCACAAGCTAATGGACAAGCAGAAGCAACAAATAAAACAATCGCAGATACAATCAAAAAGAAATTAGAAGGATATCTCAAAGGGTGGTGCGAGCAAGTACCTAGCGCAGTTTGGGCATACAATACAACTAGAAGAGAAGCAACTGGAATGTCTCCTTATTGTCTAACATATGGAGTAGAAGCAGTATTACCCACAGAGGTTGTAATTCCGACAACAAAGAAAGAATCTTGGGAAAGAAATTTAAGTGCGGGAGTAATATTAAGTGAATTGGATGATTTGGAAGAAAAAGAGAAAAGGTGTTGCACCATATGAAGATTTATCAAGAACGATTAGCTCGAGAATACAACAAGAGAGTCATTGAACGTGAATATAAACCAGGTGATTTGGTCATGCGAGAAACACCTAAATATCAAAAAGAAAATGGAGGAAAATTAGCACCAAAATGGGATGGACCATATGTTATTAAAGAAGTTGTAGGAAGCGGAGCTTATCGGCTGATGGATCCAGAAGGGAGAGACATGGGTTTGAGGCTTGGTAGACCTTGGAACAGACTATATTTGAAAAGGTATTACCCATAAAACTCATGAAAATTTTTACGAATATTGTTTGCTCGCGGGAAATTGGGAAAAGTTACGAATTTCAGAATTTATATTCTGATTAAACTCTCATTAATTTGCGAATAAAAGACCGAAATCTGTGATCAGCCTCCAAAAAAGAAAGAGAGCCGCAGAAAATTTTATACAGGCAAACCTTTGTGGCGTACACCCTAGTTCGCGAAGCTATAATTCGTAAGAGGCAAAGTCCTAAAGTACGTCATTTAAGGGGGTACCTATAACGTGGCTAAGGGTAACCGGAACACCACCAAGGGCCCTTAGTACATGGTAAAAAAATTTGGGTACAACCCAATAATGGGGTACCTATCCGGGTTAGACACCTTGGATTCTCACCTAATCTAACGACATTACGCAATATAAAATGCGGTGTAATATGATTTAGGTTGGGCGACTAAGGCATACTGTCTTTCCCAAGAAGTGCAGAAAACGATCAAGGCGCCGAGGTACACGGTTGAGTCAAGAGTGCCGGGTGAGGTTGAACCACATCTGCCATTTTTGACAAGTCTTGGCAAATGATGCACTTGGCCCAAAGATACCCCATAGGGTGCAACCTCGTAACTATAAGCCCTATAGGCAAAAAGGATAAGAGGTTGCGATCAAAAGCTGGTTGTTGGCAGAACCGGATAGGAAGAGCTAACCTTGTATGGTCGATGTACGCTTCCTTGAAGGGGCAATCAGGGGGAAGATAAAGGGCAGCACCCTCCATTAGGGAGCTGATAAGTGCTATAAGACGCAAATGTCACGAGGCTTCTTGTTTGCGAAAACATAAAGGCTTGTCATATTTGTGCAACAAATGAAGTTCTGCGAGCCTTCTAAAAAAAAAAAAAAAAAAAAGAGAAGAAAGAAAGAAAGAAAAGAATAAAGAACTCGCAGAACATAATAAAGAAGTTAAGATGAGATCAATGGGTCACTACATGAAAGTGTAGAGACGTCCTGCGATTTCATCGCAAGACGGCAATGTCATGGGGCTTTATGTTCGCAAGAATATTTAGGCCTGTCATATTGTCGCAACAATTCCTGAAGAGGCTAAAATACTATACAAAGAAGTTAAGATGAGATCAATGGGTTTTTGCATGAAAGTGTAACAACGTCCTGCGATTTCATCGCAAGACGATAATGTCACGAGGTTGTATGTTCGCAAGAATGTTCAGACTTGTCATATTATCGCAAATAATTAATACAAAAGAGGTGGCAAAATAAGACCTTTACTTAGGAAGGCATGATAAGACCACATAAATTAATGAAATTTATTGCATCAACATCATTGAAGAAATTATACAAGAATATACATTATGAAGATCTGAAAAGAAGACAACTTCGTCAATATCATTGAAGAAATTTTACAAGAATATACATCAAGAAATTTTGAAGAGAAGACAGCTCTGTCAATATCATTGAAGAATTTTTACAAGAAGTCCTATCAAAGAAGACAACATCATTGAAGAATTTTAAGGAAGACTTAACAAAAGATGCGATTTTGATAGCAATCAAATATGGATAAGTTCATATTCGTAAAAGTTTACGAGAATTGCATACTTCTTATACTTCTCCATATATTGAATATTTCTCCAAAAGATTGAATACTTCTTATAATTCTTCAAGAATATCTCATATTTATTATACTTCTTTAATGGATATTTCATTTGGTGAAGGTTAAATAATCATTATACTTCGTCATATGTTACATAATTATTCACAGATCGAATACTTCTTATATTTCTTCAGTTGGTGAATTGAGTACTTCTAATACTTCTTATATTTATTTATTTGATGAGTTGAGTACTTCTAATACTTCTTATATCTCTTCATTTGGTGGATCGAGTACTTCTAATACGTAAAAGGGAATTTAGTACTTATAATAATTCATTTGGTGAATTTAATACTTTTAATACTGCTTATATCTCTTCATTTGATGGATTTGGTACTTCTAATACTTCTACAAAGGTATTGTATATGTAGTATACTTATTAAGGATATTTCATATATTTTACTTTTTATGCTTAAAAGGGACGACTTTTTATCTACAATCGTAACAAGTTGAAACTTCGTAAGATAAATTGAGGCAGATATTTTAATACTTCAAACAATGTTTAATCATTTAAAGAGAAATAATAGGGGAAAAGGATATACTAAGCTTTATCTGTGAGTTATATATTATTTCTCTTCATATGATCAAATGGGGCAAATTTAATCAAAGAAAGGTTAAATTATCTTCGCAAAATATCAGAAAGAAAGGATAAATCATCTTCGCAAAATATCAGATGTACTTCTCAAAAAATAGAATTGTTCGCAAAAAGGAAACCAACAGTAACTAAAGGAAGGAATTCAAAAGAAAGAAAGACAGGAGAGTCAATGATAAATTGAAAAAGGAATATTATCATGCTTCATCAACACTCTGTGTTGGATCTTTAAGATCAGTAGGGTCATTAGCAGCTTTCGACTTTTGCGAGATATCATCCTTGGAAGAATACGCAACAGGGACATCTCCTTGAGGAATAGATTCTTTCTCATCATCAAGATCTTCATCATCACTCTCATAATCGAAATCACTATCAGGATCACGAGCAACTTCATCGTCAGATATCTTCAGAGGAGTAATCTTCATAGGAGGCAAGCCTCTTGATAAGAGAATGTTATTCGTAAAGACTTGATCTTTCAGATGACTTTCATGAATTATAGCTTTTTAATGATTGGTATCTTCGATATCTTTGGAATAAGCAAGATAATTGAATCTCCGAGTAGCACGGTCACGAGAGTTGATTAAGCGAGTAGAAAGCAAAGCATTCTTCTTACAAAGCTATGAACAGGAGGCTTCTAATCCAGCTTTTGCATTACGAAGGTGGTTCTCAGATTCTGCAAATAAAACAAAGTTCAAAGAATAAAATTTGCGAGTATAACGAAATTTAAAGATATACCAGAGGCAGTCAAATTTTAATGACTACCTTCTCTTTTCGAAGTAAGAGATTGAGTTAAAGATAGACAACAGTTCTTCATCTGATTCATCGCATTATCAAAACCATCACCAACTAATCCTTTAAGTCGAGATTGAAGCTTTTGATCTTTAGAAAGGAGAAAATTTTTATCCTTCGCAAGTTTGGCATTAAGACTTTTTAATGACGAATAATCTTCTTCAAGTTGATTCTTCTTAGCACACAAGACTATATTCTTATTAATAAGGGAATTCTTCTCAATAACAAAAGAATTTCTTTCAGCATCTAAAGACTTCTTTAATTCCTCAAGTTCACCTTTCAACAAAGAAAGAATATTTTCTTGATCGCAACATTTATTCTGAAGAGTCTTTAATTCTTGCGAAGAAACAATCATTGTATTCAAAAACGAACATTTCTCTTCTGATAAGGTTTTGTTCTCTTCTAATAAGGTTTCTATTCTCAAATTATCTTTGGTTAAGGAAGAAAAAAGTTGAGATATGTCATCATTCAAAAAATTTCGATCATATATTAATTGAGTATTCTCTTGAAAAAGAGCATCGGAGTTTTCAAGAGCACACGAGTAAAGATTAGATAAATGGGAGAATTGGTTTGAGAGGCTTTCATGCTTGGTTCGATATTCTGTTGCATCTGATTCATGGTGAAGTACCAATCTTCTACATTTCTGGATGGATTCTATAAAGGGGAATGGGTTTTAATGGATGTTTCAAGCATATGAAGAATATAAGTAAATAAAAGAGAAAATATGAAGATAGTAATCATACCTTTCAATTCATCATTTCTTTTGCAAAGAATCGCACAGTCCAGAGAATTATTCTGAAGATGATGATTTTCTTTACGAAAATCCTCGCATTCTGCTTGAGAAGCTTTCAAAGATTGGCGAAGCAATTCAATTTCTTTTTCCAAGGAATGACGTGAAGAAGAAATGTCTGGATTAACGAAATTATTCAGAACTTCGCAAAATTCATATTGCGAACGAACATTAGTAGACTTTGCAGTATTGGTCAAAACCTCAGATAACATTCGGAAAGTTGAATAAATTCCATCTCGAATTTCTTGAGGAAGAGGAGAAGAATTTGAAGGAATAAGAGCAAGCTGCAAATTGTCTGGAGAAATAGCACTCAAAGGATTTGGGGACAAGACAGGTTTTTCAAAAGAAGAAGTTGAAGAAATATTTTGCGAGGGTTGTTTTTCAAAAGAAGAAGTTGAAGAAATGTTTTGAGAGGGTTGATCTTGAAGAAGTGTTGATAAATTTGAGAAATGGGAGATTGAAAAGTAGGTAATGGAGTAGAGGCAGGAGTATGTGAAGAAGCATTTTCACGAGGAGGAGAGGAAAATTCCTTATCAACCGGGGAAGGAAATCATCAATCGGAATTAATGGTGTGGGTTTAGTTATTCGAGATCTCTTACTTGGATTTGATTTTTCGTCAACCTGCGAATCAAAATGTAGATTAAAAACTGAGGCAACAATATATTGTTCAGGAAAGAAGGCAGAGTATTTTAACTACCTTTTGATTCTCAGATTTTCTTCTTCATGGATTAAGGCTTGGATTCTTTAGTTGAGATTTCATCTGAGAAGTTATTTTTTGAAATAAACCAAAATCGAGATAACAAATTATACTGAGAAATTAAAGAGGAGAACAAATGAAATACGCAGAGATAGAAGGAAATTACCTTGAAGAACTCATGAAGATACAGTAGAAGAAAAAAATTGCAGAGAAAATAGTGATAGAGAGTATGAGTAGAAGATAGAATTGCGGAAATAAGAAAAAGAAAAGGAAGAGAATATAAAGGAGTTATATAAGGGAATAACTAAAAAAGAACGGTTACAAAAGACGTGTCAAAATTTTAAAAGACTAAGTAACGGTTATGTTCTCACGATCATTTCTTCTTCGTAGAATTGACATGAGAAGAGGCAAGATGTAGGTACTGAATATCGCAAGATAATAGTTCACGAGTATCAGGAGAAAAGAATTATAAAATGATACGATGATAGAAGAAGCGCGGAGAAATATGAAGTTTTGCGAGGATGAAGTAATTTTGCGAGTATGAGTTGTGATACTTCGTAACTCATGTACAGCTGTATAAGTTTTACTATAAATAGGAGTTCAAATGTAAAATTCGAGAGGTTCTTTTAGTGAGTGTTAGAAAATATCTTAGGAAAGAGAATAGAGAAAGTTGTAACTATTCTAATTCCATTTAGATACTTCTTTGTAATAAATTGAGAACATTAATAAGAAAATTGTTATTCATCATCAAGAACTTCTTGAGTTTTTACTAATTCTATTGAGGGTGTAGTTGTAGGTTATTCTGCAACTACAGACATGGCTGGAGACAAAGCCGTATCTTCACAAGTTTCCTTCTCGAGTTCAGCTTCAGAACCGGTGTCGCTCTGCGATATCACGGTTTAGACACTCTTCAAAAAAAAAAAAAAAAAAAAGAGGAAGAAGAAGAAGAAGAAGAAGAAGAAGAAGAAGAAGAAGAAGAAGAAGAAGAAGAAGAAGAAGAAGGGCATGGAGAAGACTCACTGATCCGTTTTCAGACTGACTAAAGAAAGATTCAGCACTGATATCGGAAGAACTACTCCCTCCATCTCTGGACTCTGAGCTTTCATCCTTCCCGGATTCCCCTCTGTCATGGGTAGGCTCAGCATCGCTGCTTTCTATCTCAAGAGGTGATATTTTCTGACTACGTGCAAGTTTAGCAAAGGCGTTCACACTGCTAAGACCCTGGGCAAGGCACAAAGACAGATACTCAGGAATGAGACAAAAATATACGTAATCCGACTAAGTCAGGAAGAAAATTATACGTACTCGCATATTGGAAGGGCTAAAATTCGGGAGAGCCTCCAGACCCGACTGAAAACCACCAGCACGGTTTTTAGATCTCCGCTCCTTCACTTGGGGACTATCTGCATTTGGGCTAACGGATTTTCGCTTGGGATCCCTCAGTAGTGGATGTTTCGCTAAAACCGCAGAAGAAAGCTTGCTGCGATGATTCTCTACCACGATGTTCACGAATCCATGGATAGCAAGAAACTCGTCCTGCCAAAATGTGTTATATTTGGAGGCTGTTGATGGATGCCGTTTCGCGAGCAGGAAATGGTGACTTTTACCCGACACGAGAGCACCGGCATCAAGAATAGTCGACAATGGGACTTCTGAAATGACCGGCTGACGAACGATTGGGACCCCTTGGTCAAAACCCATATGCCGAGCCGCTCTATCTATGTTGTAAGAGGTTGCTTTTCAATATCCTCGGAAGAAATACAGCACATGACCAGGCGTGCAGCTTTGCATGAACACCATGTCTCCGACACTTAGATCCTCTTTATCAGAATACAAAGACATGTTTGGAGCAGGAGCAAAGGTAGTGACCTGAGTTATAGGCCCATGCACCAGAGCCCATGGACGAAAATTAACTGTGTACGAGTTGTCAAGAATTCCGACCAGGTTCGAACTAGTCATAGGACGCCTATTCGACCAGCGCAGTATCCTAGAGCCACCCCCAAGCCTCGAGAAGTACAACCAACAGTTTCAGGGCATACTTCTCGAAATGCTCCCACAGTCATGCCTGGAAAAAAGAGGCATGGATATACGAATCTAATTTCATGTAGCCGTTTGAGGCGCGCATGTCCGAAACCAGTTGATCCAAGTGTGCATACAGAGAACCAAGAAACAGACCGCCAATGGGGAGAACGACACCTTTTGCCAATTTTATGGCAAACTTGATAAGTTCATGTCTTATCTCATTCTTGCCCGAGCCGTCATCAAAAATATCTCTGGATAGCCAAAGAGCCAAGAACGCTGCAACATGAAGTATATTGTTCTTCTTGTTCGACTCTAATGCGCCAGGGAACCACTGAGACACCCACCAGTCATAGAAGCACTTCGTCTTATTTTCTTTCCGAACAAATCCTTTTGATTTCGTAACTAGGGCGGCATGCATTTCTTCTTCATCTGCAGACAACTTAACATCAAGGTTTCCAACAACGGGAAGGTTCAGCAATACAACCACGCTCTCCAAGGAAATGGTCATTTCTCTACATACGTCCGTGTGGGTGTCCGGACACCATCTGGAAACAAAAGTAACCAAGCCTGGAATATCTTTCCTAATCTGAAGCACTGAGGAAGCCGCAACAGCATCAACGATCAGCGCTTTGTTTAAAATGGTTCTTACATGCTCCTGGCTCATCATAAATCGCATCCATTTCTCGAAGGGACGCAACGAACTCACAGAGATTTTAAAGTCAATATGAGAGGCATGATATTCTTTCCTATGAAGGCAAAACCTTAATACGCCTCCTGGACGAACCGACCGTCCTTCTCCCTCACTTTCCGAGCTGGTCAGAAGAATCGACACATAGTTGGGATGTTTTCTCCTAACCGTGGCCGATGTGGTGAAGAATTCATCATCTACGTTTGGTTTGGAATTGCAAACGTCTTTCGGTACAGCAGAAATTTCCTCAAGTGACATCATAATGAAGATTCTCTCACGCTACTTTCACCTTCCAAACAACTACAATGGAACAATACAAAGAGAAATTATTACGGAAAGTGCTCGAAAATTATTTTTTTCACCCAAGACGCAAGCCAGTTTGTTTCAAGGACGTACCCTGCATCATAAAATTCTTGTACAACCGAGAAGATGCGCCCCACCATGGGAACCATGCATATGGACACACCAAAACAAGTAGCAAACCCTAAAAACTAGGTTTTCGTGGAAAAGGATGGCAATTGCGCGCTTACTTTGCAGAGTGAGTTGAGACGATCAACACTACTATGGTATTCATGCCTAAGTACTACTACGAGCTCTTGAAAAACATGCATACGGCTAGGATTCACACCAGCATTTTTTACAAGGTCATGAAAAGGTATGCCTACAACTTGGGTTTACACTAACACAAAGGAAAAGAGAAAAACAAGTTAAAGAAGAAGTGTTGGAAGGTATACCTGGGATTTTCTCTTCCGCTCTGCTTTACTGCTACCACACAGCTGGGATAAATAAATAGGCGTGAAACAAAAGAGCAGCCGGCCCTCTTTTTATATATACATGGTATGTGGGAGTTTGAACAAGGAAAATATTTCCTATTTTGAGCCAAGAAAGTAAAAGAGGAAACCGGTCCCGCAAAGACCAATTTCCATGCCCAAGACCGCCCACACCATGCCTTGGCCCCACTATGCCTAGCCGTCCGTGCACGCATCACCTCACCGAGTTGCGCCCTGCCGTAGCCGCACCAGTCCAAGACATCAACTCCATTTCCGCGGCCCCGCCACGCCTACCCGTCCGTGTACATCTCGTCATGCCATGGCCGCACCATGCCAGGCCGCCCGCTCCCCTGTCGTGGCCCTATCATGCCAAGTCATCCACGCACAATTGCCTTCCCAAGGACGCACCACCCCTTGGCCCCATGAGCCAAGCCGTCCGCTATGCTTTGCCTTCCAAGACCGCGCCCGCTTCGCCTCGGAGATGTACGGCCAGACCAAGACGATAACTTTCTTTTCTCCACTCCACGACCTGCATCCCCAGTACAACTTATGCAGGGCCGCCAACATGGGAAGCAAAAATCTCTTCACCTCTTAAAATGGTTAGTCGGATTCTCCTGACCATCTATGCAATGATTCACATCTCGATTCCGTCCTTGTCTGTCACCATCATATGCTTACCTCGCAATAAGGCACTTGTTCGGAGCTAAGCAGGGGACTTAATGTTGATGGTGGTTTTTATCTTAAGGTTAAAATCATAAAATCCTAAACCCTAGTCAGACAGTGACGTCACATCATTTAAAGTAATAATCTTCTATTAGGCGCATTTATTGAAACCTTTAATGTGTCTATAAAAAATTATCGGTGTATCTTTTTTAAAACCAATTAGGGTTACGACAAGCCAAACCCTAATTTCCACGTGTGCCAATGGAAAACCATGTAAGCCACACCAACCGCGCCAAGGCATGCCAACCATGCTAGCCGCACCCCTGTGCCAATGGAAAACCATGCCAGCCACACTAACCGTGCCAAAGCATGCCAACCATGCTAGTCGTACTTCTGTGCCAATGGCAAACCATGCCATCCACACTAACTGCGCCAAAGCATGCCAACCATGCTAGCCGCACCTCTGTGCCAATGGAAAACCATGTCAGCCACACTAATTGTGCCGAAGTATGACAACCATGCTAGCTGCACCTCTATGCCAATGTCAAACCATGCCAACCACACTAACCGCGCCAAAACATGCCAACCATGCTAGACGCACCCCTGTGCCAATGGAAAACCATGCCATCCACACTAACCGCGCCAAAGCATGCCGACCATGCTAACCGCACCCCTGTTCCAACGACAAACCATGCCATCCACACCTACCGCGCCATGCCAAACGCACCTCGCCATGGTCTCATGCGAACTTAGCCGCGCCACCATGCTGGCCTTTCCTTCGCGGCTACCAAAACGAAGGCGTGCAACAATCAACGGTTTCCCTTCAATCCCAGGAGCAAATCCTGACCGTCTAAGGTTACCAAATGACCTTTGGCCCAAAACCCTAGCTTGGTCACGCACCTAGCCAAAGCTAGACACGCCATGCTCCCATGGAAAACCCTTGGCCCCACATGACAAGCCAAAACCATACCTAGCCAAACCTAGCCATTCCACGCGCCCATGGCAAACCCTTTGGCCCAACATGCCAAGCCAAAACTGCACGTAGCCAAAGCTAGCCATGCCATGCTCCCATGGCAAACCCTTGGCCCCACATGCCAATCCAAACCACGCCAAGGCATGCCATGCCAACCTAATTGCGCCAAGGCATGCCATGATAACCTAGCCGTTCCACCTTGATGGCCTTCCCCACGCGGATACCAAAACAAAGGAATGCAACAATCAACGGTTGCCCTTTAATCCCAAGAGTAAATCCTAGCCATCCAAGGTTTCTAGACAACGCATGGTAACCTTTGGCCCAAAAACCTAAGTTTGGCCACACAAAACCATGCCATGCCAACGGCATGCCAACCCTGTCGCGCCACCATGCTGGCCTTCCATGTGCGGCCACCAGCAAGCGAAAGCGTGCAACTATCAACGGATACCTTTCCTCTTAAGATGCAAAATCTCGACCGTCGAAGGTCACCGAGCTACCAAGTCTCCCAAACTCGACTTGCCAGGCAACAACGACATACCACATGTTTTCCACAAAACATTCGAGATATCAAACACATATCATAAACTGGGGGATCCTCTTTGGGTATTGGTTTGGCGGTTTACAACGTGTGAAGTACACTACGCTCGTCATAAGGAAATGTCATAAGGGTGAGGCGGTTAGTAAATACAGGGATTTAAAGGTGAAACGTTCATGAGACATCAATCCCATACGTTAAAAGTTTTATGGAACATCAATTCCATGCGTTAACAATTTTATGGAACATCAATTCCATGCATATAGTTACCACATCCTCGCATTTACTTCCCCATTCCTTAATGAGACCAGTGTACGTTTCACTCCGACTTGTATAAATAGGTCTTACCTATTTCCACAGAACAACAAGTTCATTCGGGAATATACAACACTCAGAAAATACTTGCTTGCTAGCTTACCATGTTAGCCTTCCCACTTTTCTGATACAAGTCGTAGTAACACAACTACTCTTCCAGAATCAACTATTCTGGTCTCATCACTTTCCTTGCTTCCCTCCCAAAAACCAACCCATTCTCCTCCGCTTTATGACCGAAGCAAGTCTGGAACGGCCATTTCTTGGTTTAGGCCGGACTTGTACAGATTGATCTCTCGAATATAAAGTACTCCCTTGCAGTACATTGTTTAGGGTTTAAATTGTTTCTCACCTTCACACCCGAAATTACCGAAATCAGCAGAAACCATTTTCACCTACAAACACCAGGACATGGGTCATTCCTTGATATTTGTAAGTCACCTCACTGCCAATAGGCTTGTCATGCTTAATCTGATAAGTTAAGGCAGAATTGCTATTATGAATAGTTCTGTTGAATGCTATATCAACCCAAGGATAAGATTTGAAGTCGACGAGGTTATCCACCAAGTACCAGTGATCATACTCAACTAATTTGTCATCTCCCTTTCCCAGGACATACCCGTGGAAAACATATAGTAACAACAATTTCACCTTGTCATCATATTCCAGTGGGACTTTGACAATTTCACATTCAGCATTAGATTTGTCCTCTTTTTTGCTACATTTCTTCGATTTTTGTTCGGCGTCGTCGTCCTCCTCCTCCCCTTCGCCAAAAAGTAATAATTTCAAATGTTTTTCAGTTACTGGTTTTCCTTCATCGGGTAAATGCTTCATCTTAAGGCAGGGCTTCGTGGCGGGATGAGAAAAATTATGGTTTGACTTCCTGAAACTAAGCCCCGAAATCAATGCGAACTCTTTTTTTTCGAAGGAGAATTCCTTTCCATAAACCATTATGCGCATTTCTTCACGGTTACCCTTATCACTCTCATCACCCGTGGAGATCTGACTGGCCAATAAGAAATGAAATAAGGCACTAAACCACGTTTGCTTGGGAAGGTGCAGTAGAGGGCAAATTGCAGTTGACAAAAATTTCTCTTGCTCAGCAGGGGACAGCAGGTTACGCACCCACTTCAAAACCTTCGGGCTTGAGTATGTTGATACATGGCATGTATAAGCCCAGTACCTGAAAGGGTGAACAAACATCCTACAATATAGAAATAAATAGTTACACCAATAACAACATACAAGTTCTTAGAATTAAGTATTTGAGAGCGGCAAGCACGAACATCAAAAAAAGATAAATAGTTGTACATTCCAACTAATCCAATAACCACCTGTATTCGAGTTGTAAAAGTGATTCAATGAATGACCGGTCTAGTTTCCGTTTACAAGTGGCTTATACCAAATACACCTAGAAAGAACAATGCAGTAACATGGAAAAAAATATGATTTACATAGAGGCATCTAACTTTCTCTTATATATAAATAACTAAACTATTTTGATTGTTCAAATTTAACTTCTTAAAATAGTGCGCAGATAGGCAGTAGCTTGGGTTCTAGGCTATTAATGCATATATTTCAGCATTTGACAGGGAATGATCAACGGTGGCACAATTACACTATACCATAAAATCATCTATTAGAACAAGTAGATTCAAAACTATATCAAAAAGTAAGTATTCAGCTCTCCGAGCTTTACTGATTATTATACTCATGAAATATCTTATGTGAATCTCCAGCAATAAAAAAAAAAAAAAAGAAGTGACCAGACACAATACATAAAATGAATGGTTAGCCTTAACATGCTCAATGTCACCTATCTACCTTTCAACACCATCTATAGATACCACTCTTTTGTCCTCAACAATGGCATCCAACACTGTTTCATCCACATGAACAGCAGATTTCACTTTTCGAGAACACTTCTTCTTCTTCGCTCCAGCACCCATAACTTGGAACCTACAAAAATAATGTAGTCGAGATTAGTAATAATAGTAATAACATAGTAATAATTCATATTCTTTAGTTACTCAAAGTACACTCCAGACACAAAGTTATAGTGATTAATAAAAAAACTAAGTTCATATCTACCTAAAACTACGTGCTCATCATGACATTATTATGGCATTATAAACAATTCTCAAGTGAGGTTATTAGATTAGTTTGAAACTACATCTTGTGCAAAAAAAACAAGCTTCCAAAATTGCCATCATACATTGGCAGTGTACAACAATACGTATGAGAGTTTTTTTGAAACAATATATCAAGTACCATATGATAGCAAAGCCTAAAATGGTAAACCCATGAATGAAGTTGTATCAAACAAACACCATCATACCATCAGTGTAATTTTTACCACTATCATGTAACCGGGGAAAGCCTTACTGACAGTTCCCTTACTGATTGATACCACAGATTGCAGGAAAAGCAATTACAACACCAATGAAAATTGCATCTAGCAGTGGTTAAATAGTTATTCACACAACATGTTACAACCATCCACAAATTCATGATTTAGAGCTAATGTTGAATCTAAAACAATGAAGCTTTTGGTGTCCATGATAAAGCAGAGGAAAACAAGGAAGAGTACTAATTATGTAATGAATGACAAGAGTTTTACTTGCCTTAAACTTAGGTGGACCACGCCAATGCTATGAACTAGGATTCAAGAAACAACTCCAACTACCTCTGAGCACAGGATCCACAAGTACTTTAGATGTTTAGTATCCGATAACCCATTCCTGGAAAAGACATAACACAAACAAGAATTAGAGAGAAACCCAACATAATACACCCAATTTTAAAACAAACAAATAAAAATTTCTCATTCACAACAAGCTACAATGATGAAAGTATGAACCCTAATTTAACAAAAAAACAAAAAAATCTATTCTCAAAAACCTGAGAAATCGAAATTAAAACTGAAGCAAAATACGAATTTCCATAGAATAAATCGCAAAAAAAATTCATTTGTCTCGGTTCTAAATACTCTAACGACGATGAACAGAAAAAATGAGATTTTAAAACCTAAATCATACCTTTTTTTGTGCTCAGTAACCCTAAATCGTAAGTGAAGTTGAAGAAATTACCTGTCTCATAATCTAGAAAACATCAATATTTCCCAATCCATTGCACTTCTCTTCTTTTTCTCTTCTACAAACAGCACTAAATTGAAAAACTGAGACGGAATATCAGGTAGTCGCTGCACTCTCTAAACTCTAAATTGAATCTGAAACGAAATTGAAAAACTGAGAAATCTCCGAAGAATGAGAGGGAAGGAAGTTGATGGAGAAACTGAACAATTGAGAATGAAAAGAAGACTGAAGGAAATAAGAGGAGGCGGAGATCACAAACTGAAATTTCTTTTTGACGGAAAAAACAAGAAACTGGATAAATATCTCTGCTGAGGTGGTATCTGACCCTGCAAGATTTAATTGCTAAGGTGGTAGCTGACTCAATCAATAGGGTCTGGACCTTTCTAAATAAGGGTATAAATGTCTACAAAACCCCAAAGGGTGTTATTTGTATATTTCACTTAAGGATTGCAGTTTTGGAATCTTGTTTCTAGAGGAGGCCATTTTTACACATTAAAGTGTTTTTTTTATACAAATGGTTATTAATGTGTATCTGGACGTTTTATATGGATTGTAGTACACTTCCTCAGTGAACCGGCATCCTGGGATCGGATTATCGTTTCTTTTCCTGCATTGTTATTTAATTTCATACTGCATTTTTAACTTTAAACCATTTGGGTTGTGATTTGATGGATCCGTGTTTGGAGGAATATAGTAGATTAGAGACATAGTCACGTCACATAGACCTTCTCCATGTAACCTAGCTCAGTAGGTACTAGCTCTTGGTGTGATAAAAGGCAAAAGGAGTTGACCGCATAATACAGATATAAATTCCCTGGACCGTTCTTCTTTCTACTTAATCTGGTTACCCATGCTCTCATCAGTTTATAGTAGTAACTACCAGTTCAATCGGCTCTATCAAAAAAACAAAAAATAGGCTTTATGGATGACCGATATGCTAAATTATGTAACACCTTCGGGTTTTTTTAGCTTATACGTCCTTCAAAATTTTCGTCAAGCCCGCACTAAAAGTGTAGGTGGGCTACAATAATGGAATTGGGTGAAGGTTGTTTTTAGGCATACGGAAATTTTTTAGGGCATACTAAGTAAAGACCAAAAAAGAGTGTAAATAACAAAATCAGAAGCCCATTAACCAAATATTTTTGGTAATGATAAATCTGTCATTTTAATATTAGTGTTAATACTAATGATTAGTTAAAATAATTCTGATTAGTGATTAATGATTAGTGATTAGTTTTAAGATTATTTAGTTATAAATTTGTGTAGATAAAAAAATTTGAGTAAGGAAAAAAAAAATTATGGTGGGTTTGGTTACAGAATTCACAATTTCCAGGAATTTGTAATCCTACAGGATTACGAATTCTGGGATTCATGTAAATCCCTCGTATGTTTGGTAACTCAGTTGAGATTCCTGGGGTTCTTAAAATTTTCTTGTGTTAAAGTCTATGTATTGTTTGGCATTGCCCTAAGAACCTTAAAATTGTATATATATATATGGGATTTGGACTAAAAAAAAGTGGATCTATAAATCCCCTGATAAGTTTCCCAACAAATCTTAGGGGGAGGGGTCAGACTCTATATGGAGGATTTGCTGGGGGGGAAAATCTCATCGAAAACGTAATTCCAGCAATTTGGGAAACCAATTGTAGCAAGGGAAACGTAATTCCACCAAATCCCCTGGGCCCATGAATCCCATCATTAAAACTCTACATCCAAACCCACCATTAGGTTTTTTTAGAAGGAGAGGGGAAAGTGAGAAAAAAAACCCTAGAATTGTAGGCATTTAGGCTGTTCTCGGGGTTCAACCTTCGCCATTTTAAACCATATCCACCTCACTGATACCAATATTTGTCCACAATGCAATTTTGATCCGGAATCTGCTGATCATATTCTCATCCATTGTCCAATGGCTGTCACTGCATGGAACACTCTCCTCATAAGACTCCCTAATCAATCAACCACAACCCAAAATCTTCCAAACTTTCCAAACCCCCAGATGACAATCACACAAATTCTACAAATGATAACTCATCACTCTATCAAAACAACATTTTGTTTCATTTTCTGGTCCTTATGGATAGCTAGGAATGATTACATTTATCGACAAAGACAACCAAATCCCAATAGCATTACCCAAATGGCTCTCAGACTTCAACAAGAGTTCTCTTGGGCCCAAGAGAACCTCCCTCCTGTGTTACATGGAATACCAGCTCCCACAACCCCAAGAAATGAAACATCAACGTCTACAACAATCTTAATAGGTTCGATCAGATATACTATAGACTGGATCAAGATCAACACAGACAGAGAAGCACGAGGAAACCCGGAAATAGATGAAGAAGGTTTCATTTGCAGGGATGGTTTTTCCAATACCTTAGTAGCCGTATCGCAACCACTACGAATCACAACCGCTCTCACCGCTTAGTCTTGGGCAATGCTCATAGCGTTCAGGATGGCAAAGGAACGAAGTTTGCCAAAGGTTCAGTTCGAAACTGATTTGGAAAAACTGCTTCGGTTTCTGACCTTGGATGCTGATCCGCCTTGGTACATCTCAGAAATGATTTCTGAAACCAAACAAATTATGAGGAAGATCCCATACTGCACTATCAACCACAATTATAGAGAATGGAATCAGGCGGCGAACGGACTGGCCAACCTGGCGACGGACAACAACTAATTGGAGAACATGACAACTTTATTTTGGGGGTAATTTGCGTTACCTCCCCCGGCGAAAATTATAATTGACGTTACCCCTATAGAAATAAAATTAGCGAAACCTCCCCTCTTTAAGAATTTCATCCAAAAGTCAGTTAACTGAGTCACTAGTTGTACACAGGTGGATAAAACCAAACACGTGGTACTTATCTACCCTAAATACCCTAATCTTCAACATGACATATATTCTTAGTTTCCCTTGCAGCAGCAGTGAAAGAAAAATGCCCTTATCATCTTTATTCTTTCACTTCAGACGGAGACAGAGATGATGTGATTATAGAAAACTGAGAGAAGAAATTAAATGATTAATTTTAAAAAATCTGAGAATTTTTGAATATAGGTTTGATGGGGTTTTGGTCTCTGCAATTGATTGAACAAGAGATCAGAAATGATGGAGGAATAATTGATGTTGTTGGAGATGTGGGTTAGGATTAGACCTTCATTTCGTTACCTACCCTTCCTGTTGGGATTAATGGTGGATTTGGTAGTAGGAATCATGGTATGAGTGGTGTTAATACAAACCTTATGATGGGAAATAATAATAATCAATTTCGTAGAAGTGGAGGTTCGGGTGGGATGCCAGCCATGTAGATGGTGCCTTATCAACATCAATCTATTTCATAGGGCGTTGATAGATCAGTTGAGAATTCTATGTATTTGGATCTTGCAATGGCTGCAATGGAAGAACTGGTTCGAATGGCAACTAGAGAAACCTAATGGATTTGTCATTGAAGCAAAGTTAACTAGAGAAACCGGTGTGGTAAGAGTTTAATCGATTTCGTACACATGGGTTTAATTGATGTTCTAAAAAACACATATCGGTTTGTTTTTGGTTAGTTTTAACATGGATCAAGCTGAATTCAATTTCAAATGGTTTTTAATGGAGCATAGCTAGAAGAAGAGACGGAAAATCTGAAGTCTCCTCTTTCAATTTGATTTTAAAGCTTCCTCTTTCTTGTTGGTGGCGGCCGTCGTGGGTTTTTCATCGGCTTGGGAGAAGGAAATCCATGGTTCAATGTGATTGTAAATGTACCCTAGATTATTTGACAGCCGTTGGATTGTTTTAGTAAATGAGGGTATTTGGGGTATTAAGGTTAACACGTGTATGTTTTAGTCCACCTGTACAGAGTTGCTGACTCTGATAACCAGCCTTGGACAGAAAACGTAACGAAGGGAGGTTTCGCTAATTTTATCTCTGTAGGGAAGGTAACGCAAATTATGATCTTCGCCAGGAGAGGAAACACAAATTACCCCTTTATTTTGGGACCATACAATCCCACCATGCATTAACCAAATTGTAATAGATGACTCATTGGGTATCACTTACCCTCGTGTAATTTCCTTATAATTCTAATAATATTTATCATGCTTCAAAAAAAAAAAAAAAACTTATGCAGAGGGTCTTAAATCTGACTTATCTAACAAAATGGGGTCTCAAATCTCAAGGCTGCTAATAGGGGAACCAAATTGCCTGGGGGTGTACCAATCCCTCACCAATATATGTTTTTGTCTTATATGGATTTCGATACAGCCCCAAGTAATTTGGCATCCTTATTAGCAATCTTGTCAAATCTGATCTACCAACAAGCCAGTGTCCCGACTCCCAAGTCCTTCCATAAAAAAGATTGCAATGGGTCGCTTGTTTTTTTTAACACGAAATTGGTCAGTTAGCCCAAAAACCACAATTTCTGGGTGAAAAAGACATACACAATTTGATACAATTTAAATGGACGAGAATTGAAAATATACTTTTCATTTAACCATTCTGGGCGGGCAATCTGCCCAGAACAATGTAAATAAACTAAATATTTTTTTCCTCAAATGCCCTTAATTTGATATAATTTACACTGATCTTAATCATTAAGTTTCAAAATTAAGTATCGTTTTCATGTATGATGTATCTGATGATATGGATGATTGCACATGTAAGCGAGAAACTGGAATTTTCCAAATTCCTCTATTCCTCTAGTTTGATGAAGCTTACAGTTTCGGACTTGAGACGAGGTCTGAGGTGGTACCAGCTACCATTGGAATTGGCTTTTCCATATCTAGCATTTGTATAGCAAGTGCTGGCGAACCTTCCAGTGGGAACAACAGATAAGTCTCTTACATGGATGTCAAACCCAAGGAGAATCAGTCCTACAAATACTGCAGCTCTTCCAACAACAATGTCATTCTTAAGATCCGTCATGTCAACACCGGATCTTACATCAGGAGGTTTAATGGCCCCATACCTTGGTGGCTTGAGTTTAACGCCTAAACAAAAACCCGACGACAAGAGTACTGATGTGTGCACCTTCCTTAACTGGGAATCTGGAGAGCTATTGCATGACCATCAACACATGATCTATGCCTTTCTTCTTTTCACTTTGTTCTTCAAGTTAATTCTGTTGTACCTTCTTTTGCTTTTTGTTTTTTATTTTCTGTTATTTTTCATAGCTGCAACCAACAATTAAAGTAACACAATCTTAATTGAAATCACAAAAGAGAAGATTTCTTATCTGGAAACATACTCCAAAGATGGGGAGATATAATATATTAAAGTTTGTGACTACCTTGCCTTAAATACCCATCTCTGCTTTGATCCAACCGATGCAGTTCATGTATTCAATTGCCTATGTCGCCAACGATAGAAGAGTTAAGGAAATCAGAGATTTTAAATTTATGCAAAAACCATATAGCAAAGATTTTAAATTTATGGATGAAATCAGTTTCATCCATTAATAATACAAGATATAATCAGTTGTATCCAATAGAAACGCAAGATGAAACCAGTTTCATCCTTGTTTGAATTTAGATGAAACAATTTTAACTCAATCCAAAACTGGATGATACCAGTTTCATCCTTGTTTAAATTTAGATGAAACAATTTTAGCTCAGTTCAAAACATGATGATACCAGTTTCATCCAAGTATAAGCGTGGATGAAACTAAAATAATTTCAAAAAAGATTATACCATTACTGCATTAGCTTTATGACAATCATAAATAACATGTCCAGATCAATAATTGATTTTTATTTGTTACTTACAATGAGAGTAGGGCAAAACATGAATGAAAATAATTTCCAAACACGCTACAAACAAGTTTTACCATCAACGGATATTTTTGCGAGGGTGAAACTGGTTTCAACCTTCATATTATGAAAAGAAAATACGATTTTTTGTCAAGGTGAAACTGGTTTCATTCTTCATATTCCGAAGAAAAAAAAACAACAGATTTTTGGCCAGGGTGAAACTAGTTTTATTCTTCATATTCTGAAGGAAAAAAACAACAAATTTTTAGCTAGGGTGAAACTGGTTTCATTCTGCATATTATGACAAAAACATATCCAACCTGCACACAATCTAACGAAAATAATTTTGGATTCGATGAAACCAGTTTTATCTTCTACTTTATTTCCGCATTTCTTACAAACACCTGCTGAGCATGACTTCGATAATGGAGAATTAACTTTTTCCAGAACCAGTTTCATCCAATACATATAAAATCCAATTGCATCCAGTTAAATGAAAATAAAATCAACCAATTCAAGAAGTTAATCAGGCAATTCCGAAAATAAAATAAAATCAAAACAAAGTTGGGGTTTTGAAAATTACAAGTTCAATGAGACATTTTGTTGAATTGATTGATTCAAACCCTAATTAGGCTAGAAATATTTCATGGTGATGTTGGTGTTGGTGTTTGCAGTCGGTGGAGAAACCAATTTCAACTATGATTTTTATTTACAGTCGGCGGCGGTGGTTGTAGTTACAGTTAATGATGGTTGTTACGGTTATGGTTGATATGGAGGAATTGAAGATCGAGATGGAGGAGAACAGAAGATGTCGAAATAGTACTAGTGGTGTCAGTTTTGGAGATGGAGGAGAAGGGAGAATATTATTGTCGATGGTTTCTTTGTGGACGATATAAAGAGTAATAAGACCAGGGTACAATGATCAGTTTCATATTTAATTATTTTTCGTCAATTTAAGCAAGACCAAAAATTACTCGTATGTTTCAACCAAAAGTTGAAGGTTACCGCGCAAATGACCCAATTTCTCTTCTTTTTTTTAATTGTTTATAGTTGCGTCAACAGGTAACTTTAATGGTCAATAACAGGTCTTCGAAAGAAAAAAAATTTGCCCGTTAACAAATGAAGAGGGTACCTAATGTCAAAAACATGTTTTACAAAAGAAGGCAAAACGATTTTATTTTTTTTATGGTCTCGTCTTTTTTTTTGGACTCCAAATACATTAAAAAAGAGGCACGAGGACAAAATAGTACCGAATCAGCTCACCGTCATCATAAATTTTCAATTTCGTGCATCTATCGCAATTACTGTGGTGTAATGCTGCACCATGATTATCTGATTGCTTAACATGATACACGGCTTGACGAGGAGGTATAAATTGTTGTCCTGGTCGAATAGTTTTGGTTCTCATTATGGCTTTTTTTAAATATAGCCCATGCCTTTATTAACTATAGCCCATTTTAACCATAACCCATAATATTTTTCATTTTATTAACCATAGCTTATATCATAGCCCATACCGAGTTATTAAAAAACGGTTAGAGGCGAGTCGAGTTGTTATATTACCGATCCCACTGAGCTGATTCACTAAACTCTAAACCGGCCATATGAATGACGCTTCTTCTCCTTCTTCTTCTAAACCGGCGGACAACAACCTCCATCTATACATATGCTGTTGTTACCTTCTGAATTACTGATATAAAGAAGACTCTAAGGAAGTGTCCTATTCCCAACACGGTTGAGTACACGGACGGATCAACACTCCTGAGACAATTGGGAACTTGTTAATGGAAAAATCCTTGTAAAATTGTCAGTGGCGAATACAAGAGCAAGACCTGATAAGACATAGGATCATCAACGAATGAAGAGGAATTTTAAGACTTATATTCTCCACTAAAGCTTAAACGACCAATGACATGGAAGAAAATATATATATGCCTTCTCAACTTTGAACTTAACAATCTTCTGAAGTTATATTGAACTTCATGCCTTTGCTGCAAAACGATTTCAAGGTTAATTTTTTTTTCTCATGTATATAAACTCTAATATGAAAGAAGAAAAAAACCGAAAAGGAAAAAAAAAAAAAAAAAAAACCTAAAACGTCTTATTTTTATAGACGTTTCTTAATGATTCCCTGACTCACTAACTCAGTACTCTCTCACTTATTCACTGATTTGTTAGCCTAGTTTGTGGGCTATGAATAATAATAAAAAAGGTCAAACTTCAAATTTTAGTAAAAATATATTGACCAGAATTAAATAGGCTATGGTTAATAAAAGGGTGGGTTATATTTAAGAGAAGCCCTCATTATATGTTTGAGAAGGTGATCGTTGTTTCTCCATCCAGTGATCACATGAGGTTACAGTGTTGTAGGGCCTACGGTCCATGGGTGTGCGGCCCAACTAGAAGCCTAAAAGTTTCTCTTTTACATGTATATAAAGGATACTATACTATGTGATATGTTGAACCCTAATCAATAAAAATCCTTCTCCTTTTCTGCCTATTTACTTTTCCCTATTATTATACTACAAAACAATATCATGCACGAAGTTATACCGCAGAGCTAGATTGGATCGATAAAGAAGAGGGGTAGCACATCTGTTCTCATATTTCTTCTCAATACTTCATATGGATTTTTGTTGCATCTTCGCCCCTCTTAGTTGTTGTTGCTTCATATGTCTACAACTTATCTTTTTTTTTTTTTTCCCTTTTCCCTGTTTTTTTATTTTGGCATATCCAATATATGAATAATTTTTGATTTTGGCATATCTAAACTATATGTATATGCAAATGCATCAATCGAGTGATTACATTTTTGCGATATATTTTTGTATGTTCATGTTGTCTCCATCGGTTGCAAGAAGAAATCCTCGCGGAAAAGAGGAAGAAGAAATTAGGTCATGAAGAAGAAACCTGGGCTCGGTCTGGTCCAACAGATCCGTCCCAACTCGGTTTTGGGCTGTGCGCGACCAAGGTTATTCTGGTTCTGTATATTTACAGTGGGAACAAATGTTTGAGGTATGTAACTAATGTAGGTCTTTACATTGAGTATTTGTTGGGCTTATTTATCTGGTTTTTAGAACATGCCTAGTTCTGTTTTTCCCTTAAGATAAGTCCATATCATATAAACGGTCCACTTAAATTATGATTATTGATCTCGTTCATTAAGAATTTTGGTCTTAGTGTTATTTTGGTATCTTGAATATGATAATGGCTATATTTGAGTGGCGTCTTTTGTTCAATTGGTTGTACCAACTCGATTCCAATGTATTCATTTGGAATTTAAAAGTACTCGAGCACTATTATTGCGTACATGATATTTTATCCCCAAATTTGAATGTTCTGTGGGATGTAATTCATTTGCTCGACTATTAAAGAGTCGGTATTTTCAAAAGATACGTTGCAAATAAAATTACATGTATTCCAATTTTTGAGGAAGAAATCACAAAAGGTGATATGATTCATAAAATTTCCATTTCTATACTTCATCTATGATACTAACGAACCAATATATGTTAAAGTATAACAATAAAAGAACTATCCTTAGTAATGTATTCAACCTAAAGTAAGTGGTTAACATGTATAGTGAGATTCTCTTGGCTTGTTGAGATAAATAAATTTCTCAAATTAAGCTAAATGTAGCAAAACTGAAAATAGAAAGAACCCCCAAGTAATGAGGGTTAGACGTACCGACTCATATAAAGCATGTGAAAAGAGACATATATATCATGAGACAAAGATGTATTTTTCCCTCGGTAGTATTGACACCAAAGTACAGGTATCAACTGAATATGGGGTGAATCTTAGATGTAATTCTAGCTCTCACCAAAGAGTTAGGAATGAATATTCTTACCGGTATTGGTACAAGCAATGCAACGCGGGTACCATAGTAGCAACCAATTCCATGGAAGGTCATATTTTAGACATCAACTTTAATGATAAGAAGAACTTTGCCTGGCCAACTGATTATTTGAACTAGATCCAAAGTTTGCACTTATGGAATGAAAAGTACATTATTCCCACAAGACATAAATTCTCTATAGCACTTGAGATATACCCGGATGAAAAATATATCACCCCCCCCTCCCCTGAAACGTAACATATATTCACTCCAAAGTACTTGAGTTGAATCTCACTTTTTTTTTCACTAATAAGGCCACACCACTTATTTAATATCTCAAGACTCAATGTCTAACAAATAGTGGTTTCCCTCCTACCAGCTTAAGGAATTTAAACTAGTTGTTAAACTATTTCCTTATAATGTGACTATGAGGATTGGATCATCGAGCACAGAACTGCACAAAATTTGTTTTCAAGATAGAGCAAAGACGTCACAATATCTATACATGTACCGAGAGATAATCACACCTTGTTGAATTCCAAAGAAACCTATGCAAATGGATATCATGTGGAACCTCACAGTGATGAGAATTTAATTAATTACATCGTTTATAGTCTCTAATGTATTTGGAAGGAAATATATTTTAGAGAAACTAATGAGTAAATCTAGTGAAATGTGAATCACTAGTATTTGGATTACTGAATTGACTCCGATGATGAAATGCTGGTAATTGGATCATACAGGCTTTGACATAACCATAAATGCACTTTGGTTGTGACATGATGTTTCATTTTTGAAATGACTCATACGTACATCACTTTATTAGAGTGAATTAAACATCGGGAAAAAGATTGATAAAATACAAAGTGACGGCATATATATATCAATCAATAAGTGTTTTCTAAAGTCCTATATGCACAACACCACCCCCCCCCACCCCCCCCACCCACCCCTTCCGCTTAAGAAAGCATATCACTCATTTTACAAAGTCTTCACTAAAATAGGATCGAGACCATCATAAGATGCAAATGGTAAATAATCCATATTACAAAGAAAATGAGGTGATATTTAGAAAAATATCCATGTAGAATGCGGACCATTAAAGTGACTTATGGCTCTCGTGGATTTTTTTTTTACATTTTGGATTAGTTATAGTAGTTTCTAAGTAATGTTGCGTTTATAAAACTACTAGCACATATTATAATGTAAGGACTCACTACCCCTTGTAAATGCTAGAGAGTATACATCAAAAGGACTTGATGGTTATTGCATGTTTAATAAGATCAATGTAGAGCATCCTATACCCCACGGTCTCGCATAAGCTATCATCAAAGGTTACAGATGGTGCCTAAGGCATGGTTACACGTACAAACTTATTCATTTTAGACCCACAATTGGTCAATCATTCTTTGCGTACCAGTTGGTAACTGGATATAAGCCTAACATTTTGTGTTCTTATGCATTTTTGGTTACACTATATATGTGCCTGTTAGAGCACTGCTCGGTCGAACTCGCAAGCGTTGCTATCTCAAGATTGTTGTCAAGTTTAGTTGCCAAAACTATAAGTATTAATTTCTAGTCTACTTATATCTAAGTCTCAGATTAGGATAGCAAGTGTCATTGAGCATTATACTTCACGTATTTCATTATTTGAAGACGAAGAACTACAAAGGGGAGCTTGTAGAACTTCATCAACAAAAGGTATATGGAGACTTGAAATTGGTCTATCACTCAAAAGTTTATCTACTCTATCTCCTATTTGAGAAAAAAGTCATATATCTATATAGACTTCGATTATACACATTTGATATTTCGAGCTGAGTTTAACTCGCTTACATATTTCTCGAAATATATGTTGGTAAGCTTTCACTTTAACCAAGTTCATCTTATATTCTTGACGAAAGTCAAAAGATGATCATGTGAAAATCTCCTGGTAACATCTTACATGATTTGTGTGAGACAATCATTTGATGTAGACTCGGAATGTTTCGTATTGATCATTCGATCACTTGAAAATTTCTTTGAAGCTAATAGTTTGTGTGAGACATCTATTGTCATTTTTTAAGAATGGTTCAATGGATTTTAGAACAAATAACAATGATGGGATATAGTACAATATGTGTACTTGTATGCTAACTGTTGCAAGTTATTCCAAGTCCGAGAACCATGGTATGCATACCCGTATGCGTACTGATTGGTTTAATGGAAGTCCGGGAACTTAGTATGCATACCGGTATGCGTACTGGCGTGAATTTCAAGTTCCGGGATTTAACTAAGTTTGGAAGGTATGCGTACCCGTTCGTGTACTGGCGAACCCAAACTTAGTCCATCCTCTTAGGTATGTGTATCCGTTTGCATAATTGAGTGGGTTATGTTCTAAAATCGGTTTGTTCATGAACTAATACATTTGTATATTAAGGAATGCAATCTTTTGTTCATGTTCTCATAGGCTATAATGTTCATGAATTGATTCGAGTGAATCAAAATCGATTTTTCTTCAATTGTGTCTTGTATACTCTTATGAAAATATAAACAATTGAACAACTCTAGAACTAGTTTCATTTGAGTCATTTGAACTAGTTATGGTTAAGCTGAATATGGTTGATATGAAAGTGTTCATATGGATAACTTCGGTTAACTATTGTTGAGCCAACAAGGTGTACATGTTAAGGTAAGATTACTCATATCTAAGTTCGATCTAACAGTTGAAAGATATTAGCTTGGGTCTAATCAGGTTTTCATCTAACGATGAATATTGAATGCTTTGTTACCAAGGTAACATTGATTGCAAACCATGATTTAAAGACTATATAAGGGAGAACTCTAGCAACTGGTAAACCAAATACCCACACCTCATGTGCGATACTAGTTGCGACTAGAATCGATTCTCCTTTAACCTTAGGTTTTCCCCAAAACCATATAGGTTAACGACTTGAAGACTTCATTGGTATTGTGAAGCCAGACCCAACTATTTTTTTTGTAGTTGCATGTTATGATCTTGTTGTTTTCTATCATGATTGAGTACTTTAAGATTTGCTCAATATATAATCTCCGATAGGCAAGATAAAAAGTAGTCATAAACATCTTCATCTCATCGTTTGTGATTCCACAATATCTTGTTTCACTACCATACAATTAAGATTATTGTGAGGTGATTGATATTACTAGGTTGTTCTTCGAGAATATAAGTCCAATGTATCATTGGTTCTTGTTCACCTTGATTTATCAAAATACGGAACAAAACTCGTAGGTATTTCCGTGGAAGACATATTTATCGATTCAATAGACTTTTTTGTGTGAGACATATTTGTTTATCAAGTCTTCGACTTTGGGTCGTCGCAAATCTTAGTTGTGGGTGAGATTAGTTAAGGGAATCAAGTGCGCAGAGTCTTGTTGGGATTCAGAGGCGTAAGTAATGCGAATGTACCTTGATCAGTGTGAGATTGGTTAGGGCTCAACTACATTCCAGTCCGAAGTTAACTTGTAGTAGGTTAGTGTCTGTAGCGGCTTAATACAGTATGTTTGTAAAATCTGGACTAGGTCCCGGGGTTTTTCTGCATTTACAGTTTTCTCATTAACAAAATTTCTAGTATCTGTGTTATTTCTTTTCCGCATTATATTTGTTTATATAATTGAAATATCGTAGGTTGTGCGTAGTTCAATCAATTATATAATTCAACCTTTGGTTGTTGATATAAATTGATTGACACTTGAACATTGGTCTTTGGTACCATTCAAGTTATTTCACATATTAATCAGGCTCACAGATTTATATCTGTTTGATTTACTGATTACGCTGTGAAACATATATACTGCTCTTGGATATATTTCCATTGATTGAGTCTGACTGTTTGGTTGATTCTCTTGGACTTATATTAGAGTTTGTCCAAACATATTTCCTAAAAAAATATTGGGCGAGGTTGTTAGACCCCCGCTTTTTCAATTGATATCAGAGCATGCAAACACATTTGTTTTATCCCTGCAATAACATAAAAAGGGAATGCTAAAGGAACTGCAATCCAAAGGTTGTTGATTATGAAGTAACAATAATCTCTTTTCCAACAAAAGTAATCACGAGGAGATATGGTCGACTATTTTCTAGGTCATTACTGATATTTAGTTTCAAAAAGTACATGACTAAAGGAACTGTCTGGAACAACTCTGAAAGTAATCAGGGTGAGATGCCGACATCAAGGAGAGGATCCAAGGACATGATGTCGACATATTTTACTTCGAAATTGAAGCCGAATTGTACTCTTTTTCCATTCAATTGAGAATATTTTTCCCAAAGGGTTTTGTTACTCGATAAGGTTTTAGCGAGACAACACTAAAAACATCAAGTATGTTGAACGTTGAAGACATAAAGATCGCGTTGATATTACTGAAAATATCTGGATCAAAGAAATGAAACGTGAGAGTCTGTTAAGCAACGTAACTTCCAGCATCAACAACAGTATCTTATAAACATTTAAGTCACCAAAGTAAAGTGCAATAAACTCCTTTTGATTGCATTAGACTAATAAGAATTATCTAACATCAGGGGGATCATCTAATGGTGTGTTGAACTATTTTCCTTTACCGAGTTTGATTTTTCCCACGGGGTTTTATTACTCATCAAGGTTTTAATGAGGCAACATATTCGAGTCCAACTATGTTGTAAGTTTGCTTAATATTGTACTCTTTTTCTTTAGTTCAGGTTTTGTCCCTCTGGGTTTTTCCTGATAAAGTTTTAACGAAGAAATTAACTTAGACTCATCAATCTTTGAAGATCGTATTGCATGTGATGAACTACATGTAAAGTACGAGACAACATGTGAAGTACTACATGTGAAGAGTTGTACCTAGTTTTTGTCCCACTAGGTTTTTCCTTGTCAAAATTTTAATGAGGCGATTGATTTCAGCACAAGTCATCAAGAAGATGACGACATTTGAAGACCTACATTCGAAACACTACAAATATAGTTCTATTGGACCACACAAGGGGGAGTGTTGTAGGGCCTACGGCCAATGGGTGTGAAGCCCAACTAGAATCCTAAGGGTTTCTCTTTTACATGTATATAAATGATACTATACCTATGTAATATGCTGAACCCTAATCAATTAAAATCCTTCTCTTTTTATACCTCTTTACTTTTCCCTATTATTATACTACAAATCAATGATTTTTTTTCTTCTTCTTTTTGAATCAAATGTCCAATGTTTTTTTAAGCCATTTCTTCGTGACTCTGGTCATCAGCCGGTTGTAACAAATGCATGATTTATCTTTTTTATGTTCTAAACTTTGGACATATTTTGAAGCATAAAAATTAAACCCTATATGGCATATTCCTATGCACTATGTAAAAATATTTTATTTGACATACCATGTGGCCATCATCCAGTTATAACAGATGCATGATTTATCACTTTTATTTTCCACACTTTGAACATATTTGGAAGCATACAAATTGAACCCTATTAAGCCCATTTATGTGTACCGTGTCAAAATATTCTATTTGACATACCAGATGGCATGTCAAATGAGTTGTGTTACTATAGTAAAAGAATAAAGCGATGGAATTCCTAGCGAGCAGTATTGTCAAAATGCTAGTGATAAAGACTTCATTGTTGTATATAATGTTAATATCGTTCGATATAATGACTAACGCCAACAACTAGTTCTTTCTCGCCTATAAATAGGAAATGTTCAAACTAAATTTTTACACCAAAATGTTTACTCAAAACTTTTCTTTATTTCTCTATTTCTCAATATAAAATTTCTCAAATGGCTGAGTTTCAAACCCAACTTGATTCGGCGACGCAGCTTGACTTTTCTGGAGTAGTACTTGAAAGTGGTGTTAAAAAGACATGTGAAAGTAATAAAGAAATAGATAAAAAAACAACGAAGTCATCAAGTTTTGTATATTAACCAGCTCAAACCTGCAGCTAAGAAAAGGCAAAGAAGAGTTCAAGGAAAAGCAAATATGAAAGTGTTTGTGGGTGAAAACGGTTTCTGCTTTTTTTGGTAAATATGGGTGTGTGGATGAGAAACAAGTCTAGACCCTAAATAATGCACTGCATGGGAGTACTTTTGATTCGAGAGATCAATATGTACAATCCTGTCTTAAACCAAAAAAATGGCCGTTCCAGGCTTGCTTCGGTTACAAAGTGAAGGAGAAGGGTTGGTCTTAGGGAGGGAAGCGAAGAAAGTGTAGAGACCAGAATGGTTAATTATGAAGGTGTGGATGTTTTATGACTTGTATCATAAAGTGGAACTGGCTTGCAGAATGAAAATCTATCAGTTCTTTGGTAATTTATGGATATTATGTTGTTGCTGACCAAACCTTGTTCTTTGGTGGAAATAGGTGAAACATATTTATAAAAGTCATAATAAAACGTACCATGGTCACGTAGGAAGTGGGAACGACTGAGTGATGGAAGAGTGGAGTAACATATAACCGTCGGAAACCATGCTTCCATGATGAAGGAAGTGGATCCGTTTACACCCGTTACTTCCTTCCACCACTAAATGTTCCGTTTCCTGGCACTTTATAATAACGGGCGTATTTCACGCCGCATGTTGTAAACCACCAGACCAATACCCTAATGAGTATCTGTAACACCCCGTATTTTTAGCATGGCGCATGATGAAATATGCGCCATGGACTGAGATGAAGCTTCATCCAAAGCTTCCGTTGGTTGGTAAGAGGTAGATTGGCTTAAGGCCAATATCACGCCAAAATTGCGCATTGCGTTGGGAAATTGACCAAGGGTCAATATTGGGTGCCAGGTAAGGCACATCGTGTATGCATATTGGCTAAGGCCAATATGACCTTAGTTGGAAGTTACATTGGCCAAGAGCCAATCTCGCACCAAGAGTGATTCAGGCCAATTCGGTAGATGGCCTTAAGAATGTACATCTATCACATCTGGACATTGGTGTGGCCTATGGGCCAAAGTCGGAAATATAGCCATCACGGCCCTTCATCGGGTTTGGCTCGGGAAATGTTCAGCCATCCTGGCCGAGCATAGGAACTGGCATGTGAGCCAGAACTGAATGTACAACCACCTTGGCCGGTTATTCAGGAAAATACATGGCAACGGCCATGAATAGTAAAACGGGGAGTTAATGAAGGATTTTATCGCCCCCAATCAGAGTTCTAAAAATGTCAAATAAACATATATAGGGAAGGGTAGTTGGTTGAAGGTGTATATGCGGACTATGCACCAAGTAAGCTTCATAGATTAGACGTAAGGGTATAAATAATGCTTAAGGCTCATTTATAGTTGCTTAGCCTTGAGAGAGGGCATATGATGCTAAGGCATCACTATGCCATTCCACGGACTCGATGATGCATCATTTGGATGTATTTGATGGAATGGCCTATACGGACTAGGCTATTACCATTATTGCTTGGCCACGGCCTAGCAAACGAGTTGGAATAAGTTTCTTGTCCCTTCTAGGATGAACTACGGTCTGTGCTTGATTCCTTTAGAGTAGGGAAGGATACGTAGGCAACCGCAATGAGTTTCAGCATTGCCGGTCCAGCACGTTGGCCCCTCATATCATCTAAGCTCGGTAGCTCGACACAAGAGATGATTGTGTCCAGACTTGATGAGGCTAAGTTGCATGCCATTAAGTGGATGCTCATACTTCCTATCAAGTTATAAAGAGAGTTGGTAAGCGAAGTAACGTAGGAAATGGCAAGGGATTGGTTCGGCTTGTGCCTAAGTCCACGGCTTATGCCTTAATCCTGGAAAATACATGGAAATACGACGGTTGCTCAGCTAGCTAGGAAATTCAGTGATGGATTTCCTATGATGAGGCGAAGCCAGAGATGCATTGAAGTGCATTGGCATTGGACTTATGGCCTTGAACCCTTTTGCAGAACAAGGGTAAGTTGGAAAGGTGTGGAAGCTTAAATAGCTGGATCATGCTCCACGAGCATGCTTGCAAGGGCAAATGAGAGTTCATTTGCCTTGGGATGAGGCCCAGATCGTATCTTCATTAGTGGCGCACCGGGGGAGTTACGGCCTGCGGGGCGACGCGTCGAAGGCGTAATTTTCCTGTCCGTCATAGATGGTATCAGAGCAAGTTCCAAGAAAACACTAGGGACTTGTGCGGAGTGGACTTGTCCACAATTACTTTCCTTCATAGAAAACTTAAAGTTGGAGAGTAGGAAAACTTTTGCTCGGGTAAGAGTTTGTAACTGTTGAACCAGTTACTTTGCAAATCGAGTTGAGCTTGTTCATGTGTTGTGAGTTTTCATGGCCTAAGTGGCACACCACTTATGAGTGGATATCCGGAAGACCGTCTGGGAAGGTGGGTAGACAATGGGACTGATCATCCCCACACATTGGAAACTGTCCAAGGGTGTGCGTTGTCAAGCCCGGCTAGCATCCCACTTACGAGTGGCAACCTGGATGACCGTCAGGGACGGTGGGAAACTGGGAAACTGTTCCACACAGTACTGTGCTAAATTCTTGTAATTTCGATGACACCTTTCAACCTTGTGAACCTTAGGGATTCCTGGGTGGTAGTATGGGATACTATTCAGGATACTTGGTCGAGTTATCCTCTTGGCATTGGCCAATTGAGATTCTTGGTAACGTTGTGGGCACTTTTTGGATTCCTGGGCAGGTGGTATGGGACATGTGCTCAGAAGGTCTAAATTGTTTTTCATGACAACTTGAAGAAACCCGTGATTTCTGAGCATCTGGTATGGGACTTTTTCTCAGGAAATCCAAACCGAAGAGATTGTCCACAATAGTTTTTATTTGGAATTTCGAGGACGAAATTATTTTAAGGGGTGAAGAGTGTAACACCCCGTATTTTTAGCATGGCGCATGCTGAAAGATGTGCCATGGACTGAGATGAAGCTTCATCCAAAGCTTCCGTTGGTTGGTAAGAGGTACATTGGATTAAGGCCAATATCACGCCAAAATGGTGCATTGCGTTGGGCAATTGACCAAGGGTCAATATTGGGTACCAGGTAAGGCACATCGTGTATGCATATTGGCTAAGGCCAATATGACATTAGTTGGAAGTTACATTGGCCAAGAGCCAATCTTGCACCAAGAGTCCTTCAGGCCAATTGGGTAGATGGCCTTAAGAATGTACATCCATCACAGCTGGACATTGGTGTGGCCTATGGGCCAAAGTCGGAAATATAGCCATCACGGCCCTTCATCGGGTTTGGCTCGGGAAATGTTCAGCCATCCTGGCCGAGCATAGGAACTGGAATGTGAGCCAGAACTGAATGTACAGCCACCTTGGCCGGTTATTCAGGAAAATACATGGCAACGGCCATGAATAGTAAAATGGGGAGTTGATGAAGGATTTTATCGCCCCCAATCAGAGTTCTAAAAATGTCAAATAAACATATATAGGCAAGGGTAGTTGGTTGAAGGTGCATATGCGGACTATGCACCAAGTAAGCTTCATAGCTTAGCTGGAAGGGTATAAATAATGCCTAAGTCTCATTTATAGTTGCTTATCCTTGAGAGAGGGCATATGATGCTAAGGCATCACTATGACATTCCACGGACTCGATGATGCATCATTTGGATGTATTTGACAGAACGGCCTATACGGACTAGGCCATTACCATTATTGCTTGGCCACGGCCTAGAAAACAAGTTGGAATAAGTTTCTTGTCCCTTCTAGGATGAACTACGGTATGTGCTTGATTCCTTTAGAGTAGGGAAGGATACGTAGGCATCCGCAATGAGTTGCAGCATTTCCGGTCCAGCACGTTGGCTCCTCATATCATCTAATCTCGGTAGCTCGACGCAAGAGATGATTGTGGCCAGACTTGATGAGGCTAAGTTGCATGACATTAAGTGGATGCTCATACTTCCTATCAAGTTATAAAGAGAGTTGGTAAGCGAAGTAACGTAGGAAATGGAAAGGGCTTGGTTAGGCCTGTGCCTAAGTCCACGGCTTATGCCTTAAGCCTGGACAAGACATGGCAATACGATGGTTGCTCAGCTAGCTAGGAAATTCAGTGATGTATTTCCTATGATGAGGCGAAGCCAGAGATGCATGTGAATTGCGTTGGCATTGTCCTTATGACCTTGAACCCTTTTGCAGAACAAGGGTAAGTTGGAAAGGTGTGGAAGCTTAAATAGATGGATCATGCTCCACGAGCATGCTTGCAAGGTCAAATGAGCGTGCATTTGCCTTAGGATATGGCCCAGATCGTAGCTTCATCAGTGGCGCACCGAGGGAGTTGTGGCCTGCGGGGCGAAGCGCCGAAGGCGTAATTTTCCGGTCCGTCACAGTATCCCCCAGTTTTGCGACATGTTTGATGTCTCGAGTGTTCTCGTGGAAAACATGTAGCAGTTTTCTACGTGTGAAAAGTCAAGGTCAAGAGACTTGCCGCAGGAAAAATAACATGTGGTGTTATTTGGCTTATCTCGGCTGGTCGCCTAAAACTTTCCACAAGCATGTCAGTTCGGTGAAAAACTTGGATAGCTGAGATTGTATCTCATGAGAAAGGGTAGCCATTGATTATCTCCGTATCCTGTTGGCACCTGATAACCACGCAGTGGCGCTATTGTCATATACCAATGGTGTAGTGGCGCCTTTAGCACATGCCAGTGGCACTGCGTCATGGCTGACAAAGTTAGTGCATGCTAGTGGCATGGTGGAATGGCTGGCATAGCCTATGCATGCCAGTGGCACGATGGTGCAAGTAGCGCCTGGCGTAGCCATGGTCACTAGATTTTTCCTTATTGGTGTTAGACTCCAATGTGGTGTGGCAACATCAGTTTCAGTGGCCACATCAATCCCAATGCTCTGTGGAACATTATATTGCTTGGTTGGGTAGCAACTTTGCCTAAATTAGGGCTTGGCATGCCGAAAACCTGTTTAGCGCATATGGCATGCAGCGTGTGGTAGGTGGCCGTGGCGTGGAATTTTATACAAACGGTGCCAGAGTCGTTCCAGAGGAGCCATAGGCAGGTCACCATGTAGAAACGGTCATATGAGCAAATATTTCCACGAGTGGCTGTAGTGTGACACCTTTTTTAGGGTTTCCTAAGTCCGCATGGCTTGTGGCATGTCGTGGGCCCGAGGCGGCATAGTATTGTGCCACGATTAGAAATTAGGTTTTCATCCACCGCCACTAGAGCATGGCCGCGCTTACAGTTATGCTAGCCAAAATTGAAGTATGTTATGATGCTGGTCACGAACAGAGAGTGGGTTGGTACGTTATGGCATGCTACCGCGGTAAGTGGAACGTTTGGCATGTATACTTGGCATGCCTGTTTTTTATGTGCGCCTAGCATGCTCGTTTTGGCATGTTTAGCATGTCGTTAGTATGTTGGCGCGGTTTTTGGGAATCCAACTTAGTATGGTGACTTCTTGACAAAATTTCCACCTCTTTTAAAGTTGTGGTAGGTTTGGAGAAAACTGATTGGTCAATAAAAGTAGGGGTCGTCCAATCACTGGCGTGGACACCCTTTTGGTGCACGTGGTAGGCTTAATGCGACCTGATTGGTCGATGGGGAATAGGACCGGCAAGTATGAGCCTAGACACAACTCATGGAAGTGTGGAAGGTTTAAAGCGATCTGATTGGTCGTCAAAATTAGGGCTGGTTGGGTAGCATGGGGCATGGACAAGTGGCGCCGGCTAGCCTATGGTATGGCCATGATTTCCTCGTTGTTTCTCCTACTCCGCAGCTCTATTTGTTCTTCGCTTTCTGAATGAGTATTTTGTGCAAGGGTCTTAACCTTGGTACTTGGAGGTCCGTGCTACTCTGCTGCGAGTGAACACAAATCCGTCATGCCATACCAATATTAGGGGTTCTGTCGGGGAACATAAGCACAAGAAAAATACTCAGCAGGCTCCAGCATCTGTGAGTAATGCAGCTAGGAGCTTATACACTCATTTGGCTCTATACTTGTGATTACTCTTTTTCCCGTAGCCTACGTGATGTATTCAGTTCAGAGGATGTGATGCTAAGTAGTATCGATACCTCTGTTGAACTGATGATTCTAAGTAATGAAATATATGTAAGATCACAATAATAACAAAGAACATAAATATAATGTAAAAGCTTCTAAGTTATCCTGAGACACAAGAGATTACGGGGTTCGACATTTTGTTTACGTCCACGGGGTAATGAGTGAGTGTTTTGTATTATGTTGTAGTGGTTACAAAGATCTTAAATGCTTCCCGAAGTAATAGAGAGAACTCAAGTTGAAGTAAACACTTAAATTCTAAACATTAAAGAGGTATAATCTTAAGACTAGATCTTATCCTTCTAGGTATTGAATTGAATTCCTTTAGTTTGTTAGTGAGGCTTGGTATTTATAGTATCTTCTTATTTTGGTATATCTTTGATGTCTCTAGGTCCATCGTCTGCTAATATACCTTTGGTGTCGGTGGTACCTTCGTCCACCGCGTACCTTCTCCAGTCGAATTCTGCCATCTCAGCTGACCCATGTTCCTTCAGGAACTTCCCAAACTTTATGTAGGTTGTACCTTCGTTCACCGCCAGCTTCTGCCCATCGGTTTCTTCCACGCTTCCTATCTCCACGTTCCTTGATTCATGCATTTAGATAAGAGTTTTGTGCATTTAATGTTGATTAGATGCGTCATCTACCTCTGTCCCCTCGCCGACTGCCTCCTAGTAGGCTATGCTCGTACTCTTCTTATTTCCAACATCGAGGTATTCTTTCTTGGGGCGAGATAAAGTAGATCTGCGGAGGTATCCTTTGCTCCCTAGACTTCTTTGTTCAGCCAGCGTTACATAGTTAGATTTATGTGCGGCCACTAAGACCGAGACACGTTCTCCACATAATATTGGTATTCACAGTTTGCCCTTTTTTTTCATATTCTACTATTCGGTAGAAGTGGAAGAAATTTTCCGTCACGCCGCCATTTCTGCACGTACCGACTGGGTGGTCCCTACATGTCCTTTCATGCAATAACTTCCCCTTGAATTCCGGGACCTCCAAATTTTTGGATTCTTCAGCCACCTATAAAAGGGGAATAAAGAGAAGGAATTTTCCTTAACTCCCATTCTTCTTCTCCAAACTGTCGCTCTCTATCTCTTTCTTTGAGATTCTTCTTCCATCGGTGACTTCTTCCTTTGATTCTTCGAGTGATTCGGCTTCGCGATTGATCATACAAGTAAGTACTGCTCGTTTTTTAATTTCGATTCTCTCCATATTCATCTATGTGTCCCCTGATTCGACTAGGAGATTTGTTGATGTTGATGTTTTACACTTGCATGTGAGAATTGTTACTCTAGTTTACTTGCTTGCACTGTATTGAAACTTGGGTGTTGTTTCGTTTTGATCTTTGATAACGATTCTGCCATGATCATCATGAGCCCCCAAAATCTTTCTTCCGTGATGTATGATATTCGTTTCTCCATTATAGCATAGTCAAACCATTTCCTTTGGTTTGTTTAGCAAAACCCATGCCCAAAGTACTTTAGTTTTTGCCCCTGTTTTGTTTTCGTAAGGATTGTAATTTTTCTTCCGTCATTGTTGATGGAGAAATTCCTCCTGTTGGTGTCAGGAATTATGAGGCTCTCGAAGAAACCTGCGCGTAAGGGTCCGAAGATATCTTCATCAACGGATTCTTCTCCGAGAATGGATCATCCAGATGCTACGCCTTCTCCTCCCCTAGAGGATTCTGAGGTTCCAGCTGGAGCTGAGGTGTCTGCGGTTCTTGAGGAGGTTGTGTATCCTGAGGTAGAAGAGGTTGCTGCTGGAGATCTTCCACCTCCTCCTCCTTACTATGAACTTTCGAGACTCCAACTTCGTGACAAGGATGGCTACGCTTATTTGTCGATTGCTGAGATTGTTAAGTCTTTTCGTCTTCACAAGTTCGAGGTTTCCTTTGTTGATGGCCCTGACGTTATTACTGAGTCTCTTATCCGGGGCTTTCCTTATGATGAGAACAATCTTCTTGTTAGTATTGGCCAGTTATCCGCAGGTATTCTCCTTCCTTTATTCAGCAGAAAGGATCCCTTCTACTATGATGTTTTGTCTTCAAGGGATGATCCAGTAAACAAGACTCAAGTTAGAGGAGTTATGCAATATAATGGTGATTACTGGTGCGCCCTTTATGAGAGTTGGTACCGTAGCAAGGGTAAGACAACTATGGAGTCTTATTACCCCTTTTCTGAAGGAAGGTCTAAGCGTGAGGATTATACTTCTGCCAACTTCAATGCTACGTACGCTGATGCGATTCAGAAGACTAATCTTCTTCCTTAGAGCGTCGGTCCTCGTCTTATCCATGTTACTGCTAAGCAGCTCAGGGAGGGTAACAGCCTTCATTTGTTGAAGTAGATTGATAAGACTGGTTTAACTACCATTCCTTATTCTGCTAAGCTGCCTCTGCCGAAGAATGACCGCATCCGTCTTGACCATGATGATCGCGGGCTCATACTCCTGTTCGTATAGTTGGTCCTTGGGCCTACGGTTTTACCACCGCGGATCCTTCTATTCCTCGTTCTGCTCATTATTTTCTCTAGAAGTATGATAAGTATCGGCCTTGGATATTTAATCATGTTGCTTCACATGAGGTACCTTTACCTGCAATATTATCATACCTTTGATATCTTTGTTTCCTTTGACATCTTTGTCTGCTTTGACATCTTTTTCTGTTTTGACATCTTTATATGCTTTTACGTCTTTGTCTGCTTTGACATCTTTGTCTTGTAGTCTTCCCCCGCTTCTTCTGTTGGGAATGCTTCGGGCTATGCTAGTGGCTCTGTAGCCATAAGGACTAGGAAGAGAAAAGCTTTGGTTGAAATGCCTGCAAAGGTAAGGATCATTATCATACCTTTGGGTTTGTAAGTTCCTTAGTGTCTTGCCCCTGATGCTTAGCTGACGTATGTGTTTCTTTGTAGTTTTCCCAAAGGAAGGGTAAGTTGAAGACTGTTATTGATCTGGATGCTTTGTAGGAAGACCCTAAGGCTTCCGGTGAGGTACCGCGTGACGAGGACATGGATGATGTTGAGGATACTAGCCTCAGTTATGGTAGGCTCGGAAAACCCACAATAAAATACTGCAAGTGCACAGTGTCTAACTAGTAGAACGATGGCAAGTACAGGTCGTTCCCATAAGGAGTGTGAAGTACTACTACTAGATAATATCAAAAGTAACCAATCGACAAGATGATGTTTTAACAATATTTTCAGAAATTTGGAACAAAATGAAATAATAATAATTCTAATGATAAACAAATAAGAATGGGGTTATTAGGGTTTTCGGTTTCCACCAATTAATTTTGCAAACTTTACTAATCTTTAAAAAATATATTTCATGCATTTTTAAATATTATTTCTCCGCTGTAATTTCCTTCGCTTCTTATGTAGTGATCCTAAAGCATTACCTATCTATCCTTGTATACCACGTCTAGGGATTTAACCGAAGCACGAAATATCAATTCAAAAGCATAAATAATCAAGAAAATCACATAAACAATTAGATACAAGCTTTTATGAAGATAAATTACTAGTTATTCAAATCATTATTAAGTATATAAATGTAGAGTTCACACAATCGAATTGGTTTCTACCTAAACCCAAACATGATTAGCTAGATATAGCTTTCTCAAAAGCCATAAAAAAATATATCAATAAAACTCTAGCTAATCAAAAGAGATCAATGAAATCAAAACTCCAAACCCTAGTCTTTCCCTCTTCACGGCCGTAGCCGCCCGCCTCTCTTTCCAGTACTCCCCATTTTTATGGTTCCTCTACTTCAGACATATTAAGTGTACATGCGAATAATATATTCTTTCCTTATCAAATATTTGCATGAGAATAATTAAAGTAAAAAGTATAATTCTTTCTCCAATCACAATTAATCTCACTTGCATGTATCTTTGACCACCAACCAAAATGCATGTTCACAATCTCATTCCCACGTTTAATATAAGTCACTCCCACTAATAATGTTAAGTAAAATAATATTACTTCATTACTTTATTTTCTTTCATTTTCCATAATATCACTTCATTTATTTATTTTCTTTCCTTTTCCGAGTGAGAGTTGCATGCATGTGGATCCCATAATACTTCATGAATATATTGTCATGCCATGCACCATCTTTCAAAATCTTTTCAAATTGAATATTGATTCCCTCTTGACAATCACAATATTCTCTCATTAATAAATTAACACCAATTAATTATCCCCATATATTTTTATTCTGCATGTCATTACCTGATGGAGGTGTGCCACTAAGGAAACAATCTCGGATATTGAATTTGGAAGTGTAGCAGGTGCTTCAAGAAGTAATGCGGCTACCTTTGGTGTCATGAATAACTCGAGTGGTTGTTGATATATGAAAATACCAGGCCAACCATTTTGGTTGCAGATATATGGAAATACCAGGCCAACCCCGTTTCATCATTGTGGTTGATGATACATGGAAGTACAAGGACAACCCTATTTATCATTGTGCTACTGATATATAAAAATACCAGGCCAGCATAATAAGTGTTGCTGATATATAGAAATACCAGGCCAGCATAATAAGTGTTGCTGATATATAGAAATACCTGGCCAGCATATTTTATCATTGTGGTTGCTGATACATGGAGATACCAGGCCAACCCTGTTTCATTATTCTGGTTGCGGATACATGGAGATACTAGGCCAACCCGGCTGATGATATATAGAAATACTAGGCCAATCCATTTCATTGCTGCTGATATATGGAGATACCAGGCCAACATAATAAGTGTTGCTGATATATGGAGATACCAGGCCAGCTACATTTCATTGCTGCTGATATATGGAGATACCAGGCCAGCATATTTGATCATTGTGGTTGCTGATACATGGAGATACCAGGCCAACCACATTTTTCTATTTTCGTCGCAAACACCAATAAGTCTCACATTTTGCTGTTTATTCGTTGGATGATCGAATTCACTTGTACTTTCTACAAAAGCACTAACATAATATTAGTAACTAAAATATTGTATCCTAGCAAATATAAATATGGGTATAAAATGTAGCATTTACATACTTATCAACACCCCCACACTGTAGGACCAGAATATCGCTACAACGCTATTCCTGCAATATTAACAACGTTTCTGCGAGCGTCACTGCCAATTCTTTAACAACGTTTCACGAGCGTCACAGAATATCCAAAAGAAACTAACGATGGAAGAAATAAAAGTAGAATATGTTGATCCTGCGATGGTCACCATTCTTGCGATAGAGAATATTGTAGCGATCGCGATGAGATCGCAGAATAGATCCGAAATATGAGGAAAACTTAGCTGTCATCCATTATGTAAATCCCTATATAAAGGGATCGATAGATCCAAAAAATGATGATGTATTTTTGAGAGCTGAAAGAGTCTTGAGGAGAGAGAAACTTCAAGAGAATATTTGTAATCTTTGATTCCTTCCAATTCTGTAAACATTTCTGAGATTTGAATAGTAAAGTGTCGTTTAAATCTTTGAAGTTTAATTGATTTCCAATAGATTTCTATAGAATCTTAACAAGGGTGTAGTGTGGGAATTCCTGCAACTACATTTTGGCGCCCGAAACAGGGATTGAATTAACAAAAATTGAAGAAGAAGATAAGAATTGCTCAAGATTAAGGAAATCATTAAGTAAATTGGTTAGATAATTGAAGAGAGAATGATCAGAATCAAAGAGGATTGTAGAAAATTGGAGTTTGATGTGGTAACAAGAACAATGATTGATAGATTTCATGAAAATATTAAGGGGAAGATACACAAACAGGATTTTGAAGGAAGGAAAATTATGACGGTGGAAAAAATATCACCATTGAAAGATTGGGAAAAACAAGAAATCACGTTTACAGCAGCAGAAATACCAGAAGAAGATCTAAGTTATACATCTCCATTGGTAGTCACAGTAACCACTATACCAATGAGAAAGGAGAAATCAATAAAATTTGTAGAAGAATGGGCTATGAATAGAACTTTGGTGGACACAGGAAGTTCTGTAGACATGATATTTTATCATACTTTCAAGAAAATGGGATATAAGGATGAAGAAATGTCTTATTCAACATATCATGTTCATGGCTTTGGAAAGACATTAACAAAACCTAAAGGCGTGATAATGGTACGAATTCCATTTGGGGAGATTGAAACACAAGTAACGTTATGTGTGGTAGACGTGGAATCACCATATAACATAATATTAGGAAGACCATGGATACACGCAATCAAGGCTGTAGCATCAACGTTGCATCAATGCATCAAATTTCCTATACCCAGTGGAATTGGAGAAATTAGAGGAGACACAGATTTTGCGAAATTGTGTTACCAAATTGAAGTAAGAAATTGCGAAGAACGTCCAAAATTGCGAAAAGCTCGCAGAAAATTGGCGAGAGAAACAAATAAGGAAGAAGAATTTAAAGTTTACATGATAAGAGCAAAAGAAGGAAAAGGAATACCCAGTGAAATCCCACAAGAAGGAGATGAATTCGCGAGAATTATGAAAGCACCAACACCAATGGGAGAACCTGAAGCCAGTTATATCTCAGCAGAACCAACAAAGGAAATAAATATTGGGAGTAAAGAAGAGCCTAAAATGCTGAAAATTGGGACTAGAATGGAGGCAGATGAGGAAGAAAGAAATATAAATCTTTTGCAAGAATATGCAGATATCTTCGCGTGGAGCATGGATGAGATGCCAGGGATAGACCCGTCAATAGCATGTCATAAATTAGAAATCAACAAAAACATAAGACCATTTAAGCAAAGAATAAGGAAGATCGCAACAACATATCATTCTCAAATAGAAGAAGAATTACAGAAGATGCTCGACGCAGGAATTATAAGGCAAGAAAAATATCCAGAGTGGAGTGCAAATATGGTAGTGGTCCCAAAGAAGAATAAGGGGATAAGAATTTGTATAGATTTCACTGATTTAAACAAGGCTTGTCCAAAAGATAGTTTTCCATTACCGGATATTCCACAGATGGTTGAATCAGCAGCAGGAAATGCTAGAATATCATCGTTGGATGAGTATAAAGGATATAATCAAATCCCTCTCGCTGAAGAAGATAAAGAACATACCGCATTTTTTGCTCCAAGAGGATTATATTTTTATACAAAGATGCCATTTGGCTTACGAAATGCTGGTGCAATGTATCAAAGAATGGTGGAGAAGGTGTTTGCAAAGTGGATCCACAAAACATTAGAAGTGTATGTAGATGATATGCTGATCAAAAGCAAAGAAGCTGAGAATCATGTGCAAGATTTGAAAGAGATTTTTGATCAAATGCAGAAATTCAATATTAAAGTGAATCCTGATAAGTGTACTTTTGGAGTAACTTCAGGGAAATTTTTGGGGTATATTGTATCAAAATAAGGAATACAAGTTGATCCAGAAAAGGTACAAGCAATTCGCGATATGCCAACACTTGCGACGGTAAAAGATGTGAAAAAATTAAATGGACTCTTAGCCTCGCTAGGAAGGTTCATTTCGCGATCTTCAGACAAGTGCAAATATTTTTTCGATATACTCAAGAAGGGAGCAAAATTCAAGTGGACAGATGAATGCGAAAAAGCTTTTCAAGGAATAAAAGAACATTTAATGAACATAACTATTTTACAGAAATCAGAACCAGGAGAAGAATTATTGATTTATCTTGCAACAACCACATATGCGCTAAGTGATGTGTTGCTGCGAGTAGATGCAGGGGTAGAAAAACCAATTTATTACATTAGTAAAACATTCAATTATGCAGAGAGAAATTATTCAAAGATTGAGAAACTAATTCTAGCATTGGTACATGCAACTTTCAAACTTCGCATCTATTTTCAAGCACATAAGGTCAAAGTGTTAACAAAAGTGCCAATTGAGTCAGTAATGAAAAATTCAAAAAGATCAGGCAGAGTTGAAATATTGAATGCACAAGTAGGACACTTTGATATACAGTATGAAATTTTATCCTCGCCAAAATCACACGTCATCGCAGAGTTCTTAGCTGAATTTCCTTTAGAAGATGATGAAGTTGTGGAGGAGATGATGGATGTAGAAGAGGAATGCGGAGATCCAAAAGAGATATTAACAGAACCCAACAGATGGGAAATATTAGTGGATGGATCATCCAACGGAGAAGGAAATGGATTTGGAGTTGTTTTCATATCGCCAGAAGGAGAAAAAATAGCTTTTTCATTTAGATTAGAATTTGCATCCACTAATAATGAGACAGAGTATGAGGCTGTGATCCATGCTTTAAAATTTTCGATAGAAATGAATTTGGAAAATGCCAGAATCACCAGCGATTCACAATTGGTTATTCGTCAGATAAAAGGAGAGTACACAACAAATGAACCATCTCTCAGAAAATACAAAAGACTCGTTGAAGAATTATCTGCGAAAATTCCAAAAATAAAATGGAGATACATGTCAAGGAAAGATAGTAGGCTCGCAGATGATTTCGCTTTCATATCTAGTATGATGACAAATCCATTGGCGAGGTGCATAAAAATTCAAACACTTTCATTTCCATCTATAAACAAAGAAGAAGAAGAGACAAATGTAATGATGGTAGAAGCTGGCGAAGGAGAACCCACGAGCAATATCACAGATTGGCGAGCAAATCTTCATGCATACTTGGCGAGAGGAGAAATTCCAAGAAATAGATTAGAAGCACACAAGTTGAAAAGTAGGGCAACCAATTATGAGCTAAGAGATGGAGTGTTATATCGCAGATCTTTTAATGGACCATCGCTAAGATGTTTGACGAGAGAAGAAGGACAAAAAGTATTAAAGATGTTATATAGTGGTGACGCTGGTAATCATAGTGGAGGAAGATCTTTAGCATATAGAACAAAAATGCAGGGTTATTACTGTGTAGATACCGAATATCACAAGGCATTATCTTACGAACATCATGACAAATATAAGAGGAAAGAGTTACAAAACAATACGAAGATAGAGGAAGCACAGGGAAGTATGAAGATTTGAGAAGATAGAATAATCGTACGAAGATGTGTTGCGATACTTCGCAACACATATACAGCTGTACAAAGTTCATTATAAATAGGAGTTCAAATGTAAAATTCGGGAGGTTCTTTTAGTGAGTATTAGAAATTATCTTAGGAAAGAGAATAGAGAAAATTGTAACTATTCTAGTTCCATTTTTATACTTCTTTGTAATCAATTGAGAGAATTAATAAGAAAGTTGTCATTCAACATCAAGAACTTCTCAAGTTTTACTAATTCTACTGAGGGTGTAGTTGTAGGTTATTCTGTAACTACATAATTGGCGCTAGAAATAGGGATTTGAAGGATTCCTGTATCATAAAAATGGCAAGAAGAAGAAATATATCAGAACCATTAATTGCAGTAAGAAGAAGTGTGAGACTCGCAGGAGGAGAAGCAAATATAACAGGAGAACCTAGTAGGAGAGGGAGTAATCGAAGAAATCAAGCTCAACAAACAATAGATCACGATCGAGTGAGTATACACACTTGGAGAACTGATACACCAGCAGAAGAATATAGAGAACCACAAATTAGAGAAAATGGGAGGTTGATGGGAGGAACAATTCTTGAAAGAGAAAGGGAGATGTTAGAAACATTGAGACAAGGAATTAAAGAAGAACGAAGGTTTGAAGCTGAAGAACGTGCTAATCTAACAAGACAGAATCAAGAATTAAGGATGGAGAATGAGATGTTACAAAGGAGGAAATCTCAAAGTGTTGCAAGATCAAATGCTAGACCAGAGAGAGAAGGACAAAATTCACCAACAATCAATGATGAAAGTACTATGAAAGGACAAGCACAGAATCAAGTTGAAATAAATCAAGAGAATCGCTTCATTTTAATACCAAACCACGAACAAAACATGGAGAATTTACGAACTAGGCCAAATCCTAGAGAAAACAATCAGAATGGTGAAGAAAATAGAGAGGAGGGGCAGAAACTTATGGAAGAAACTGAAAGACAACAAGCAGTACATCAAAACAATTACGAGAATGGAGTAAGAAGACGTGAAGAGGCTCGTAACAATCAAAATATTGAGTATGAAAGAATTAAGAGAAGAATTGGAAATCAACAAACAAAAATGACAAGGAATGAACCAAACTTTCGAACCAAAATACAAGCAAATCAAGAAGAAATAAATCACAGAAGGAGGAGAAATGAAGAAGAAGAAATTCCCGATATTCGTATGAGAAGGATGAGAATAATAGAAAGGGAAGAACAAGAATTTCAAGATGCTCTGCAACAAAACAATCATGATAATTTATAAAGAAGATATTTGCAAAATTGTGCAAATGAAAACATTAATGAAGAATATGATATAATGCGAAGGATCGCAAGAGAAGAGACACAAGAACGTAGAAGAAGAGAGGATGCGTTGAAGAGGCCAATGAATGAGAATTCTGAAGCAAATGCACGGATTTTTCGAGAATTAGCGGAAATGATAGGGATGATAAACAATAGAAGAGGAGGAGATAGAAGGCAATTAGATGAAGCAATAGAAGAAGCTGCGAGGACTCCATTTGCTAGAGAAGTACAATTGGGAGGGATTCCACCAAAATGCAATCTTCCTACACTTACCAGTATCTTTGACGGGACTTCATGTGCTATTCAGCACATTAAAGCATACATAAGATGCATGTTATAATGGGAGAATCATGATGCTGTACTATGCAAGTACTTCGCATCAAGCTTAACAGGGGAAGCTCTAAAGTGGTTTGAAGGACTTCCTAAGAACACTATTACGTCATTTAATCATTTACAAGCAACTTTCCTTGGAGCATATATCACAAATCATTCCTCACGGCTTGGTATTGAAGATGTGTTTGGTTTAAAACAAAGAATTGGTGAAAGTTTGAAGCATTTAGTAAGAAGATGGAAAACTATGTGCAGTGATATGGCAGGGCGCGTGGATGAGAGATATTTGATTCTCTTTCATAAATGCGATGTTCGTGACTGAACAACTGTATGTTCAAATCTTCAGAAGAAAGAATTCCATAATGATGACAGAGTTACGAGAATTGCAAGAAGAGTACATTACACTAGAGGAAAAGCAAAACAATATGGAGTCATATCCAGTAGCAAACACTAATAGTCAAGATGCAGGAGCAAATTTACTTCCCAAAATAATCAATGTCGTAGCAGGTACTTCACAAACATCCTCGCAATGGGTAGCAAAGATCAAGAAGAGTATGATATAGAGAGGAATTTCTATAATCGAGGAGTAAATAACCAGATCCCAAGATTAGATCAACAACAAGAAAATTATGGGGGACAAAGGCAAAATTATTTTGGACAAGGAAACCAGAAACAAAATTATAACAATGGTCAAGGAGGTCAAAGAATGATAAGGGAAGATATAAAGTTGCCACCTCTGAATGCAAGTGTAGAAAAGATATGGCAGGCAATTATCCTGATAGAGCATATACCAACTCCATGGAACATGGGAAAGGAACCACCAATGGGTCCAAGAAGTCATGAATTTTGTTCATATCATCATTTTCATGGACATTCTACAAATAACTGCAATAATATCAAGAGGATAATCTTGCGAATGATTGATCAAGGGAAACTGGATCACTTTTTACTTAAGCAAGCACAGTCGCAACAATTACCACAGGCTCCAGTCATAACTCGCAGGGAGAACACAGTACAAGAAAAGGGAGGAGAAACCCTACATATAGAAGTGGGATCAAAAGCAAGGAATGTCTTCTGTAATTCTATTGTTCACTCATATAAAACCATAGAAGATTTTCATGATAATGTGTTAAGCAGGGTATATGAGAGGGATGGTGAAGGAAAGGAAGTAATGAACATCGCAAAAATTTCACGACTTGAAGATTGGCAGAAACGTGAAATTTATTTTGAAGCCACTGAAATTCCAGAAGGTTGTGAAGCACATGATAATCCATTGGTAGTAAAATTAGCAATTTGCATGAATATGGAAGAAAGCGAAGATGATATGGAGGAAGAATCAATTGGTCTTAATAGAATTTTGATTGATACGGGAAGTTCTGTCAATATCCTGTTCTATTATGCTTACAAAACTATGGGGGGAAAAGACGCAGATTTAATACCTTCTACCTATAGGATTTATGGTTTTAATGGAACTGCTAATAAGCCTAAAGGAGAAATAAGCATGCGAATTCCATTAAGTGGAATGCGAACTGAAATTTTGTTTTGCGTTGTTGATGTCGAATCACCGTATAATGCTTTGATAGGAAGACCTTGGCTTCATGGAATTCTGGGCGTAGCTTCCACTTTACATCAGTGCATAAAGTTTCCTCATATGAAGGGTGTTGGAGTTATCAAGGGTGATTGGTATGAAGGAAAGAAATGTTACGATACAGAGGTAGAAGTTTGCGAAGGAAAAATTACTGAAAAAAGAAAATTGGAGAAAAAGAGCAAGAGCTGTGAAAAGAAGTGAAGATTTAATGGAAGAAGATTAAAACATGAAAGAATAAAATTACAACGTTAATCATACAGGAAATTTATGATGGTAACAAAGGGTTGTGATTTGCGAAGAAAGAAGAAATAAGGTAAGGAAACAAGAAGGTAATCAATATGTTTGCTCGTGAAGTATAACAAGATATCCGTTCAGAAAAAATAAGTTGAAATGAGGAAATATGCAAAAGTTACGAATTTCAAATTTTTTATTGCACTTAACTTTCATTAAAGAAAGATGCACACATTAACTTGCGAATAAAAGACCGCAATCTGTGATCATCTTTCAAAAAAGAAAGAAAGCCGCAGAAATATTACACAGGCAAACCTTTGTGGCGTACAACCTAGTTCGCGAAGCAACATTTAGTAAGAGGCAAAGTCCTAAAGTACGTCATTTAAGGGGGTACCTATAAGCATGGCTCAGGGACACCGGAACACCACCAAGGCACCTGAGTACATGGAATTTACGGGGTACAACCCAATAATGGGGTACCTATCCGGGTTAGACACCTTGGATTCTCACCTAATCTTGCGACATTACGCAATATTATGCGGTGTAACATGATTTAGGTTGGGCGACTAAGGCATACTGTCTTTCCCAAGAAGTGCAGAAAACGATCAAGGCGCCGAGGTACACGGTTGAGTCAAGAGTCTTTGGGTGGGCTTGAAGCACATCTGCCATTTTTGACAAGTTTTGGAAAATGATGCACTTGGCCCAAAGATACCCCATAGGGTGCAACCTCGTAACTATAAGCCCTATAGGCAAAAATGATAAGAGGTTGCAATCAAAAGATGGTTGTTTGCAGAACCGGATGGGAAGAGCTAACCTTTTATGGTCGATGTACGCTTCCTTGAAGGGGCAACCAAGGGGAATATAAATGGAAGCACCCTCTATTAGGGAGATGATACGTGCTATAAGACGCAAATGTCACGAGGCTTCTTGTTTGCAAAAACATAAAGGCTTGTCATATTTGTGCAACAATTGAATTTCTGCGAGCATTCTAAGAGATAAACAAAACATACAAAGAGAACTCGCAGAACATAACAAACAAGTTAAGATGAGATCAATGGGTTATTACATGAAAGTGTAAAAACGTCCTGCGATTTGATCACAAGACGACAATGTCACGAGATTGTATATTCGCAAGAATGTTCAAACTTGTCATATTATCGCAAATACAAAAATATTATCAAAAAAGAGGTGGCAAAATAAGACCTTTACTTAGGAAGGCATGATAAGACCACAGCAATTATTGAAAATTATTCCATCAATATCATTGAAGAATTTTTACAAAAACATATATCATGAAGTTCTAACAAAGAAGACAGCTCCGTCAATATCATTGAAGAATTTTTACAAGAATATATATCATGAAGTCCTAACAAAGAAGACAGCCCCATTGAAGAATTTTCACGAAGATATAACAAAAGATGCGATTTTGATCGCAATCAAAAACAGATAGTTCGTACTCATTAAATTTTACGAGAATTACATACTTCTTCATATATTGAATATTTCTCCACAACTTGAATACTTCTTATAATTCTTCGAGAACGTCTCATATTTATTATACTTCTTCAATGGATATTTCACATTTATCAGATTTTGCGAGGATTAAATACTTCTTATACTCATTCATACATTGAAGAATTCTTCACAGAATAAATACTTCTTATACTTCTTCAAAGATATTTTATACTTCTTATACTTCTTAAGGATATTTCATACTTCGTATTTCTTAGGGTATTTCATACCTTGTATTTTTTAGGGAGGATTTCTTAATTGCAACAAGTTGAAGCTTCGCAAATTAAAATTGAGGCAGATATTATAATACTTCCAGCGATATTTGATCATATGAAGAGCAATAATAGGGGGAAAGGGAATACTAAGCTAAGTCTTTAATATATATTATTTCTCTCCACATGATCAAGTTATGCGAATAAGGGAAACACGCGATCAAAGAAAAATCAATTCATCATCGCAAAATTAAGATATTAATACGAGTTAAACTTCAAAAAGAAATTGTTGGTTGATCAAAAGTGCAAGAAAGAAGAAAATGTTGTACTCAAACAGACAATATGAAAAGAACTAGAACAGATATACAAAAAAGAATGAAGCTATTCTTCGGGGGATTTATTCCCATCAAAATGATCTTCTTTTTCTTCTTCAGAGAGATCATCTTCAACTTCAATATCAGAGATTTCCAGATATGGGGTATCTTCAGGAATTTCTTCAGAAAGGAGCGTATGGTACTTCTTGAGAGGAATTTGATTGTCTTCACAAATCTTGCGAGTCATCTTAGCTCGAAAACGCTTGACATATAAACTATGGTTGTGCTGGGTAATTAGAAGTTGAGATCTTAAATCAGAAATCTTCTTCTTACGACTGGCAAGAATAGTTTCCAGATCATCATTCATCTTCGCATAATTTTCTGCATCAAGGAAAGAAGTTAAGGAATTGGTTAGCAAATTACGAAAGAAAAGTAATTAAAATACTCACTATTACGAAGAATTTACCTTCTAATTGCTTTTTATCATTACGAAGAGAAGAGTTTTCAAGCTTTAGATGATTATTCTCCTCAAGAAGAGAAGAACTATCAGCTGCGATGCTCGCAGATTGTGGATTATCTTTGTGACGGGATGTTAGTTCGGCGTTATCAATACTTAAATCCTAAATCCTCTGACGAAGTCTTGAATTTTCAACCTCTAACTTCTTACAACGGTTTAAAGTTTTCTTCTCAGCAATGGAATGACGTCTTTCCCAATCAGAAGCAATTTGCAAGAACCCGACTCTTCCAACCTGAACAAATAAAAAGGGTTAGAAATTAATGAAATAAGAGAAACAAAAAAGAAATAGAAAAGAAACTTACCATACTCCCTAAAGCATATAATGAAGCAGGAGAGACGAATCTTGAAATTCCTTTGAGAGAGTTGTTATTAAGTACAGTAGGAACTTTACAAGCCTTCGCAATAAGCTTACGAGCATTCGCAGTAGGAGAGTTTCCTAGTCCACGAGAAGAATGAAGAAAAGCCTCAGATACACGAATCATTGCTGAAGCAAAAGTTTCCGGATTACTATAATCTTCATCTTCACCTTTATCAGCATCATCATCATCATTTCCTTTATCAGAAAGGGTATCAGAATTATAATTAAAGTCCTTTTCAGGAAATTTATCATCTTCATCACCTTGATCTTCATCAATATTTTCATTAGAAGAGATCACATTGGAATAAGCATCGATTGAGAGTTTCTTCTTCTTCTTCCTCTCATACACAACATCTTCAAGTTTCCTTTTTCCTTTGCGAAGAGCATCATCTTGACTACCAGAAGTTTGGGTATCCTTCGCAGAGCGAAGTGTTTTTTGTCTCGCAGTTAACCTTTTGGAAGAAGTGGAACTCTTATTCTCACTCGCAACAACCTCAGGAAGATCAGAAAGAACCTTCAAATTCAAATAAAGATAAGAAACAGAGGCAACAATATATTGTTTAAAAAGCATATAAGAGTGTTTCTTACCTCATTTGAAAATAAATAGAAGATAACAAGAAGATAAGGAGATAGAGGTACATACATTTTTATAAACCCAAGGTTGATAATTGCGATCACGAAGGTTCGCAGGAAGATCTACTATCCCAGAAATATAAGATCCCGATAATGCTAAAGGGTAGTTATACCAATCTTCATCATTAGAATGAAGAGGTGTTTTATTATTTCCCGAGGCATAATCAATGTCGTGCATAAGAAGGTCATCTGTTGCGATATTAGTTGTACGATGAAGACGAACACCCCAACGTTTATCTTCTTTCCTAGCAGGAATTAATGTGTAATTTTTAAAGAAACCCTCAACTATATAATCTGCAGCGATAATCTCCATATCTTGAAATCCAGGTTTCCTAAGATTAACTGGATACAAAGATCTTTCAGCAGCAGCACGAGTTGCGAATTCAACCAGAATGTGAATGCAATCACCAGTCAATTGATAAACGGCACATGAAAAATTGGGGTGGGAAATAATTTCATAGAATAAAGGGAGATTGACATCATAAAGAGGAAGAGGAAGACCTGCGAGGATTTGACCTCGTGAGATTAAAACTCTCTGATCATTCCAAATAAAATTGGTAAAGAGCTTCACACAGAGAGAAGACTTATTGTCATAACCATCAATTTCAGAAAGAATGAGGTCCCTATCAGCAAGCTCTGCATTAATTTGTTCAATAGTTTTCTTCTTTGGAGCCATTGGATGTAAGATAGAAAATAGAAAGGAAAAGAGGTGAAAGAGATAAGAAATCGTAGTAGTAGAAAAAGGGAATAAATTGCAGAGGCAGAAGTGATGAGGAAGACGAATAGGATAAGAGAATAAAAAAAAACAAAGGATAATATTTATAAAAAAGAGAGAATTCGATGAAGATAGAAACTCATCAATGCGATTAAACGTGAACGGTTAAAAAGAACGGTTACGAAGAAACGTGTCAAAAAGGTAATGGAAAAGAAAAAAGACGTGTTGCGAATTTAACAGGTGGTGATAACTATATTAAATATACGAGAATAAAGACATTCCTTCTTCGTAGAATTGACATGATAAGAGGAAAGATGTAGATACCGAATATCACAAGGCATTAGCTTATGAACATCATGACAAATACAAGAGGAAAGAGTTACAAAACAATACGAAGATAGAGGAAGCACAGGGAAGTATGAAGATTTGCGAAGATAGAATACTCGTACGAAGATGTGTTGCGATACTTCGCAACACATATACAGCTGTACAAAGTTCATTATAAATAGGAGTTCAAATGTAAAATTCGGGAGGTTTTTTAGTGAGTATTAGAAATTATCTTAGGAAAGAGAATAGAGAAAATTTTAACTATTATAGTTCCATTTTTATACTTCTTTGTAATTAATTGAGAGAATTAATAATAAAGTTGTCATTCAACATCAAGAACTTCTCAAGTTTTACTAATTCTACTGAGGGTGTAGTTGTAGGTTATTCTGCAACTACATACTGGCCGTATATGCATGAGGATGCAAAGCAACTCTCAAGGAGTTGCGAAGATTTCCAGCGATACGGAAAAAAGATACATGCACCAGGAGCACCATTATCATCTTCAACAAGTGTATGTCCTTATGGGAAATGGGGGTTAGATATTATGGGACCATTTGTACCTGGTTCTGGACAAAGAAGATATCTGGTTGTCGCAACTGATTATTTCACAAAATGGGGAGAAGTAAAGGAAGTACAACATATTCGCGATAAAGATATTTTTACATTCATCTTTGAAAATATAATCTGCAAATTTGGGATTCCACTACAATTAGTATCTGATAATGGAAAGCAATTTGAGGGACAAAATATAGAATTGTTACTCAATGCATTTAAAATAAAATGTGGAAAGTCTACTCCTTTATACCCACAAGCAAATGGTCAGGCTGAGGCAACTAATAAAACAATCGCAGATATCTTGAAAAAGAAGTTAGAAGGATACCACAGAGCATGGTGTGAACAGGTGCATAATGCAATATGGGCCTACAATACAACTAGACGAGAAGCTACTGGAATGTCACATTTTTGTTTGACATATAGAGTTGAAGTTGTGTTACCAACAGAAGTCGATATTCCTACAACAAAAAGAGAGGCTTGGGAAAGAAATCTAAATGCTGGAATGATTTTAAATAAATTGGATGAATTAGAAGAAAAAAGAAAAAAAACTTTGCAACATATGGAAAATTACCATCGAAGATTAGATCGTGAGTACAACAAACGTGTTAAGAAACGTGAATTTCAACCTGGAGATTTAGTGCTGCGAGAAACACCAAGTTATCAGCGAGAGAGTGGTGGAAAGTTAGCGAGAAAATGGGATGGACCATATATCATCAAAGAGATAATTGGAACTAGGGCATACAAACTAATGGATCCTGAAGGAAGAGATGTTGGTCAAAGACTCGATTGACCATGGAATAGATTATTTCTGAAAAGGTATTATCAATGACATCTTCTACAAGATAAGAGATACTGGTATGTTATATGACGAAACAGGTAATAAATTCTTCTATCTCTATTTACAACTGAAAAATTCTTCTGATAACAAAGCACAACAAAAACAGCGAGCATTATCGCAAGAAAAGCGAATACAAATTTCGCAGAGATTAATAGAATGAGGCGAACCTTTATGGCGTGCACCCTAGTTCGCGAATAAAATTTCGCAAGAGGCAAATGTAAGACCTAATAGCACGTCATAGGAGGGGGTATCTCTTGACATGATTCAGGGGTAAGGTTATACCGCTGCTGGATCCTGAGTCATGCAGATGTTGGGGTTAAAGAAAACCTATCCGGGAGAGAGATCTTGGATTTCCAACTATATATGGTTATACCCTGGTTGGATGACCGAGAATCTTTTCCAAGAAGTTCAAAGTATGACCAAGGCGCTGAGGTACATGGTTGAGCCAAGGGTGCCAAGGGCGTACGAAACTCCCTTGCCATTCTTGGTAAGTCTTGGCTATGATGCACTTGGCCGGAAGAAAACCCCACTTAGGGTGCAGTCTTGTAACTATAAGCCATATAGGTATAAAGGACAAGAGATTGCAAAAACAGCTGGTTGTTGGTAAATCTGGATGGGAGGAGTTAGTCTTGTATGGCCGATGTTCCCTCCTTGAAGGGGAAACCAGGGGGAAGATAAGGGCGGCACCCTCCATTAGGGAGTTGATAAGTGTATTAAGACGGTAATGTCATGGGGCTTTATGATCGCAAGAACATTTAGGCCTGTCATATTGTCGCGTGACGTAAATGATGCAGAGGCAACAAGCCACGATAGAAATGTTAAGATGAGATCAATGGGTTTTTACATGAAAGTGTAAAGACGTCCTGCGATTTCATCGCAAGACGGCAATGTCATAAGGTTAAATTCTTGCAAGAGAGTTTATGCTTATCATATTGTCGCAGAGATTTTGAAAGAACATGGATAAGACAAGATCAAAGGGTCTTTACATGCAAATGTTAAGAAATCCTGCGATTTTGTCGCAAAAAGAAAAAGTTTGGCAAAATAAGACCTTTAATTAGGAAGGAAAAATAAGACCAAAAGAATAATCTTACCAATTAAATATTTTATTTTAAGATTGCGGGAAATATTCATTCATCGCAGAGCAATGTATAAGAAGGCAAATTCTTAACATTGTAGATTCCTTCAGAATTTTTCAGAACATCGCAACAGTATTCATCGCATCGCAGATACAAATAAAGGGAAAATTCACCATTTCAAGAAAGGTAATAAAGGGCAGATAGGGGAATAGAGAAGTAACATTTCATTATCTTCCTTGAAAATATTCCAAGTAAACTAAGTTGAAAGTTAAATTCTAAAAAGGTTTCAAAAGTTACATCGCTCGCAAGAAAGAAGGAGAAAAAGAAAGCAAAGATAAAATTCAAGTTTCAGCAATGGCTTCGCCAGATTCATTCTTCTTGCTCGTCAGATTTATTATTTTCGCCAGAGTTATCAACTTCATCAGCATCCTTTTCATCGCGAGTCTCTCCTTCTTTTGATTCTTTATCAGCGATTACTTCGCCACTTGCAGTTACTTCTTTAGGAGACTTCTTGCTTCTTCTTCACCATCTTCTTGGGTGGTATTTTCTTCATCATTAGTAAACTCTAATTCTTCATCCATGGGAAGAGGAATTTCATCATCATCAACCTTTAGAGGAGGAACAGATACAAGAGGTAGATAATGGGAGAGCAGGATCTCATTCACAAGAACTTCAGCACTGAGATGGACTTTGCGAAGGAAACCTCTGTCACGATTCCTAATCTCTATATTTTTAAAGTACTCGAGATAATCAAGTCTTCTTTATGCTTTGTTGCGTGCATCAAGATAATTGGAAAGAAGAGACTTGTTTTCTTTGCGAACTTTATCCAATTTAGCGGTCAGATCAGCAATGGTAGAATGAAGATTTCTTTCGGATTCTGCGAGCAACAAAATAATAAAAGATCAGTTAGACAAAAATCTCACAAGGAATATAACACAAAATTTTATGAGAAGATCAACAAGAAAGGAAGTCAATTGACTACCTTATTTTTGCGAAGTTAAGTTTTGGATTAATGAAAATAAACAGTTCTCCCATTGATTCATGGCATCATCGAATTTATCGCCAACCATACCGTTCAGACGAGATTTCATGCTTTCTTCTTTGTTGCGAAGATATGAGTTTTCCTTTGCTAATAAAGAATGAGATTCCTTTAATTGAGAGTATTGATCTTGAAGTTCACTGGCCCTTAAACTAAGAGTTAATCTACCCTTGATAAGTTTATCCTTCTTGGCAGCAGATGATTTAGTTAATCCCTTGAGATCATTCTTGAGAGAACGAAGAGATTGCTCTTGATTAGTACATGTGCTTTGAAGATTACTTAATTGCTGCGAGGAAATCTCCATCAACCTTGAAAATCTATGTTTTTCTTGGGAAAAAGTTTTATTCTCATCTGATAAAGATTCCATCGCCAAATTATCCTTAAAAAACAAATATGAGAGGCGATCAACCTCGCCACTTAATAAATTCTGCCTTTGCAATAATTGATTATTCTCATTAGTAAGATTATTTATGTGATCAATTGAATAAGTGTAAAGATTGTCTAGTCTAGTATGTTGATCCATCTAAGAATCTCTTTCAACGCGAGCTTCTTCAGCGATAGATTCAAATTTGAGTCTTTCTATAAAACGAGTCCGATTTGAAACTAATATATGAATCAAGAATTTAAGAAGGAAGCCTGAGTACAGAAAATATGTAAATAAAACAGAAAAACAAAAGAGCAGAGGCAAGAAAAATGTACCTTTCAGCTCGTCTGTAGGATCAGAATATTGTCACAATAATATTCCTGCGAAATAAATAGCAGTTCTGCTATACATCAATGATATTCTGCGATACATCTCAAAGTGACGTAAGGAATGACATATTAGATGAAAATGACAGAAACATGAGAAAAGTGTGACATTTCTGCGACGAATCAATAAAATCTGCGAATGATTAAGGCGGTGCTAACTGCAATTTATCGCAAGAACCCAGATCCGAAATTAAAGGGGATCTTAGCTGTAAATGAGCTGTCATGAGCTGTAATCCACTATGTAAATACCTATATAAAGGAATTGAATAGTTCCAGAAAGGGGATGAACTTTGGAGTGCTAAGAAAGTTTTTAGGAGAGATAAAATCTTATTAAGTGAATTGAATTCTTGATTACTGTAATTCTTTTAAGATCATATTAATAAAAAAGGTCCTTAATCTTCAAATTGTGTCATAAATATTGATAAATTCTTAAATAGGGTGTAGTGTAGGAATTCCTGCAACTACATTTTGGCGCCCAGAAACAAGGAGAATCAATTTGAGAAATTCCAAAGTGCAACTTGAAGATTTGAAGAAATTGTTAGAATTGAAGAAATGGCTAGAAGGAGAAGAAATACATCAGAACCACCAACAACAGTGAGAAGAAGTAAAAGAATTGCAGGTGAAGGAACATGTAAATTGGAAGGATTTTTAAGGATCAGATTAGGAAGAAGTAGAATGAGAAATGAAGCAGAAAATTAAATTCAACCACCGAATCAACAAACACAAGCACAAGATAGAAATGTGGATTATGATAGAGCAAGTGTGCATACTTGGAGGTCGGATTCGATAGAAGAGGTAGAAAATCAAGAAGAGGAAAGAAATCAGTAAATGGATGGAGGAGTAATTCACGAAGGACATGAGGTAGTAGATGATTTGAGACAAAGGATACAGGAAGAAATAAGATTAGAGGCATAAGAACGTGCAAATCTTACAAGGAAAAATCATGAATTAAGAATGGAAAATATGAGGTTGCAAAACAGAAGATCAAGAAGCAGCATGAGATCAAGTTCAAGATCATATAAAGAAGAAACAAGACAAAATCATCTTATACAAAATATTGGCGAGAATTTGATAAATGATCGTTATATTCCACGCGGTGAAACTTTGGACGTTAGACATAATCAAGATGAAGGAGAAAATCAAGAAGAGAGAAGGATAATGTTACGTGATGAAGAGATTCGAAGAAATCGCAGAATGATTGAAGATGATATTGAGAGGCATTATATTGAGCAAGTACATTTAGTGGGAGAAAGAGAGAGATTGCGAGCTGAAGTAGAAGAACAAGAAATTAAAGCAGTATTGCGTCAGAATAATCATGATAATCGAGAAAGACGACGTGTACAAAATCGTAATAATGATAATCTAAATGAGGAATATGAGAGAATTCGCAGAGACATGGAAAGGCAACGAAGAGAAACGATAAGGGATGAGGAAATTTGCAGAGAAGAAAATGAAAGACAAATTAATTTGCAAATTCAAGAAGAAGAAAATCGCAGAAGAGGGCAAAATCAAGATGTTAAAGAAGAAGCACGAAATATCGCAAGACAAGAAAGGCATGAACGCAGACGAAGAGAAGCTGCGTTGAAAAGGCCAATGGAGAAAAATTCTGATAGGAATGAGCAAATCTTGCGGGAGTTAGCAGAAATGAGAGGAATAATAAATAACAGAAGAGAAGGAGGAAGAAGACAACTTGATGAGGCAATCGAAGAAGCTGCGAAAACTCCATTTACTCAAGAGGTACAATTAGGAGGGATACCTACAAAATGCAATTTTCCGGTGTTGACCAGTATTTTTGATGGGACTACATGTGCCGTCCAACATATCAAAGCCTATATTCGATGCATGCTACAATGAGAGAACCATGATGTCGTCTTGTGAAAATATTTTGCGTCAAGTTTAACTGGCGAAGCACTGAAGTGGTTTGAAAGTCTCCCCAAGAATACAATAACTTCGTTCATGCACTTGCAAACTACTGTAGGTACTGAATATCGCAAGATAATATTTCACGAGTATCAGGAGAAAAGAGTTATAAAATGATACGATGATAGAAGAAGCGCGGAGAAATATGAAGTTTTGCGAGGATGAAGTAATTGTGCGAGCATGAGTTGCGATACTTCGTAACTCATGAACAACTGTATAAATTTTACTATAAATAGGAGTTCAAATGTAAAATTCGAGAGGTTCTTTTAGTGAGTGTTAGAAAATGTTTGAGGAAAGAGAATAGAGAAAGTTGTAACTATTCTAATTCCATTTAGATACTTCTTTGTGATCAATTGAGAACATTAATAAGAAAATTATTATTCATCATCAAGAACTTCTTGAGTTTTTACTAATTCTATTGAGGGTGTAGTTGTAGGTTATTCTGCAACTACATAATTGGCGCTAGAAACAGGGACTTGAGAATTGTGGTAGCCTAAAATTGAGGGAATTGTGGAAAATTTGAAGATCAAATGAAGTCAGTAGATGGAGATAGCAAAAAAGAAGAATGTAATATGATCACAGAGACAATGATTGAGGAATTTCATAGTAATATGAAGGGAAAAATATACAAGCGAGATTGTAGAGGAAGAAAGATCATGGAGGAAGAAAAGATGACAACTTTAGAAGAATGGGAAAAGCAGAAAATCACATTTTCAGTAGCAGAAATTCCAAATGAAGACTTGAACCACACTTCACCATTGGTGATCACATTGCCAATCATGCTAGAAGATAAGAAAGCTGAAGAAAAATGGAAATTAAACCGAATTTTGGTTGATACAGGGAGTTCTGTTAATATTATATTCTATCATGCACTTAAGGGGATGGGAATTAGAGATGAGAAAATCATAAATTCAAAGTATCTTATTCATGGATTAGGGAAATCTACAACAAAATCTAAAGGAGAAATCGTGCTGCGGGTATTACTAGGAGAAATCGAAATGCATGTAATCTTGTGTGTGATAGATATGGAATCTCCATATAACATGTTGATAGGAAGGCCATGGATTCATGCGATCAAAGATGTTGCTTCAACATTACATCAAAAAATCAAATTTCCTACACCAAATGGAATTCAAGAAATAAAAGGAGATCTTGATAGTGCAAAATTTTGTTATCAAATTGAAGTAACACAATGCGGAGGAAGAGCAAGAAAGAAACAACTTCGTAGGAACTTGCGAAGGAAACAAGAAAAGAAGAAGAATTCCGAGTGTATACAATAAGAGCAAAGGAAGGGAGAGGTATACCAAATGAAATTCCAGAAAAAGAAGGGGAACCAGCAAAAATAATTAAAGAACCAACACCTATGGGGGAGCAAAGTCCAAGCTATGTTGCAGCTGAACCAACCAAAGAAATAAATATTGGAAGTAAAGAAGAGCCTTTATTCTTACGAATTGGAACTAAGATGGATGAAGGAGAAGAAAAAAGGACTACTGATCTTTTGCGAGAATATAAAGATATCTTCGCAGGAAGTGTAGATGAGATACCAGGAATTGATCCATCAGTGGCATGTCATAGATTGAATATAGATAAAAATGTAAGACCATTCAAACAAAGAATAAGGAAGATATCACAAAATTATCATGTACAGATAGAAGAAGAATTACAAAAGATGTTGGATGCAGGGATTATAAGGGAAGAAAAATATCCAGAATGGATTGCGAATATGGTCATTGTTCCGAAAAAGAACAAAGGAATAAGAATTTGCATAGATTTCACTGATCTAAACAAGGCATGTCCCAAAGATAGTTTTCCATTACCAGATATACCACAAATGGTGGAATCAGCTGCAGGTCATGATAGAGTCACTTCACTTGATGGATATAAAGGGTATAATCAAATATCACTCGCAGAAGAAGATCAAGAACATACTTGCCTTTTTTGCTCCAAGGGGTTTGTATTGTTATGTGAAGATGCCATTTGGTTTATGAATGCGGGTGCTACATATCAACGTATGGTTGAAAAAGTGTTCGCGAAGTGGATACATAAAACTTTGGAGGTATATGTAGATGATATGTTGATAAAAAGCAAGGAAGCTAAAGACCATGTGCAAGATTTGAAGGAAATATTTGAGCAAATGAGAAAGTTCAACATCAAATTAAATCCAGAGAAATGTATAATTGGGGTTTCATCTGGAAAGTTCTTGGGATACATAGTATCGAAGGAGGGAATACAAGTTGATCCAGAAAAAGTCCAAGCAGTTCGTGACATGCCAACACCTGCAACGGTAAAAGAAGTACAAAAACTAAATGGACTCTTGGCTTCACTTGGAAGATTTATTTCGCGAATGTCAGATAAGTGCAAGCATTTTTTCAACATACTTAAGAAGGGAGCAAAATTCAAATGGACTGATGAATGTGAAAAAGCTTTTCAAGGAATCAAAGAATACCTCGCAAATACATCTATACTACAGAAACCATAGAAAAACGAAGAATTATTGGTATACCTCGCAACAACTCCATATGCTCTAAGTGCAGTTCTATTACGAGAAGACGCAGGAGTAGAAAGGCCCATTTACTACATTAGTAAAACCTTTAATGCAGCAGAAAAGAACTATTCTAAAATGGAGAAGTTAATCTTAGCCTTGGTTTATGCATCATTCAAGTTGTGAATATACTTTCAAGCACATGTAATAAAAGTGGTAACCAAAGTCCCAATTGAATCAGTCATGAAGAACACAAAAAGGTCAGGAAGAATAGAAAGGTGGAATGCACAAGTAAACCATTACAAGATAAAATACGAAGTGTTGTCATCGCAAAAATCACAAGTTGTCGCAGATTTTTTGGCAGAATTTCCTTTGGAAGAAGATGAAGCAGTAGAGGAAATGATGGATGTTGAAGAAGAATTTGGAAATCCAAAAGACTTGTTAACAGAGCCTGATAGATGGGAAATTCTGGTGGATGGATCATCCAATAGTGAGGGAAATGGGATTGGAGTCGTGTTGATTTCACAGAAGGAGAAAGAACATCATTCTCATTCAGACTAGAATTTGCATCCACGAACAACGAAACAGAGTACGAAGCTGTAGTGCATGCATTAAAGATCGCAATGGAAAAGAAGCTTGAAAGTATAAGGATAACAAGTGATTCACAATTAGTGATTTGTCAAATTAAAGGGGAATATACCACAAATGAATCTTCTTTGAAGAAATACAAGAAACTTGTTGAGGAATTATCTGCGAAGATACCAAAATTAAAATGGAGACATATATCAAGAAAATATAACCGTCTCGCAGATGCTTTTGCATTTATTCCAAGCATGATGACAAATCCAAATACAAGAAATATCCAAATACAAACAATTCAAAACCCATCAGTGGACAAAGAGAAAGAAATTGAAGAAGCTGTTGCGATGGAAGTAGAAAGAGAATTATCAAACAACATTGCAGATTGGAGAAAAGAAATTCATGAATACCTCGCAACAGGAGAAACATCCAGGAACAGACTAGAAGCACATAAACTAAAGAGTCGTGCAACAAACTATGAGTTGAGAGAAGGAATTTTATACAGGAAATCTTTTAGTGGACCACCTCTCAGGTGCTTAACTAGCGAAGAAGGAGAAAAGATATTGAAGATGTTACATGGAGGAGAAGCTGGCAATCATAGTGGGGGAAGATCTCTAGCATATAGAGAAAAGATACAAGGATATTACTGGTCTTATATGCATACAGACGCAAAATTGTTCGTACGAAGATGCAAGGAATGCCAACGACATGGTAAAAGAATTCATGCACCAGGGGCTACATTAACTTCTTCAACAAGCTGCTGGCCTTTTGGTAAATGGGGGTTGGATATTGTTGGACCATTTATACCTGGATCTGGACAAAGGCGATACTTGATAGTTGCAACAGATTATTTCACGAAGCTCGCAGAAGTAAAAGCAGTACATCATATTCGTGATAAAGATGTTTTTACGTTTATATTTGAGAACCTCATTTGCAGGTATGGGGTTCTAGCGCAACTAGTATCTGATAATGGGAAACAATTTGAGGGGCAGAATATAGAGATGTTACTCAGTGCTTTTAGAATAAAATGTGGGAAGTCAACCCCGTTATATCCACAAGCTAATGGACAAGCTGAAGCAACAAATAAAACAATCGCAGATACAATCAAAAAGAAATTAGAAGGACATCTCAAATGGTGGTGCGAGCAAGTACCTAGCGCAGTTTGGGCATACAATACAACTAGAAGAGAAGCAACTGGAATGTCTCCTTATTTTCTAACATATGGAGTAGAAGCAGTATTACCCACAGAGGTTTTAATTCCAACAACAAAGAAAGAAGCTTGGGAAAGAAATTTAAGTGCGGGAGTAATATTACGAGAATTGGATGATTTGGAAGAAAAAAGAGAAAAGGTGTTGCACCATATGAGGATTTATCAAGAACGATTAGCTCGAGAATACAACAAGAGAGTCATTGAACGTGAATATAAACCAGGTGATTTGGTCATGCGAGAAACACCTCGATATCAAAAAGAAAATGGAGGGAAATTAGCACCAAAATGGGATGGACCATATGTTATTAAAGAAGTTGTAGGAAGCGGAGCTTATCGGTGATGGATCCGAAGGGAGAGACATGGGTTTGAGGCTTGGTAGACCTTGGAACAGACTATATTTGAAAAGGTATTACCCATAAAACTCATGAAAATTTTTACGAATATTGTTTGCTCGCAGGAAATTGGGAAAAGTTACGAATTTTCAAAATTTATATTCCAATTAAAATTTCATTAATTTGCGAATAAAAGACCGCAACTGTGATCAGCCTCCAAAAAAAGAAAGAGAGCCGCAGAAAATTTTATACAGGCAAACCTTTGTGGCGTACACCCTAGTTCGCGAAGCTATAATTCGTAAGAGGCAAAGTCCTAAAGTACGTCATTTAGGGGGTACCTATAACGTGGCTAAGGGTAACCGGAACACCACCAAGGGCCCTTAGTACATGGTAAAAATTTTGGGGTACAACCCAATAATGGGGTACCTATCCGGGATAGACACCTTGGATTCTCACCTAATCTAACGACATTACGCAATATAAAATGCGGTGTAAGAAGAAGATTTGGGCGACTAAGGCATACTGTTTTTCCCAAGAAGTGCAGAAAACGATCAAGGCGCCGAGGTACACGGTTGAGTCAAGAGTGCCGGGTGAGGTTGAACCACATCTGCCATTTTTGACAAGTCTTGGCAAATGATGCACTTGGCCCAAAGATACCCCATAGGGTGCAACCTCGTAACTATAAGCCCTATAGGCAAAAAGGATAAGAGGTTGCGATCAAAAGTCTGGTTGTTGGCGAGAACCGGATGGGAAGAGCTAACCTTGTATGGTCGATGTACGCTTCCTTGAAGGGGCAATCAGGGGGAAGATAAAGGGCAGCACCCTCCATTAGGGAGCTGATAAGTGCTATAAGACGCAAATGTCACGAGGCTTCTTGTTTGCGAAAACATAAAGGCTTGTCATATTTGTGCAACAAATGAAGTTCTGCGAGCCTTCTAAAAAAAAAAAAAGGGGGGGGAAAGGAAGAAAGAAAGAAAAGAATAAAGAACACGCAGAACATAATAAAGTTAAGATGAGATCAATGGGTTGCTACATGAAAGTGTAGAGACGTCCTGCGATTTCATCGCAAGACGGCAATGTCATGGGGCTTTATGTTCGCAAGAATGTTTAGGCCTGTCATATTGTTGCAACAATTCCTGAAGAGGCTAAAATACTATACAAAGAAGTTAAGATGAGATCAATGGGTTTTTGCATGAAAGTGTAAGAACGTCCTGCGATTTCATCGCAAGACGATAATGTCACGAGGTTGTATGTTCGCAAGAATGTTCAGACTTGTCATATTATCGCAAATAATCAATACAAAAGAGGTGGCAAAATAAGACCTTTACTTAGGAAGGCATGATAAGACCACAGAAATTAATGAAATTTATTACATCAATATCATTGAAGAAATTTTACAAGAATATACATCAAGATATTTTGAAGAGAAGATAGCTCTGGCAATATCATTGAAGAATTTTACGAGAAGTCCTAGGAAAAAAGGACAACATTATTGAAGAATTTTAATGAAGACTTAACAAAAGATGCGATTTTGATAACAATCAAATACAGATAAGTTTATATTCGTAAAAGTTTACGAGAATTACATACTTCTTATACTTTTCCATATATTGAATATTTCATAAAAAGATTGAATACTTCTTATAATTCTTCAAGAATATCTCATATTTATTATACTTCTTCAACGGATATTTAATTTTGCGAAGGTTAAGTGCTTATTATACTTCTTCATACAATAAGTAATAATTTTCTATACTTCTTCATATATTGGGCAATTCTTCATAAATTGAATGCTTCTTATACTTCTTATACTTCTTAAGGGTATTTCATATTTTATATACTTCATACTTTCTATACTTCAAGGGGAGATTTATTATTTACTTCGCAACATTCCGTAAAAACAAAAAGGCTTATATTCCTTATACTTTGAAGGGAAGATTTCTTATTCATAATCACAATAAGAAGAAAATTCGTAAGATAAATTCAGAAGGATATTCTAATACTTCAAGTGATAGTTGATCATTTGAAGAGAAATAATAGGGGGAAAAGGATATACTAAGCTTTATCTGTGAGTTATATATTATTTCTCTTCACATGATCAAAAAGGGCAAATTTAGTCAAAGTAAGGTTAAATTATCTTCGCAAAATATCAAAAAGAAAGGATAGATCATCTTCGTAAAATATCAAATGTACTTCTCAAAAAATAGAATTGTTCGCAAAAAAGGAAACCAACGGTAATAAAGGGAAGGAATTCAGAAGAAAGAAAGAAAGAAAGGAGAGCCAATGATAAATTGAACAAGGAATATTATCATGCTTCATCAACACTCTGTGTTGGATCTTTAAGATCAGAGGAGTCATTAGCAGCCTTCGACTTTTGCAAGATATCATCCTTGGAAGAATATGCAGCAGGGACATCTCCTTGAGGAATAGATTCTTCCTCATCATCAAGATCTTCATCATCACTCTCATGATCGAAATCACTATCAGGCTCACGAGCAACTTCATCGTCAGATATCTTCAGAGGAGTAATCTTTACAAGAGGCAAGCCTCTTGATAAGAGAATATTATTCGCAAAAACTTGAGCTTTCAGGTGACTTTCACGAAGTATAGCCTTTTGATGATTGGTATCTTCGATATCTTTGGAATAAGCAAGATAGTTGAATCTCCGAGTAGCACGATCACGAGAGTTGATTAAGCGGGTAGAAAGCAAGGCATTCTTCTTACGAAGCTCAGAACAGGAGGCTTCTAATCCAGCTTTTGCATTACGAAGGTGATTCTCAGATTCTGCAAATAAAACAAAGTTCAAAGAATAAAATTTGCGAATATAATGAAATTTAAAGACGTACAGAGGCAGTCAAATTTTAATGACTACCTTCTCTTTGCGAAGTAAGAGATTGAGTTAAAGATAGACAACAGTTCTTCATCTGATTCATCGCATTATCAAAACCATCACCAACTAATCCTTTAAGTCGAGATTGAAGCTTTTGATCTTTAGAAAGGAGAAAATTTTTATCCTTCGCAAGTTTGGCCTTAAGACTTTTTAATGATGAGTAATCTTCTTCAAGTTGATTCTTCTTAGCACACAAGACTATATTCTTATTAGTAAGGGAATTCTTCTCAACAACAAAAGAATTTCTTTCAAAGATCTCAAGACTTCTTTAATTCCTCAAGTTCACCTTTCAACAAAGAAAGAATATTTTCTTGATCGCAACATTTATTCTGAAGAGTCTTTAATTCTTGCGAAGAAACAATCATTGTATTCAAAAACGAACATTTCTCTTCTGATAAGGTTTTGTTCTCTTCTAATAAGGTTTCTATTCTTAAATTAGCTTTGGTTAAAGAACAAAAAAGTTGAGATATGTCATCATTCAAAAATTTTCGATCATATATTAATTGAGTATTCTCTTGAAAAAGAGCATCAGAGTTGTCAAGAGCACACGAGTAAAGATCAGATAAATGGGAGAATTGGTTTGAGAGGCTTTCATGCTTGGTTCGATATTCTGTTGCATCTGATTCATGGTGAAGTACCAATCTTCTACATTTATGGATGGATTCTATAAAGGGGAATGGGTTTTAATGGATGTTTCAAGCATACGAAGAATATAAATAAATAAAAGAGAAAATATGAGGATAGTAATCATACCTTTCAGTTCATCATTTCTTTTGCGAAGAATCGCACAGTCCAGAGAATTATTTTGAAGATGATGATTTTCTTTACGAAGATCCTCGCATTCTACTTGAGAAGCTTTCAAAGAATGGCGAAGTAATTCAATTTCTTTTTCCAAGGATTGACGTGAAGAAGAAATGTCTGGATTGACGAAATTATTCAGAACTTCGCAAAATTCATATTGCGAACGAACATTAGTATATTTCGCAGTATTGGTCAAAACCTCAGATAACATTCGGAAAGTTGAATAAATTCCATCTCGAATTTTTTGAGGAAGAGGAGAAGAATTTGAAGGAATGAGAGCAAGCTGCAAATTGTCTGGAGAAATAGTACTCAAAGGATTTGGGGATAAGACAGGTTTTTCTAAAGAAGAAGTTGAAGGAATATTTTGCGAGGATTGTTTTTCAATTGAAGAAGTTGAAGAAATATTTTGAGAAGGTTGGTCTTGAAGAAGTGTTGATAAATTGACATTGATAGGAGATTGAAAAGCAGGTAATGGAGTAGAGGCAGGAGTATTTGAAGAAGCATTTTCACGAGGAGGAGAGGAAAATTCCTTATCAACTTCAGGAAGGAAATCATCAATCGGAATTAATGGTGTGGGTTTAGTTATTCGAGATCTCTTGCTTGGATTTGGTTTTTCATCAACCTGCGAATCAAAACGTAGATTAAAAACTGAGGCAACAATATATTATTCAGGAAAGAAGACAGAGTATTTTAACTACCTTTTGATTCTCAGATTTTCTTATTCGTGGATTAAGGCTTGGATTCTTTAATTGAGATTTCATCTGAGAAGTTATTTTGCTGAAATTAACCAAAATCAGACAACAAATCATACAGAAATTAAAGAGGAGAACAAATGAAATACGCAAAGATAGAGGGAAATTACCTTGGAGAACTCATGAAGATACAGTAGAAGAAAAAATTGCAGAGAAAATAGTGATAGAGAGTATGAGTAGAATATAGAATTGCGGAAATAAGAAGAAGAAAAGAAAGAGAGTACAAAGGAGTTATATAAGGGAATAACTAAAAAAGAACGGTTACAAAAGACGTGTCAAAATTTCAAAAGACTAAGTAACGGTTATGTTCTCATGATCATTTCTTCTTCGTAGAATTGACATGAGAAGAGGCAAGATGTAGGTACTGAATATCGCAAGATAATATTTCACGAGTATCAGGAGAAAAGAGTTATAAAATGATACGATGATAGAAGAAGCGCGGAGAAATATGAAGTTTTGCGAGGATGAAGTAATTGTGCGAGCATGAGTTGCGATACTTCGTAACTCATGAACAGCTGTATAAATTTTACTATAAATATGAGTTCAAATGTAAAATTCAGGAGGTTCTTTTAGTGAGTGTTAGAAAATGTTTGAGGAAAGAGAATAGAGAAAGTTGTAACTATTCTAATTCCATTTAGATACTTCTTTGTGATCAATTGAGAACATTAATAAGAAAATTATTATTCATCATCAAGAACTTCTTGAGTTTTTACTAATTCTATTGAGGGTGTAGTTGTAGGTTATTCTGCAACTACAACTACTTTCTTAGGAGCATACATAAGCAATAACTCTACACGACCTGGAATTGAAGATGTTTTTGGATTGAAGCAGAGAGTTGGCGAGAGTTTAAAGCACTTAACGATAAGATGGAGGACAATGTGCAGTGAAATGGCAGGAAGAGTAGATGAAAGATATCTCATTTTGTCCTTCATAAATGCTATGTTTGCGACAAATTTATTATACATCCAGGTATTCAGAGTTAAAAACACAATCACTATGACAGAACTGCGAGAATTGCAAGAAGAATATATAGCTTTGGAGGAAAAACAAAATGAGATGGAGTCATATCCAATTCTCGCAGGCACAAGTTCAGCCGCAGCAAATGGAAGTTTATTACCAAAGATGATTAATACAGTGGCAAGTACCTCCCAAAATCAGCGAGAGAAAATGGAGATTGATAATCAACGTAAGGTAGTAGCAACGGGGAGTAGATATCAGGAGGAATTTTAAAAGGAGAGAAATTTTTATAATCGCAATAACAATAATAAAGTCCTAAGGTTTGATCAACCGCAAGAGACTTATGGTGGACAGAGGAAGAATTATTCAAGAGAACAAAGATGTCAGAGGATTATATGGGAAGATATCAAATTGCCACCTCTAAATACCAGTATAAACAAGATTTGGGAAGCGATTATTTTGATGGAGAATATACCTTCACTATGGAACATGGGGAGAGAACCACATCCTAACAACCAAAATCAAGAATTCTGCCCTTATCATCATTTTCATGGCCACTCTGTGAGTAATTGTAGGAATGTAAAAAGAATTATTCTGCGAATGATTGAACAAGGGAAGTTAAATCATTTTCTAGCGAGATATCCACAACCTCAGCAATTGCCGCCATCACCAGAAATTCGCAGAGTCAATGTTGCGAAAGAAGCAGAAACATTTGTCATTGAAGTAGGAGCTATAGAAAAAAATCTATTTTGAAATTCAATTGTACATTCGCAAAAAACAATAGAAGATTTCCATGATAATATGCTAAGTAGAGTATTTGCGAGGGATATAGAGGGAAGAGAGGTGATGAATATTGCTAAGATTTCTCCGTTAGAAGAATGGAAGAAACAAATTATTTATTTTACTGCACAAGAGATACCAGAGCCAGGGAAGATGCATGACAACCCGTTGGTGGTGAAGTTAGAGATAAATCCAAAGTGCAGAGAAGAAGAAGATGATGATGATGGTGACGCAGCAAATAATTCTTGGGCAATAGATAGGGTTTTAATTGACACTGGCAGCTCGGTAGACATATTATTTTATCATACTTATCGTACAATGGGTGGAAGAGATGATGAGTTAATACCCTCAACTTACAAAATCTATGGTTTCAATGGCACTGCAAATAAGCCAAAAGGAGAAATCACTATGGAAATTCCATTGAACAAGATATCTTCAAAAATTAAGTTCTGTGTAGTGGATATAAAATCTCCTTATAATGATTTAATTGGAAGACCATGGCTCCATGGGATCTTGGGCATAGCATCCACATATCATCAATGCATAAAGTTTCCACATCCCCATGGTATTTGTATAATTAAAGGTGATTGGTTTGAAGGAAAAAAAAGTGTTATGAAGTTGACATTAATACTTGCGAAGAATGAAACACCAGAAATCGTAATTGGCAACATAATAGGAAGCAAACTCAGAGAGCAGAGAAATTGATGGTGGACAGTATAGAGTTGCGGGGAAAGGATATATTACAAGAATAGTTTGTGCCAAAAGAATTAATGGAGATTAATCGCGTAAATATGGGAAAAAGTAGAAATCTTCATTCTTCGCAGGAAAATAAACAAATGCAAGGTGCTGGGATAAAGTTGAAATCTTCATTTTGCGCAAGAAAATAAAAAAGCAACAAAATATTGAGAATAATCATTCGATACAGAAGAAAAGAAGTGCAACAATATCATGTTGCGAACAATCGAAAAACAAGAACAGTAAGAAATATGCAGACATAATATTAAAAGAAAAACTTTGTTCAAAAATAAGAATTTTTCTATTAAAAGAAAAAGATGATGATTTCAAATCATATAAGAATTTTTAATGCAAATGCATGAGACGGGCGAAAATCACCTAAAAACATATAAGAATGGGACGAACCTTTGTGGCGTACACCCTAGTTCGCGGATTATATTCCGTAAGAGGCAATGTCCTTAAAGTACGTCATAGGGGGGTATCTCTTTGCATGGCTATGGGAAAGGCTATACTGCTGCTGGAACCTAGTCATGGAGATTTGGGATTATAGAAAATCCATCCGGGAGAGATAACTTGGATTCCCAACTATATAAGGTTATACCCTGGTTGGGCGCCCGAGAGTTTCTCCTAAGGAATGCAAAGTATGATCATGGCGCCGAGGTACACGGTTGAGCTGTGGGTGCCCAGGATGGATGAACCTACCCTTTCCATCCATAGCAAGTCTTGGCTACGATGTGTTCGGCCCAAAGAAAACCCCACTAGGGTGCAGTCTTGTAACTATAAGCCATATAGGCATAAAGGACAAGGCTGCGAAAACAACTGGTTATTGGCAAAACCGGATGGGAAAGTGCTAGTCTTGTATGGCCGATGTATAATCCTTGAAAGGGAAACCGGGGGGAGAGATAAGGGAGATACCATCCATTAGGGAGCTGTGTATCAAAAAATATGGCAATGTCATGGGACTTTATATTCGCAAGAGTATTTAGGCCTGTCATATTATCGCGTGACATAGACAGCAATGTCATGGGACTTTATATTCGCAAGAATATTTAGGCCCGTCATATTGCCGCATGACTGGCCAAAAAGCCTAAAGAGAAATGTTAAGATGAGATCAATGGGTTTTTGCGATAAGAAAAAAAATGAGATAAATGAAATCATTGATAAAGAGGATATAAATCGCAAAAACGTCCTGCGATTTCATCGCAAAGACGCCAATGTCATAAGTCTTAAAAATCAAAGAGATATTAATATCACAAGATGGCTTAGACTTTTCATATTGTCGCAGAGATCAAAATAAATGATAAGGAAAGATCAATGGATTATTACATATGAAAGTAAGAATGTCCTGCGATCTTGTCGCCTAAAAGTGGCATAATAAGACCTTTAACTAGGAAGGTGAAATAAGACCACAAGAGAGGTTATATCTGCGAAGCATATAACAAATTTTTTGCAGCATTATTTGCGATAATTCATTTATCATATTGCAGATTAATAACAAGAGGCAAGTATGGGAATGATGCATAGAATGGTAAATATTGTTATTCATCATTATATGATAAATTCATACAAATAATTGGAGATTAATGATTATATTAACCATATTGCAAAAAGAATTGTTTCTTGAATTTTTAATGACAAACAGATAGAAGCAAAAAAGAATTTATATATTGAAAGACATCAGGAGCTGCAGATAATTCGCAGAATATTACAATTTGTCATGGATAATTATCGCAAGAAAGAAAGAGAGAAATACAGGAGAAGATCAAAAGGAAAAAACAAAACTATTGAGATTTATCTCTATCATTATCTTCATCTTCGTCTTCACCATCTTCATCATTAGTTCCTTCCTCATCTTCTTTTCACTTTCATCTGTATCAGCCTCACTATCAGAAATAATTGGTACTTGAGAACTAGCTGGGATATTATCCATAAGACAAGGATATAGACTAATAGGAAGATCGTTATCTTTGCAAACTTTCTCAATAGCATTATTGCGAACGGTGAGAAGATTATTACGCAAGTTTGAGTTGGATATCTTTATTTTCTCTCGCAGTCTTGAGATTTTTTCATTACGGGAAATAAGATTTTTCGCAAGACCACTTTTTTCTTCTTCAAGTTCTGTTATCCTTTTGGAATATTTTTCTTCAGATTCTGCGATGATACAACAACAAATTAGAAATTTTTTAGAAATCTACAAGAAATACAAAGATATTAGAGGAGCCATAAACAACCTTCTCTTTCATGGATCATTTCTTGTATCAAGGTTTCTTGCTCGGTATGAAGACTGACATCTATCGCTAAACTTTTACTAGCAATATCGAGAATTGTCGCAGCCCATGCGAATTCATCATCACTTTGAATGAGAAGATGGGAACGGATTTGTTCTTCTCTTTTAAGAAGTTTAATGTTTTCATTCTTAAGTCTATCTCTCTCAAATTCAGTATCAATAAGGGTATTGCGGAATTTTGATAGAGCTTCAGCGCCTTGAAGAGTAATGCGTTCTTTATCCTTCTCAAGTTCATTTTTCTTGGCTTTTAAGGCTTTGATTTTTTCTCTAAACTCATCTCTGCAAGTCTTTAAACTATTGGATGTACTCAAGACAGATCTATAATCCATTCTCATAAGGGAGATATGATATTTATGCTCATCAATGGATAGAGTATTAATTTTTTTCGTCTGAATAGTTATTTAAAGCGTCATTAAGACGCTGAAGAAGAGTGGTTTCATCTATGGGTTCATCAAAAGAATTAAGAATGAGGGCTTCATCAGTAAGATTATAGGCATCTGCAAAATGGTTGCCCAAATAAGCAAAAATAGCGAGGAAAAAAAAAAGGGGGGGGGGGAACTTATACCAATAACTTGTTTGCATAATTTCTCCTTGTCCACTAATTTCTGTTGAAGAACTTGAATTTCTACTTCAAGAGATTCGTTTTTATTAAGAAGCTCAATATTCCCAGTAACTTCCAACTGTTTACATTTTTCGCGAAGAATAGAGATTTCAGCTTCATATTGCTTATTCTTCTCACAAAGTTTCGCAGATTCAGATTGTGAATCAGTAAGCCTTTTCTGTGATGATGATAATTCACTTTCTAATTCTGAAGCAACAGAAAAAGAAGCTCTAGAAGTCTGTGACAGAAAATAGAAAATGAGTAAGATAAGTAAAAGATCTTTGATACTCATGACAAATGTAAAATTTACTACAAGAAAAATGAAGGAAAGGGGCATACCAATGAAGCTAGTGCATGAAGAAAACCTGGGTTAATAAATCTTGAGACTCCTTTAAGATCTTTATTATTAGTCAAGATTGAAGCGTCGCAGATCTTTGAGAGATAGTTGCAAGTACGAGTAATATCATCCTCTCCAACACCTTGTATGGGGTTTCTAAAAATATTTGACAATTGATCCATTGGAGTCTCAGGTTGAGAAAGACCCATCGCAGACCTAATTCTTGCGGAGGAAATATGTGTTGAAGTGCCCACGGAAGCATCATTATTGACTCCACCATTCTTTTCAATCTCATTATCTTTATCAGCGGTAAGAGAAGTCTTTATGAGTGGAGAATTTGAAGATGGAAGTGGTTGAGTTTTTTGGATTTTCTTTGGAGGACCATCAGCAGTTTGATTTTTATTACAGCGAGGAGAAGCACCGGAACCTTCATTTGGAGTTATTAATCTTTTGCCTTTATCTTTGGCTACAACCGCCGCGACAAATGGTATTTCCTTGAAAACAATCACACATAAAGATAAGAAACTGGGGCAACAATATATTGTTAAAAGTTATAGAAGATTGTTTCTTACTTCATCTGTGAAGGTTTTCAAAATTTGTAGGAGATTGGGATTCCCAGTATTGGCATAGCTAAGTTTCATTTTCTCAATCTGATAAAAGATATTTCAATAATCAATAAGAATAATACATTTATCCAAATCCGCGAAAAATGATAAATTTTGCGAGATATACCTCAGAATTCTTTTCAGGCCAGTTAAAAACCCAAGGACGATACGCCGCAAGATTCGCAGGATTCGCAGGAAGATCAAGAGTGCCAGAAATATATGGACCTTCAAGGAGGAGAGGAAATCCGCACCACTTATCATCTTTTGAGAAGCGTGGACCTTGGTTTTTACTTGAATGATAGTCTATATCTTGCATAAGAAGTTTATCCTTCGCAACCTTCTTATTCTTATTCAAACGAACAACCCAACACGAGCTCTCTTTCTTCATGGGAATCACTTGATAGTTCTCAAATAAATTTTCCACGGTATATTTCGATGGAATAATTGGGATATCTTTAAAATCAGGATGTTTCGCAGATTCAGGATAGCGAGATCCTTTACCAGCTCCACGAAAGGCATATTCAAGAATGAGACGAATATAATCTCCACTTAATTGGTAGATTGCTCGTCAAAATTTAGCGTGAGAAATAATTTCATAAAAAAGAGGGAGATCTGGGTTATAAAGAGGGATAGGAAGGCCAGCTTCTAGTTGGCCTAGCGAAATAAGGATTTTCCCATTAGAAGAAGGAAATCCTGAAACTAGATCAATGGAGATATCAAAGTCTAAAGATTGACCAGGGATCTCAAAAAGTGTGAAACCTAAAGTTTGGAGCTTTTGTTGGTGTTTTTGGAAAGTAGGTCGACCTAATTTTTTAGCAGGAGCCATTTTTTAGTATGAGAATGATGATTAAGATGAAGAAGAATAAAGAAACAAAATTGAAGTAGTAATAGATCCGGAATTTGTGGAAGAAGATGAAGAACAGCAGAGTTGCAGAGAAAAAGTGAAAAGAGAAAGTAAAAAGAAGAGGAGAGATTAGCGAAGAAGATATTTATAAGAGAAGAAGATTCTTGAGAACATCAATGCATTCAATAAAGAAAAGACGTGAATGGTCAGAATTCAACGGTTGAAAAAAGATGTGTCAAGGAATAGATGAGAGAAGAAACACGCGTAGAATATCTAGCGATGGATGCAGAGACGTGTCAGAGTGAAGGAAGTGTGAAAAGACAAGGAGTTGTGGAAAATCAAGAGATTTAAATTCTCATGATGTTTATCTTCTTCGCAGAAAAGATATGAGAAGAGGCAAGATGTAGGATCAGAATATTGTCACAATAATATTCCTGCGAAATAAATAACAGTTCTACGATACATCAATGATATTCTGCGATACATCTCAAAGTGACGTAAGGAATGACATATTAGATGAAAACGAAAGAAACATGAGAAAAGTGTGACATTTCTGCGACGAATCAATAAAATCTGCGAATGATTAAGGCGGTGCTAACTGCGATTTATCGCAAGAACCCAGATCCGAAATTAAAGGGGATATTAGCTGTAAATGAGCTGTAATCCACTATGTAAATACCTATATAAAGGAAATGAATAGTTCCAGAAAGGGGATGAACTTTGGAGTGCTAAGAAAGTTTTTAGGAGAGATAAAATCTTATTAAGTGAATTGAATTCTTGATTACTGTAATTCTTTTAAGATCATATTAATAAAAAATGTCCTTAATCTTCAAATTGTGTCATAAATATTGATAAATTCTTAAATAGGGTATAGTGTAGGAATTCCTGCAACTACATCGTCATTTTTTCTGTGAAGACTCTCACAGTCTAGAGAATAATTGTGGAGCATATGATTCAAAGTATCATATTCAGCAGTTTTAACTTGAAGACTTTTCCTCATAGCTTCAATCTCATTTTCCAAAGACGCTCGCGAAGCATTACAATCAAATCCAAAATACTTGAAAAGAGTCTCGCAAGCTTCTTGTTGGAGAGGGTCAGTGGAAGAATTTCTAGCATTGTAGAAAATGTTAGACAAGATTTTAAAAGCAACATCAACACCTGCAAAAGTTTAGTTTGATGAAGGAAGGGGTGTAGAAGGTGAAGTAGTAATGAGAGCAAGTTGACGATCATTTGTGGTGGTTGAGTTATCAGGAGGAGGAGTATGTGGAATAACAACAGTTGAAGGCCGTAAAGGACTATAAGGAGTCTCAGTCACAGCAATTTTAAAAGCCTGATTTGTCAAAGGGTCAGAAGAAGTAGAAGTATGGACATCGATATTCTCGCAAACAGAAGAAGAAAGATTTAGTTGCGACGATGTGGGAGTAATCCTCACAAATGTTAACGTGGGCATAATGAGATCTTCCCCAAGTGTCTTAAAATGGAGAGATCTCTTGGGAAGTTTAACAGGGTTCTCGTCATTCTGCGAATAATAACTCAGATAAGAAACAGAGGCAACAATATTGTTATTAAAAAATAGAGGGTGTTTCTTACTGCCTTATCATTCGCAGAACTCCTCTTCTTCTTTTCTACTAGTATTTTGCGAGTATTAGGGTTTTGAATCGTGGATTGTGTGTTAGAGATAGTTCCGCTGAAAAGAAGACATAACATGGAAGTTATGAAGAATCAAATAAGAAAGATTGGATAATGAAAGTAAAAATTGGCTTAAATAAATGTCATAAGTCAAGAAACATACCTTGATGACTCCATTAGAACAGTAGCAGAAGAATATGAAGAAGAAGAAAAGTTGCAGACGGAAGATGAAGTAGACAAATGAATAAGATGAAGAAACGGAAGAAGAAACTTAGTTTTGAAACTTAATTCTACCTTTTATAGGCAAAAGGGGGTGGACCTATTAAGCAGAGACGTGTCAATAAATGGATGAATTCACAACACGTGTAGGAAAGGCTAGATTAACAGAATCTTGTCGAGGAGAAAGTATTAAAAGGGAAAGGAGTTGCGAGGGTAATAAAGAATATTGGTTCTCATGATCTTCTCTTCTTCGCAGAAAAGACATGAGAAGAGGCAAGATGTAGGACCAGAATATCGCTACAACGCTATTCCTGCGATATTAACAACGTTTCTGCGAGCGTCACTGCCAATTCTTTAACAACATTTCACGAGTGTCACAGAATATCCAAAAGAAACTGACGATGGAAGAAATAAAAGAAGAATATGTTGATCCTGCGATGGTCACCATTCTTGCGATAGAGAATATTGTCGCGATCGCGATGAGATCGCAGAATAGATCCGAAATAGGAGGCAAACTTAGCTGTCATCCATTATGTAAATCCCTATATAAAGGGCTCGATAGATCCAGAAAATGATGATGTATTTTTGAGAGCTGAAAGAGTCTTGAGGAGAGAGAAACTTCAAGAGAATATTTGTAATCTTTGATTCCTTCCAATTCTGTAAACATTTCAGAGATTTGAATAGTAAAGTGTCGTTTAAATCTTTGAAGTTTAATTGATTTCCAATAGATTTCTATAGAATCTTAACAAGGGTGTAGTGTGGGAATTCCTGCAACTACACACACTTATATTTTTCTAGTCCTCGAGCAAAACAGAGATATTGTGCAATTAATTATTTTTTTAAGAAAAGTGACAATATGCAAAAATATGGAAAATTACCCACTCCCCCACACTTAAACATTACATTGTCCTCAATGTAATTGAGTCATCCAACGTAGAAATTAAGATAGGAAATAAAAAAATAATCAAAAAGAAAATAAGAGATAGAGTAGAGGGAACAAATTTGATGGGTTGACTCCCATGAAGCGAAAGTTATCTGTTTCCCTACTTGACAGTAGCACGTTCTCAAACGAGGTGAGGTTGGTACCCCAAAGTACGCTGCAAATCATATATATAGTCTAAAAAGTTGGGGATCAACCCAACTAATCAGTTTTGCTGAAAAGATGATCCTACAGTAATGATGAATAGTACCCAGAGAGCAAAAACTGAATTCAATCTTATTCCGAACGTAATTCGAACCTGCCCAACCATATGTGGTAATGTGAAGCAAATCAAATTGAACGATTGTTGTACTCCCCAAATATGGCTCTAAGTCCGAGGAAATAACTTCTGCGGCTGATATTGGTTCTAATTCACCAGTATAAATATGTTTAGCATTCACATAAGCTTTTAGAAAATCACTAGATGGATCTGAGGACAAAGGGATCAACGGAACAATGATATCATAACTAATTGGCCCATTATCACCTACTATTGTTTCATTATTAAGGGTCAAGGTCGAAGCTTTCTCAACTAATGGAACTAGTTGAGACTGGGTAAGAACTAGAGGTTCTAGTTTGGGCTTCCATTTATTAGTGTCTAGCAGCGGTGTGGAGTCTAACAAAGCATTGACTTCACAAATAACACTATCATTATCCAAATCATACCCAAAATGAGTTAAGCAAACCTCTAATGGATCTTCCAAGTCGCTCTTGCAAAATATTTGCGAGTGCATACTTTCTTTTCGCCCGCTAGTGGTTTCAATTGCAGCACTTCAAACCAAAGTACCTAAAAAAATAATCAAACAAACTGCATAAAAAGGAACTAAATAAAATCTAAAAGAAAAATAAAAATAAATTATGTACAAAAACTAAAACTAAAATTAAAATAAACTATATACAATGATATCAACTTTGCAACCACTCCCCGGAAACAGCTGATAGGTGTGATAAACACCTAATTTTATATCTAGTATTTATGCTTTCTTTGCGAGTTTTCGTGTAAATTGTGTATCTTATGTGTGAGTTCGAGTGTATTAGGTGTTTTGGAGTCATTGGAGCAAAAAGAAGTGGAACTCGCTTGAATCTTGGATTCCTTCTCATCATGCTGAAAAACACGGAAATATGAGGTCAGTTTCGAAAGAACGATGTCATTCCGACGCCGTATGAGGAGGTTACGAGCAAAATCAACGGTTAAGCTTGTCGGTTTCTAAGGACTGACAGTACAATAAGAGTACTGGGTGGCCCGTATAACCTCTTGGGGTTGTTCAATAACAGTCTCAGGGTATGATACTTATTCATCTAGATCGAGTTGAGCTTCAGACCAACAATTTTTGTTCTTCTCTTACAACACAACCAAGACCGGTGCAAACAAGTGTTCACGCCGGCGATAGGGTACTGCAATAGCAAGAAATGCTGGTTTGTGGATGTTAACGGTCGAAGTTGGAGACACAGGGAATTGGGGTTTGTTGATGGTGATGATTCAAAGAAGATGGATTCAGCAAGAAGACCGGGTACTGATTTGGTGTTGCAATTAGGTTACAGGGAAATGGGTTTTAGTTAGAGTTCGAATCTCAGCAAGAAGAAGGCCAAATAAGGGACGGATAACATTTGTTCTTCTCTTCTATTACCTGTCCGTGCAACTGAAGTTTTCTGCCATTGTTCTAGGTGATGAAATGATGTTGATTGATGAATTTTTAGTCCTGAATTGATTTGAATGAATGGGTTTTATGTGATTGCAGGGAAGGAGTTGATTGTGTGATCTTTAAAATACAACCAGTGCATAACTATCATCAGCTTGCAAGCCGCATACCAGGTGTTTGAAAGAATGCCTGAGAGATGAGTTTTTCATGAACTCAACTTCAATCATCACCAGTCTTGCTCAGATTTGCTATCAGCTAGACCATGGTTCTGGTTGGTATTTGAGAAGAAGTAGGAGGGTATTTTAAAGCCTAAATGAATCAGGAGGCAAAGAGTGAGCACAATCTGTAGGTGCTGTTGTGATGGTAATGAGCTAGTCTTAGGCAGAGCTTATGAAAGAAGAGTTGCTGCTGCCATGGTTCTTTCCAGGACTGAACAAGAGTTGTGGTGACGGATGGGACTTAACAAGTCAGGGAATGAAGCTTGTGGAGGTTGGATGTGGTGGATGAAGAGTAAGATGGTGACTTGTTAGCTGAGTTTGCACTGCTGCAAAGGAATGGTGGCTTTGATGAGTTGCAGGTGAATGAGATACCACTGGTGACATGGGTTTGCGGTGGTGGAATTCAGAGAAGGTTCGGGTCGAGTTCTTAAGGGTTGCTGCTGTGACTTTTAGATGCATGTTAGGAAACTACAGGGCAGAACAATGGGTTTGAGCTATAGCAGTGTCGGTTGAACTGAAATTGGTCGACTTGAACAGGTTGGAGCTGCTGTTATATTCAATACAGGGAAGACTGAGAAGTGGTATTGCAGTTGAATAATGCAGATGCTACATAAGTTAAAGAAAGAATGGAGTGATAGAATGTAAGGTTTTTGCTGCAGCTTAGATGCAGATTACATCGCTGCTGTGGTTCATGGTAGTTGACAGAGAAAGGTCGACGTTGTTGGGTTGATGGAATACAGAAGTTTTGGTTGCTGCCAGCGATAATAATAGAGAATGGAGGTTTGAAGTTGGGTTCTGGTAAGGAGTTGACGATGAAAGAACTCAGGACTATTGATGGAGTAATGAGCTACAGGTGCAGTGACTAATGGCGGGAACGCTGGAAGGTCGAACTTGGTAAGAGCATGGCTTGGATGTAGGATTTATGCAGCTGCACTGGGATATATAAGTGGTGGTGTTGCAGGAACAAAGTGCATGTGCTAGTTGAATCAGGTGAAGGTGCAAAGTTGCTGGTTGAGCCATCGCGGCTAGAATGGAACAGTTAGAGAGGTTGTGCAGTGAGGACACAGAATGGAGCAGGGAAGACTCAGAGCAGCTATTGTAGAAATTACGCAAAACGGGGCAAAAATGGTGAGCCGGTGAGCATAGCACCGGTAGTCAGATTTTGGAACCGAAAGTGGGGATCACAATGTTTCACTGAATCATGAAGGGGGTATGAGTCGGATGCAAGAGTTGGTCGCTGGACATATGAGCTACGCGTCGCGCTTTTGGGTACGTTTTCGCAAGAATAGAAAATTGGATTTAGATGAGTTATGCAAATGGTTGAAATGCAGAAAAGAAAAGTTGAGCTATTGGAAGTGTAGAATTGGCCGGCGACCAGTTTTGGACCCAAAATTTCCATAGACATATTTCTCACACCTGGGCTTGGTGGACTAGTATATGGACGTGGACTTGAAGATTTTGAAGATTTTGACTTATTTTTGGAAAGCAAAAGGCTATAAAAAGAGAGTTTCTACAACAAAGAAAGAGACAACGGTTTTATTCTATTCTTGGAGCTTTTGCAGAGAACTACTTCTAGGGTTTGCTTTCTTTTATGTTTCATAGTCTTCCCTTGAATATTATGATGATGAACTCCATGAATATGAGTATCTAAACACTATAATTGGTTATGGGATAAAAAGTTGATTTCTTCAAGCATGATTATTTGATTCTATGAATTAGTTTTGTCTCAATTTTATCGTTTATGATTCATCGTTTTATTATCATATGATTTGAATGCTAGTTTGGTTGAGTCCGGAATCAATTGGATTTGTTTTCATCTCTATAGCTATATTAGGGTTTTCAATACGTAAAAGTTGTTATCTCTGATTTTTAGTAGCATCTTGTGGTTAATACTTGTAGTGATACATCTTTTTAATCGCATATGAATCATAACCTTTGTTAAAACGAATTAGTGCTTTTACACGTTTGTTTGCATCGATTAGTCTTATTTCATAGAACTTATTGCTCTTAGGGAGTTAAACCTAATTGTGCTTTTACACTTTAGGTTGCTTTTTAAGAAGATTTCACAATAGCATCTTTTAATGTTGTTTGTGATAAAATCAGGAAATAAACGGGATACTCTTGCGATCAAGATATCCTAGGACTTTTGATAATTGAGAGATTAAATACCAATTCTAATCATAGATGAAAAATACATGTTTATGAATGATACTATCCCTTAACCAATATCTTCTCCTTATTGATTATTTCAACTATTTACTTTGCTTTATTTAGTATTATTACTTTGATAAAAACAAAAACACAACTTGGGTTATTTGGTTACATAAGAATCTGAAAATTGCATAACAACAATCGCCTCTCTGTGGATACGAACTCTTTCTTATCGAATACTATATTCATATTAGTTAAGTGAGGAAGTGAAATTATTTTTGACGCATACGACACGCATCAAATTTTGGCGCCGTTGCCGGGGAGGCATTCGGCTTGTTATCTAGATTTTAGTTTCTTTTTAATAGTTCTGTTCGCATACTGTTCTGTTTGCATACTGTTTTTTGTCTCTTATCTTGTTTCTTACTTGTTTGTGAGAAGTGTGTTTCAGGTACCTTACCGAAATACAAACAAGAAGAAGCAATGGGTGATGCAAACCGTACACTCAAGGACTTGGCTTCTCATAAGCTGGATACACAACATGGTTGCATTCAAACCAACTCTACTTTTGAGATAAAGCCGGGATTGCTTAGAGAGTTACCAAAGTTCCATGGAATGGGGAATGAAGATCCAAACAAGCATCTTATGGATTTCCGCACCATTGTCATGGACGTGCTTCCAGCGGATACTAATGCGGATGGTGCAATGTTGAAAGTTTTTCGATTCTCTTTGGTGGATAGCGCTAAGGATTGGTTATATTATTTGCCTCCCGAAAGTGTCACAACATGGAATGGGATGAAGAAACTATTTCTAGAGAGATATTTTCCAGCATCAAAGGCTACTCAAATTCGCAAGGAGATTTGCGGAATGAAGCAACATATGGGAGAATCTTTATATGACTGTTGGGAACGATACAAGAGATTGGTGGCAAGCTGTCCTCATCACCAATTCAGTGACGCGCTGATTATCCAATACTTCTATGAAGGACTACAATCGAGTGATAGGAATCTTATTGACGCTGCAAGTGGTGGTGCACTTATGAACAAGACGGTGACACAAGCTCGAGAGTTGATTGAGAGTATGGCAGCAAATTCTCAACAATTTTCAATTCGTGGGTCGGAACCATCTATCAAGGAAGTTAATCAAGTTGGCGAGATTGTTGAATTACGTCAACAAATGAACAATATGATGGCAATGATGCAACAAATTGCAGCAGTGGTTGTAAAACCATCACGCCCAGCTTATGAGAACGTACAACATGTCAATGCTATATTCTCAACCCAGCCGAATGGTATTTACTCCAACACTTACGAGCAAGTTGCAAGTGCAAGTTCTGTTTCCAGCCATCCGAATGAGTTCCAACAACAAGTGAAACAACCACAACAAGGGCATAATCCAGAATTGGAGAAGATGGTTACTTTGGTGGAGGCTCTAATGTCCGTGGTACAACAAAATCAACAACTAGCGATCTTAAATCAGCAGAAAACGGATAATGCAATTAAGGAGTTGCAATCACAAGTTGGTTTACCTCAACAACAACAACCACCTGAAAATCAAGGGTCCAATATGGAAGAGTTGCTGAAATCTTTTATGCAAAGAACAGAGGGTGTGGTCCAGGACTTGCAAGCACAAGTAGGTTCAATGGCCAAGGAGATTAATCAGTTGCATGCACAAAATGGTGAGAAACTCCCTTCCCAACCTCTTAACTCAAGTGAGGGTGTCAATGCTATTAAGTTGGGAAGTGGTACACAATTTGTGCAACCCAAAGTTACTAATTTGGGTGAAGAAGAAGCGCCAAAGGAACCAATTTTGGAGGAAAAGAACGCAGATTTTCCCCAAACTCCCGAGGTAACTAAATCAAACTCTAAACCTCTTGTTTCTACTTATGTTCCTCCTCTACCTTTTCCTGGAAGGTTCGCTAAAGCTAATGAGAAGGTGGAACAAGATAGGGATATTTGGGATGTTTTTAAGAAGGTCCAAGTGAATATTCCACTCATTGAAGTAATTAAGCAATCTCCTCGTTATGCAAAGTGTGTAAAGGAATTGTGCACTAACAAGCACAAGCTAACCGGTAATGAGGTAATGAGTGTGGGGGAGAACGCTTCGGCGTATCTTAAAAAGAAACTCCCACCTAAATTGAAAGATCCCGGTAGTTTCACTATTCCATGCACAATTGGTAAAACACGGTTTACAAAAGCTATGCTAGATTTAGGAGCTTCCATTAATGTTATGCCTACTTCCATTTATGATACTTTAAATCTTGGTCCTCTTAAGGAAACCGGCATAGTTATTCAACTTGCCGATAGATCTAACGTTTACCCAAAAGGGATTGTTGAGGATGTTTTGGTGCAGGTAAAAGGACTAATATTTCCAGTGGATTTCTATGTTCTAGACATGGGTAATGTGAATTCATCCTCGTCTACACCGTTACTATTGGGTAGACCATTTTTGAGTACCGCTAGAACGAAGATTGATGTCTACAATGGCACCTTAACTATGGAGTTTGATGAAGAAGTCATTCACTTCAACATCTTTGAGGCGAGGAAACCCCCAAGTAACATACAATCAGATTTCCATAATGTGTTGGACGCCGGCTAAGGCGTAACAAACAAGGAGTACGTCGGGCTGACGACTTTAAACCAAGCGCTAAGTGGGAGGCAACCCACCGATTTTGTATCTTTACCCTTATCTTTTTATTTTTATGCATTTGCTTTTATCTTTATTTTTCTTGTTTTTGCATATCATTTGCGGAATTTCCCACCTTAAACTTTCTTTGGATGATTCAATTTTACATTGAGGACAATGTAAAGTTTAAGTGTGGGGGAGCATTTATATGTTTGTATACTGTTTTAGTGTGTTTTATGCCTTTTAAAAAAAAAAAATCAGAAAAATAAAAAACCAAGAAAAAGATTCGTGCTTTTTGAACTCCGAAATCTAGAAACTTGTGCTTTTAGGATGACACCATTAGTGGATGGAACCATTTTGAATGCAGGAGTTGAGGAACCGATTAACTAAAAGGGGACGAACATAGCTCATAATCATAAATACCATGATAGTTGTTACCATATCTCGTAATTTCACCATATCACATTCTATTTTTATTTTTCCATATTTATCTATTGTTCTCTAAGTGCTTTGGTGGGTCACTAAATATCGACGTGTTATTACTGCTAGGATGAAATAGAGTGATTGAGTTACTAGAAAAAGAAGAAAAAAAATGAAAAAAAAAAGAGACCGACCAATTAGACCAAAACGGAATAAAATGACACTTGGGAATAGCAGTATGTGTGAAACGTAGTCCCTGTCTCCGTCACCTAAACAAGCGTGGAATGCAGGATCCAAGGCAACTATCATGTACTTGCTGACAAGAATCATGCGCTTGGGTCCAATTTGATCCGATCATGTTGTCTAAAAAAAAAAGTGAAAAAAAAAAATAAGAAAAAAAAAAGTGAAAAAAAAAGAAAAAAAAAGTAAAAAGTATTATTTTTGGTTGAATAAAGTCACTCCTGGTTCCCTTGTATATGCTAGTGAGTTGATGTAGAATTCATACCAAGTAGCTCAATCCAATAGGAATAGGTTCATCTTAGCAGTGACCTTCAGACAGATATGGGAAACATCGAACACTTGTGAACATTCGCCAACATCTACATCTATTTACATCTTCTTAATCTTTTCATTGTGATTGTGGTTTGTTAGTTTCCGAGTATTGTGGCTTGTTCGACTATCTAATTAAAGCTTTACTAATATATGAATTGAATGTGCAAGGTACCTCCTCATGTAGTCATTTTGGATTCGTTCATTGATTTGTCACAAATAGACGGAGTTGGAAATATAGGTTTTGTAGGCAGACCTCTAGTAAACCTTCACGAGACTATAACTCGTCCACTAGGGACACCTAAGGGTTTAAAGGCTTGTTATTTGTGCTAAAAGTGACCGTAGCCTCGACGACACGGAGTTGTATGTATTTGTTTTGTTTTGTTTGATTTGATCGAGGACTAGCAAAGTCTAAGTATGGGGGAATTTGATAGGTGTGATAAACACCTAATTTTATATCTAGTATTTATGCTTTCTTTGCGAGTTTTCGTGTAAATTGTGTATCTTATGTGTGAGTTCGAGTGTATTAGGTGTTTTGGAGTCATTGGAGCAAAAAGAAGTGGAACTCGCCTGAATCTTGGATTCCTTCTCATCATGCTGAAAAACACGGAAATATGAGGTCAGTGGCGAAAGAACGATGTCATTCCGACGCCGTATGAGGAGGTTACGAGCAAAATCAACGGTTAAGCTTGTCGGTTTCTAAGGACTGACAGTACAATAAGAGTACTGGGTGGCCCGTATCACCTCTTGGGTTGTTCAATAACAGTCTCAGGGTATGATACTTATTCATCTAGATAGAGTTGATCTTCAGACCAACAATTTTTGTTCTTCTCTTACAACACAACCAAGACCGGTGCAAACAAGTGTTCACGCCGGCGATAGGGTACTGCAATAGCAAGAAATGCTGGTTTGTGGATGTTAACGGTCGAAGTTGTAGACACAGGGAATTGGGGTTTGTTGATGGTGATGATTCAAAGAATATGGATTCAGCAAGAAGACCGGGTACTGATTTGGTGTTGCAATTAGGTTACAGGGAAATGGGTTTTAGTTAGAGTTCGAATCTCAGCAAGAAGAAGGCCAAATAAGGGACGGATAACATTTGTTCTTCTCTTCTATTACCTGTCCGTGCAACTGAAGTTTTCTGCCATTGTTCTAGGTGATGAAATGATGTTGATTGATGAATTTTTAGTCCTGAAGTGATTTGAATGAATGGGTTTTATGTGATTGCAGGGAAGGAGTTGATTGTGTGATCTTTAAAATACAACCAGTGCATAACTATCATCAGCTTGCAAGCCGCATACCAGGTGTTCGAAAGAATGCCTGAGAGATGAGTTTTTCATGAACTCAACTTCAATCATCACCAGGTGCTGCTCCAGATTTGCTATCAGCTAGACCATGGTTCTGGTTGGTATTTGAGAAGAAGTAGGAGGGTATTTTAAAGCCTAAATGAATCAGGAGGCAAAGAGTGAGCACAATCTGTAGGTGCTGTTGTGATGGTAATGAGCTAGTCTTAGGCAGAGCTTATGAAAGAAGAGTTGCTGCTGCCATGGTTCTTTCCAGGATTGAACAAGAGTTGTGGTGACGGCTGGGACTTAACAAGTCAGGGAATGAAGCTTGTGGAGGTTGGATGTGGTGGATGAAGAGTAAGATGGTGACTTGTTAGCTGAGTTTGCACTGCTGCAAAGGAATGGTGGCTTTGATGAGTTGCAGGTGAATGAGATACCACTGGTGACATGGGTTTGCGGTGGTGGAATTCAGAGAAGGTTCGGGTCGAGTTCTTAAGGGTTGATGCTGTGACTTTTAGATGCATGTTAGGAAACTACAGGGCAGAACAATGGGTTTGAGCTATAGCAGTGTCGGTTGAACTGAAATTGGTCGACTTGAACAGGTTGGAGCTGCTGTTATATTCAATACAGGGAAGACTGAGAAGTGGTATTGCAGTTGAATAATGCAGATGCTACAGAAGTTAAAGAAAGAATGGAGTGATAGAATGTAAGGTTTTTGCTGCAGCTTAGATGCAGTTACACTGACAGCTGTGGTTCATGGTAGTTGACAGAGAAAGGTCGACGTTGTTGGGTTGATGGAATACAGAAGTTTTGGTTGCTGCCAGCGATAATAATAGAGAATGGAGGTTTGAAGTTGGGTTCTGGTAAGGAGTTGACGATGAAAGAACTCAGGACTATTGATGGAGTAATGAGCTACAGGTGCAGTGACTAATGGCGGGAACGCTGGAAGGTCGAACTTGGTAAGAGCAAGGCTTGGCTGTAGGATTTATGCAAATGCACTGGGATATATAAGTGGTGGTGTTGCAGGAACAAAGTGCATGTGCTAGTTGAATCAGGTGAAGGTGCAGAGTTGCTGGTTGAGCCATCGCGGCTAGAATGGAACAGTTAGAGAGGTTGTGCAGTGAGGACACAGAATGGAGCAGGGAAGACTCAGAGCAGCTGTTGTAGAAATTACGCAAAACACGGCAAAAATGGTGAGCCGGTGAGCATAGCACCGGTAGTCAGATTTTGGAACCGAAAGTGGGGATCACAATGTTTCACTGAATCATGAAGGGGGTATGAGTCGGATGCAAGAGTTGGTCGCTGGACATATGAGCTACGCGTCGCGCTTTTGGGTACGTTTTCGCAAGAATAGAAAATTGGATTTAGATGAGTTATGCAAATGGTTGAAATGCAGAAAAGAAAAGTTGAGCTATTGGAAGTGTAGAATTGGCCGGCGACCAGTTTTGGACCCAAAATTTCCAGAGACATATTTCTCACACCTGGGCTTGGTGGACTAGTATATGGACGTGGACTTGAAGATTTTGAAGATTTTGACTTATTTTTGGAAAGCAAAAGGCTATAAAAAGAGAGTTTCTACAACAAAGAAAGAGACAACGGTTTTATTCTATTCTTGGAGCTTTTTGTAGAGAACTACTTCTAGGGTTTGCTTTCTTTTATGTTTCATAGTCTTCCCTTGAATATTATGATGATGAACTCCATGAATATGAGTAGCTAAACACTATAATTGGTTATGGGATAAAAAGTTGATTTCTTCAAACATGATTATTTGATTCTATGAATTAGTTTTGTCTCAATTTTATCGTTTATGATTCATCGTTTTATTATCATATGATTTGAATGCTAGTTTGGTTGAGTCCGGAATCAATTGGATTTGTTTTCATCTCTATAGCTATATTAGGGTTTTCAATACGTAAAAGTTATTATCTCTGATTTTTAGTAGCATCTTGTGGTTAATACTTGTAGTGATACATCTTTTTAATCGCATATGAATCATAACCTTTGTTAAAACGAATTAGTGCTTTTACACGTTTGTTTGCATCGATTAGTCTTATTTCATAGAACTTATTGCTCTTAGGGAGTTAAACCTAATTGTGCTTTTACACTTTAGGTTGCTTTTTAAGAAGATTTCACAATAGCATCTTTTAATGTTGTTTGTGATAAAATCAGGAAATAAACGGGATACTCTTGCGATCAAGATATCCTAGGACTTTTGATAATTGAGAGATTAAATACCAATTCTAATCATAGATGAAAAATACATGTTTATGAATGATACTATCCCTTAACCAATATCTTCTCCTTATTGATTATTTCAACTATTTACTTTGCTTTATTTAGTATTATTACTTTGATAAAAACAAAAACACAACTTGGGTTATTTGGTTACATAAGAATCTGAAAATTGCATAACAACAATCGCCTCTCTGTGGATACGAACTCTTTCTTATCGAATACTATATTCATATTAGTTAAGTGAGGAAGTGAAATTATTTTTGACGCATACGACACGCATCAACGGCGCCAAAAACTTGGTAGGATCGGAAAACCCACAATAAAATACTGCAAGTGCACAGTGTCTAATTAGTAGAACGATGGAAAGTACATGTCGTTCTCACGAGGAGTGTGAAATACTACTACTAACTAATATCAAAAGTAACCAATCGACAATATGATGTTTTAGCAATATTTTCAGAAATTTGGAACCAAATGAAATAATAATAGTTCTAATGATAAACAAATGAGAATGGGGTTATTAGGGTTTTCGGTTTCCACCAATTAATTATGCAAACTCTACTAATCTTTAAAAAATATATTTCATGCATTTTTAAATATTGTTTCTCTACTGTAATTTCCTTCGCTTCTTATGTAGTGATCCTAAAGAATTACCTATCTATCCTAGCATACCATGTCTATGGATTTAACCGAAGCACGAAATATCAATTCAAAAGCATAAATAATCAAGAAAATCACATAAACAATTAGATACAAGCTTTTATGAAGAAAAATTACTAGTCATTCAAATCATTATTAAGCATATAAATGTAGAGTTCACACAATCAAATTGGTTTCTACCTAAACCCTAACATGATTAGCTAGACATAGCTTACTCAAAAGCCATAAAAAAATATCTCAATAAAACTCTAGCTAATCAAAATAGATCAATGAAATCAAAACTCCAAACCCTAGTCTTTCTCTCTTTACGGCCGTAGCCTCCCGCCTCTCCTTGTGGTTGCTGATACATGGAAGTACCAGGCCAACCCTATTTATCATTGTGCTAGTGACATATAGAAATACCAGGCCAGCATAATAAGTGTTATTGATATATATAAATACCAGGCCAGCATAATAAGTGCTGCTGATATATAGAAATACTAGGCCAGCATATTTGATCATTGTGGTTGCTGATACATGGAGATACCAGGACAACCCCGTTTTATTATTCTGGTTGCTGATACGTGGAGATATCAGGCCAACCCGGCTGCTGATATATAGAAATACCAGGCCAGCCCATTTCATTGTTGCTGATATATGGAGATACCAGGCCAACATAATAAGTGTTGCTGATATATGGAGATACCAGGCCAGCTACATTTCATTGCTGATGATATATGGAGATACCAGGCCAGCATATTTGATTATTGTGGTTGCTGATACATGGAGATACCATGCTAACCACATTTTGCCATTTTCGTCGCAAACACCAATAAGTCTCACATTTTGATGTTTATTCGTTGAATAATCGAATTCACTTGTACTTTCTACAAAAGCACTAAAATAATATTAGTAACTAAAATATTGTATCCTAGCTAATATAAATATGGGTATAAAATATAGCATTTACATGCTTATCAAGTTCCCATTTGGATAATTTTGAGGAGAGCTTTTCCAAGGGTACCCCCAGTCCTATCCGAGCTATCTCTGTTGAGGGTGAGAATCTTCTCGTTAATTTCGGTGCCCCGTTGGTCGAGCATGTTAGTGTCCAATCCCTTGGTCCTATGTTGTCTTTGAAGATTCTTTTGTTTTCTTCTCCTAGCGTAGCCTTGCCTGCTGTCTCTTCCGCTACTGAATTTGTTGATGTGGCTTTTAAGAGTATTCCTTCGTCTCATTCCACTTCTCTTCAATCAAGTGGTTCATTTTCCAAGGTCGTTATTACTATGACAAAGGCTAGTGGTTCAGATTCAACCGAAAAAGAAGGTTGTGATTTTTATGGCTAGCTTTTCCTTTAATGTTGCTCCTGCCTTACTAGGGAGTGCTTAGTATATTTCTACTGCCCCTGCTAGCAAAGTTGTTGGACCTCCCCCTTCGTCACCGGATTGGACTGTACTTAGTAATAATCCTTCTGCTGGTGACATGGGTTTAGTCCACTCTCAAGGCCCTTCTTCTGTTCCTATCTCATCCATCATGCCGTCCGTTCGTCGTGGTGAGAGTTCGGTAGTCGTGCCTCATGTTGGTGCTGAATCGAGTCATGGTAAGCTAATAGAGAGCTTGAGTTTAGGTAGATCCGATGATGCTATTCTCGAAGCTGTACTGCGGGATTCCAAAGGTCCCTTATCTGTTGGAGTTGATCATCATCATCTTGATAGTTTAATTGAAGTAGCCTCGCAGTTGGATGTGTTGACTGTGCAGTACCGCGCAACTAAGGAATTTTTTTTCGACCCTGATTGTCTACATTCTAGTCAAAGCCTTGGAGAGATCTGTAGGGGTAGCATCCAAGATATGAAAGATTTCATGGATACCTACGCCACTTTCCTTCCTCGTATTTCGGCATTCTCAGTAAGTGATTCTTACCTGGGCACTTTTTCTTCTTGATTTGACATTCGTCCGCTCTAATGCTCCTTTGTTTACAGCTTTGTAAGCAGATTGATGTTAGATATACCTTATTCAAGGTTTATAGGGCTAAGTGCACCAATTTGAGTTCCTTGTTGGAACGTGCTCGCCAAGAGTACGCCCTCACCTTTGTACAACATCCTTCGTCAAGTGATGCAACTTATGTTGCTAAGATAGCTTCGTTGGAGGATGATTTGAGTAAGATGCATAGGTCTCTGGAATCTTGCTTGTTATCTCTTGGGAGAGAGCTAATACTGCTACCAAAGTTGTTGAGGATGGTCGTAAAGCTTCCGATGCTGCCTTAGCCGCTGATTCCTCCAAAGCCATAGGTTCATTTCTTCTTATCCTAGATTTTTCTTTTAATTTTGCTGGTTGCGTAGTCCTGAGACGACCTTCGTCTGCCATCCGGTGGCTCTAGTAAACTTAGATATCTCCAAGATCAAGTTTCTAAGTTAACTTCCGATGTTGGGTATTACCAAAAGAAGTCTGATAGATTGATGAACGTAACTGTTCATAATGAGGCTCAGCTTTCCCTTGAGTCTGCTCATAATGCGGACCTAGTGAAGCATATATCTTTGCTTCGTAAGAAGTATGACGAAGCCCTTTGTTGGAAGGAGGATCTCATCTCCAAGCAAAAGGAGGATGTTTCCTTAGTCGAGAAATGCCTTTCAGCTCAAAATATTATTCGAAAGAAATATCACGCCGATTTCAAAGATGATTGCGCTTCCTTAGCTAAGGTTACTGCAGAGAGTAATGTGTTGGCTTCCGAAGTTCGTTCTCTTAAGAACAAATTTTTTGATGCTGGCTCCGAGACTTCTTATATGTATTATATTTCATTGGTAAAAAGGTTTGAAGAGTTAGAAAGTGTGTACCAAGCTTTGTCCTCCGAGAATGCTTCGCTTCGGATAGATGTTGATGATCTTCGGACGGAAAAGGATACCCTTGTGGAAGATCTTGAGGTAGCCGAGGTGGACCTTGCTGAATCTAAGCATAGTCTAGAAGAATCCCTTAGCTATGCCGGAGGTAGCTTAGGACATTTATTTTTCTGCAGCACCCTTCGTGTCTTTACCCGCCTTTCCTTATTGCTGACATCCCTTGTATTCGCATGTCTCCAAAAGGAGATGGTAGGTGCAAATGACAAAATTGGTCGCCTCGAGGGTCATATATCTTCGTTGGAGATATCCCGCCAGTCTAATGCCGCTGCTAAGTTTAAAGTAGAGGCGCTTCAGCAGAATAATGATCAACTTAGTGCTCAGATCATAGAGCTTCATCGAAAGTCAGCTTCGGACTCGGAGGTTCAAGCTTCTCGGATGAAGGCGCAGTTTGAACCTTTCGCCATTTATTATATCAACAATGTTTTTGCTGAGGATGAGCTTCAGGCGGAGGGAGTTGTTTTTCCCCATCTTCTTTATCCTTGATTGTGCTATTAATTGTTTGCTTTCAATCGAACTCCTTTGTTGTATTTTCCCCCAACTGAGGGGCCTTTGTTGTCTTCGTTCTTTAGAACACCCTTTGTTGCGTTCTGAACCTTTGTTATCTGCAACTTTCAAGACATATTAGTCGTATTTTGGTAACACCTTCGTGGAACCTTTTATATGATATGTAAGTAGACGTATTGTGTCTAGTTATTCGCACATTCATGTCATCACATGGTGATAAGGTATGATTAACCTTTGGTGGAATATTTAACATCCTACTAGGATATACTTTGGCAAAAAGGTACCATGGTGGCGAGGGTCCCTACGTGAGCAATAATTTTCCTGTAACCCTACGCGTTCAGCGATGGCTGCTTTAATTTCGACAAGGTATCTCTCTTTATTGGATATATTCCTAACTATCTTCCTTTTGGAGGGATTCATTCGCCCTTAGGATCCGAGATTGACATATGCGCAGTTATGACGTACCCTGCCTCATCGTCAATTTTGACGGAGGGTGTAAATTCTAACCCAATTTGTATGTAATTGACATACACTCTTTATTAGAAAAAAGTTTCTTTCATTGATTAGTTAGGTTTTGTAATACCTTTGATCAGGGATAGAACATGGTGGGCCATTACCCCTCCCCTTCTTCTCCTGAGTGATAATCATTCACTTATGGGTAGTACTTCTTTAGGTACATTGCATTCCAAGGGTGTTGCAATACTTATCATTTGAGGTTCCTTAGGTAGTATGAACCTTTCCCGGAAATATCGTGTAAGATGTAGGGTTCATCCCATGTTGGAGCTAATTTTCCCCATTCCTTGTTCTTTTGATATGGTAGTATTTTACGTAATACGTATTCTTCAACCACAAAGTTTCTAGGAATTACCCGTTTGTTGTATTCATGAGCTAACCTTCGCTGGTAGTTCACCATCCTTTATAAAGCCACTTCTCGCCTTTCTTCGAAGTCATCTAGCTTTTCCATCATAAGATCCGTTGTTAGGTTCTTTTCCCATGCCTATGTCTTTGCTGTTGGAATCATTATCTACGTTGGGATGACTTCTTTGGCTCCGTAGGTTAGTAAGAACAGAGTTTCTCCCGTGTCTGACCTCATTGTGGTACGGTAGGCCCATAGGACGTTGTGCAGCTGATCGCACCATTTTTTCTTATATGCCCCTAGATTCTTTTTCAAGTTCATTGCTATCATCTTATTTGTGGCCTCCTCCTGTCCATTTCTTTTAGGGTATATCAGAGTAGACTTATTCTTCTGAATGTTGAAAGCGTTAAACAACATGTCTATGTTCTTTCCTTCTAGCTGCTTTCCATTGTCAGAGACTATGGCGGCCGGTATCCCGAACCTGTAAATGATTTGCTCAAACAAGAATTTGAAGACATATGTTTCCCTAATACTTTCCAAATCCCTTGCTTCCACCCATTTGGTGAAATAATCCGTAACTACTATGAGGTACCTTATTTTCGATGTCCCCTCTATCAAGGGTCCAACAATGTCAACTCCCCATTTGGCGAATGACCATGGGCTGATGACCGAGTTCAGCTCCGTTGCTGGTACTTTTATCTTCTTGGAAAAGCGTTGGCATCTTTCGCAACGCCTTGCTACGTTCTTTACATCTTCGACCATGCTTAGCCAGTAGTATCCTTGCATTTTGGATTTGATTTCTAGAGACCTTCTTCCGTTGTGATTCCCAGCTTCTCTGCTATGTATATCATGTAAAATTCATATTCCTTCGGTTTGTGAGAGGCACCACATCAGAGGTCCGAGAAATGACCTTCGGTACAGTACCCCATTCCGTAGGCTGTATATTGCTGCTTTTGATTTGATTATTCAAGCCTCTTTAACATCTGCGGGTGTTTATGGGTGAAAATTATTCCTGCCGGATTTGATGATTTGGGGTGTGTGGATGAGGAATAAAACTAAACCCTAAACAATGCACTGTGCGGTGAGTGCTTGTGATTCGAGAAATCAATATGTACAACTCTGGCCTAAACCAAGAAATGGCTGTTCCAAACTTGATTCGGTCACAAAGTGAAGGAGATGGGGTTGATCTTATGGAGGGAAGCGAAGAAGGTGTTGAGATTTTGAAGGTGTTGGCTATGTATGACTTGTATCAGAAAGTTGAACTGACTTGCAGGATGTAAGCTATCAGTTCCGGTGTTTGAATATGATTGTATCAACACTTGGTTTATGTCTGTCTTGTCTTGGCTTGTTACTTGTTTTGAAAATAGGGGGGAGAACCTATCTATACAAGTCTTTAAGCCTAACCCTCGTATATCATGGGAAGTGGAGAAAGTGGAGTTATGGAGTAGTATAGTGATGTGTTAGTGTCACACGACCAGTTTTTCTCACTTCATCCATCATCACTAACCATCCATGACTTCCTGACATGTTCTTATGATGGCGTGTTGTGCGCTGCACACTGTAAACTGCCAGACCAATACCCCAGTATGTATCTCCCGATTTGTGACATGATTAATGTCTTGAGTGTGTGGATCTTGGGACCCACAAAAAGTAGCATGTAATGCTAGATTAAATAACTAAGTTATTTAGGAAGTCGATACTTGTGAAGTATTGTTTGTATTCTATGCATGTATTGCATCGAGTATACTCATCATGTATAAAGCATCGCAGTTAAGCGTCTTAAAATAGGCTCATGTATAGCCTACTTCATGTGATGGTTTGGAGGTTGCGTAAGCAAGTCCTTCCTTGGCCGACCACATGGTATGGTAGAGTGACGGGTGGTGATCACCATGACGCCTCACTAACCAATTAACTCCTGACCAGGGCTGTATAACCAAGCCGATGAAGTTGGACGGACGAGATGATCTTTGAGACACTCATCTGTGACCGTTGGTGGAATTAGGGTTTTAGAAATAGGTGCGCAAGCACCACTTTTCAGCTTGGTCAAATCCAAGCTTGGGACACGATTTTGGCATGTCCGACCGGGCATGCGTGTAGACGACATGCCGATATACATGCACATACCTCACTGTCCTGTGAAAATGTGATCCGGGCCACTCAATTTGTCCGGTGAAGTTGAGTGGCCGATATCAATTTGCGACAAAAATCTGGTGCCGCAAAATCCGCGCATCATGCCAACTTCGGGTGCGTGTTTCAAGACGACCAAGCTTGGTCGGTCCCGGATGATTGGTTTGGCGTGTGGGTGGTAGGTTGGTGTTCACGCCTGTACTTCATTGCCTCATAGAAACGTGATCTAAGCCACTCAATTTATCCGGCAAAGTTGAGCGGTCGAGATCAATTTACAATTAGGAGGCGCGACCACTCAACTTACCGGACCTTCTTAACCTATTCCTGAGCCCTTCATCCGAGCAGAAGAAGATGGACGATTGTGATCGCGACACAAACCCTAGTCATGGTTTTTTCGGCCGTGTGTCACACCCAGTTTGGGGCGCTCGAATCAGGATGACCAACTATAGTTGGTCCTGACCGATCAGTCAGGTATGTAGGCGGGCCCACGGTGATTATGTTGACATGTTCCGGGCCCTTTGAATCTACATCTACACCCCCATCTATGCATGCGAAGATGGATGGTTGAGACTGTTTTGCGACACATGTAATGTGGCGCAAACCCTAATTTAGGGTTTTTCTTCCATATTGCTTTGGCTTGCACGGTTTGGCAATCTATGCCACCCTTTTGGGGAGGCCGACCATGCGGGGCCCGCGTTGGGTCGGTAGTGAATATTCCAATACCTGCTTTGGATCATGGATTCAATCTAAGACATCCAATCATGCTGGTCAAGTTGGATGGTCGTGATCATTTCTGAGACTGATATGGACAGTCTAGATTCGAATATGCTCAATCAGGCTAGTATAACACACCGAGAGATGTATGCTCAATCGGGCTAATATAACACACCAAGAATTGCAGCCTGTACGGGTATTTCATACATGCTTCATTATTAATGCTTGGAGGTTCATGTTTCTCTGCTGAGAACAACACTCTATCGTCATGCCGCACCGATAATGAGTACAGGAAATACAAGGCTGGTCATGCATTAATTAAGAATGCTGTAAATTCATAGGGTATATGGGATTATTTCTACATGCTCCATCCTGGATGAATTTCGTGTATTTAATTCATAGAATACTGAGATTGTTGCCACATGCTCCATTTCTAGGTGAATTAGTAAAGTGAACAAGTATTCATCACTTGTTAATGGCTTTATCTTTTGCAAGATGTCAGCGTACAATTTTGGTTTTATAATTTTACCCTTAAAGTAAAATCCACCATCAATATTAAGTCTCCTTCCTAGCACATAATGGTTACGCTATTGTGGGGTAGGCATAAGATGGTGACAAGTTTGTATACAGAAATGACCAAGCTAAATTGAATATACATTTACTGCATAGGTCGACATCGTCAGGAGTTGTCCCGGAACTGGTCAGTCCTGATTAGGATTGCGAAGGAAGCATAACTTGATTTTTCGAGTCACTTTGGTTTCCTCCATACATATCTGGACAGGTGCACTCCCCTTCGTTACACGACATATTTCCTCAGATATATCCGATGAGCATCGTTGATCACTATCCCGAATTAGCAGCCTTTATAGGTGGCAAGTAAAGACTTCTTTTCTCCTGGGATTCTGTTGACTTGCGAGATTATAAAGTATAATTCTAAGGATTCATCTCACATAGTCGTTTCTTCTATATCTCAGGTACTGCTCCGCACTTATCTGATCTTCTGATTGACTATTATTTTTTGCGTGCTCATAACTTCTTCTTCTTTGCAGCTTATCATGGAAGCGGTGGACGACCATTCTGTTACTTCTCCAGAAAGAAGCTTCGAAGTTGACAAGCCCGACACCCATGCGCACGAAGAAGTAATGGCTAAAATCGACCTCCTACTTCGCGAAGTCGGTCGTGCTATACAGGGATGTCCATTCTGTACATGAGTTTTTCCAGGGGACGCATCTATGCCCTTTCCGCTGCGATTGACATGGAAGAGCGGTGGAGGCGTGAGGAAGCATTGCGATCTCCAGCAAGCGCAAGGGCAGAGAGATTTGCAGCGCGGTTGAAGAGGCGGAGGGTTGAGCATAAACGGCCTCCAAACGAAGATAAGTGTGATTGCCCAATCCAGGATGGTGTGATAATTCTTGATTCTGACGCAGACGAACCTGAGTGTCTGAAAGCAGTCAGCACGATTCCTAATGTTATTGTGGGCTTTGGTGCTCCTGCTGATGATGTTTGGATGGAGTGCATTGCTGCGGAAACATCTGATGCAGAAGATGAGGCAGATCCGAATGAAGGAGCGTCAACAGGTGATGGCGTTGAAGCAGGACCTAACGGTGGTGCAGGAGCGGTCGACCCTCTTGACGGCTGAAACCTCTTTACTTCTTTTTTTCTCTTTCCAAATATATTCCAGTAATTTGTGAACATCTTCCTTGTACTCAGTGGCAGCTGAGTTCAAGATTTTCTTCTATTATTTGATTGCTCGAATAAAGGTTTTTACGTTATAATCCTTTGTTAAGACTATAACTGAACCTTCACAGGCGCAAGGGTGTGCTTTCTCATGTATGTAATTCTCCATGATAAAATAAATAGTGCCATAATGGAATACCACGGACCTGTGTTCCTGATGCAAGATCTTCCTGGTCTTGCTAGGGTGAATGGCTCAAAGCATCTTCCTTTTCCGTGCATATCTTTTCCCTCGAATCTTTTCAGGATGTTTTGCTTAGGGTTTCTTTCCTGACTTGCTTTAGTGGGTTGATTTAGGATGACTCAGGACTTTGTGTCTTTAGGGGTAAAGAGGTTCTCAGATGGAAATAATACTTCAATTAATTTGAAAATTTAAAATCGAAACCCTAACTATGAATGCAAGTATTGCAATCATTCTCTAGAGGAATTACAAATATGATGTGAAATTGTCAAAGGAAACACGTTGGAGGAAATAGCACATCGTCTTAAAGCGTGTATGACACTGGAAAGTGGTAGCACAACGTCTCAAGTACGGTAGGGTTTGAGCCACCACGAGTGAATTATTATGCCTTCTAGCTTGTCAGCGTTGATAAGCTTGCAGTAGATGCCTAGGATGACATCGGCTACCAGGTATGGTTCATCCTCCCTTTCGATGGGTGAGTCAGGTGGGGTAGCCACTTTCACCATAATGCTTCCAACCTTGAATGCGGTTGTCTTCGTTACCAGATCTCCAATTCCAAACGGGTTTGGGCGTGAAGATATCTGGGTATTGGTCTTGTCGTCTTTGATCGAGACATCTTCTAGACTCTTGATAAACAATTTGAAACGGCCGTCCTCCAATTCACATCTCTTATCCAGGGTTGGTTTGTTAATTGGAGTCAGTCCCCAGGACTTATCAGAGTGAGGGGTGGTTAGTTGTAAAGAGGGTTGCGTGGCGAGACTTACTTGAGCTCGAAACCTTTTAATGTATGCTGACGGGCTCTCTCCGGGAAGTTATCTCACGTTGGAAAGATGCAGGTGGCGTGGAAATAGATAGTCATCAGGTCTAGAAGGAGTGTTGGAGATCCTTCCAGGTGTCGAAGCCGGTAGAGGACAGACTCCTAGCATTGCCTTGTTGTCGTGTATCCAAGAGCGTCCTAGAATCATGTCATAGTTGGGATGTTATTTTACTATGTAGAACTTTGCTTGTGCCGAGGCATCACCCAATTTGACTTCAATATTGATGTATCCATATGCATCTCTGAGTTCTCCTTCAGGATCCATAACTACTGTTGGGTGACAAGGAGCTTCCTTCTTCGAAATCTTTGCTGCTCTCAAGGTACTGACAGTAACGATGTTAAATTCAGAGGTTGTATCAATCAATGCGCTATCGAACTCGACATCTTTCAAATAAGTAAAGGTTAGGAGTCCCCAGTTTCCATTGCTCATATCTTCCAAGAAATAATAGGGTTTCTGTACTGCTTCCGGATATAAATGCTTTCCTGATACAACGCAGTTGAGGGCTGTAAATATGTCTTGACGCTTTCCCTTGGAGAAATACAGGATTTCACACAAGTGCTCCATCATAGATTGTACAGTCTTGCAAACGGAATCCCCAGAAATCATGCAGTTCTCGATAATAAGAGGATCTCTATGAACACCTTTGTTTCCAAGTTAGAGTTCTTATGTCTCTATCTCTTCTCTGAAGATTTGTTTCAGCCTGTTACAGTCTTTGGTTGGATGGTGAACGAACCTATGGTAGCGACAGTACTTGGGATCCGCCATGTCTTTCTCAGTTGGTAGACGTCTGATAGGAGGCATCTTGATGGCATCGTCTTGAATCCATGCTTCCTAGAGTTCTATTACTTCACTCATGGGGAAAGGAAATCCTGCATCTTCAGTGTCTTGTGCAGGAGCTCTGTCCGCTCCCTTCCGAGACGAAGTTGTGTGTGCTGGGGATGCCTACTTGGTTTGTTGTTTTGTTGTTGAAGCTTTCCTTTTTTGTCCTCCGCCCACCACACTCATAGAAGGACCAGTGTTGTATTGCTTGTTAGTGAGATGCCTGCTTCCTCGACTTTCACGTGAATCTTCACTTCGAACAACTATGGTTCTTTCTAGCAATGTTGGCACAGTTGTGGCTGAATGTTTGGTAGCTTCATGGAGTTCGAAGAACGTTTGAAAGCCCAGATTCTCTAATAAAGCGCGGTATATGGGTATCATACCATTAATGCATAACTCCACCAATTGTCGTTCGGTGACGTTTGGGTCATGACAATCTAGTGCTTGGGTTCTGAACCTCTTAACGAAGTCGTTAGGATGCTCGTTGTTCCGCTGAAGAATTCTTCCCAGATCTGAAAAGGTGATTTGTTCAAACACGAAGAAATACTTTCTGTAGAAATCACTGACCATCTCGCTCCAATTGGATATGTTTTTAGGCACGATGTTGTTGTACTAGGTGTACGCCCTTCCCGTGAGTGACTTTGAGAATTCTTTTAGGCGGAGAACATGATTGTATTCATGTTCTCCAAAGGATTCCAAGAATCGAGAGACGTGTTCACGAGCATTACCAGTACCATAGTAGATGGAGAACTGGGGGGAGGTGTAACCTCTTGGAAAAGGAATTCACTGCACATCTTGAGGGTACGGCGGCTAATGCTGGTGTATATATGTTCGGTCTCCTTTGACTCGGTTTTGGAGAAGTCGTTCCAGGTCCTCGCATGTGATGAAGTTGGACGGCTGGTTCCTTTCTCTTGTGCGTTCAGGAGCAACGCAAGTTTCTTCATCTGTGTGGGTCAGGATGGAAACGCTTCCCCCTGGTTTTCGTGAATCTTGTGGTAATCGTTCAGTTAAAATTTTGAGGAAAGTGAGTACCTCTTTCTGAGTTGCGGCCATATCCGTCCGAGTCTTAGCAAGAACTCACTGCTTCTCCATCAAGTCTGCAATGAATGTTTGCAAAGAAACAAATGTTGTAATCCAGGAGCTTTGGCATATTGCAGCTTTTAATATTTTGGTAGATATATGGTTCACCAGAAATAAGATATTTTTAAAGACATTCATCCTGATAGTAGGAAGGCAAAACAAAGGATAGCTGGAATGATTCATGATTGTGAAGTCAGACTAAAAGGTAATATGAATAATTCTGCCTATGATCTCCAAATCTTGAAATTCTTCAATATTGGTTGCAGAAGAGTAAAATCCTTTAGAGCATTGGAATGCACCTTCTCACTTCCTACACCAGATAGAATTTTACTTTGATGTGATAGTGCTTCTCAAGGAAACCCTGGATGTGCTGATTATGGGTTCATTGCTAGAGACAGTCAGGGTCAATTCATTTTTGCTGAAAGTGTTGGTCTGGTGTAGTTGCAGAATAACCTACAACTACACCCTCAATAGAATTAGTAAAAAACTCAAGAAGTTCTTGATGATGAATGACAATTTTCTTATTAATGTTCTCAATTGATTACAAAGAAGTATCTAAATGGAATTAGAATAGTTACAACTTTCTCTATTCTCTTTCCTAAGATATTTTCTAACACTCACTAAAAGAACCTCTCGAATTTTACATTTGAACTCCTATTTATAGTAAAACTTATACAGCATACTCGCAAAATTACTTCATCCTCGCAAAACTTCATATTTATCCGCGCTTCTTCTATCATCGTATCATTTTATAATTCTTTTCTCCTGATACTCGTGAACTATTATCTCGCGATATTCAGTACTTACATCTTGCCTCTTCTCATGTCAATTCTACGAAGAAGAAATGTCATGAGAATCCCTATTCTCGTAAATTTAGTGTAGTTATTACCACCCTTCAGATTCGCAACACGTCTTTTTACTTTTCCTTTATCTTTCTGACACGTTTCTTCGTAACCGTTCTTTTCAACCGTTCACGCTTACTCGTATTAATGAATTTTTATCTTCATCAAACTCTCTTATAAATATTATCCTTTGTTTTTGCTTTTTATTCCCTTATTCATCTTCTTCATCGCTTCTGCCTCTGCAACCTCTTTTATTTTTTCTATTTTCCCTCTTATATTCAATGGCACCAAAGAAGAAAACTATTGAACAAATTAATGCGGAACTTGCTGATAGAGACCTTATTCTTTCTGAGATTGAAGGTTATGATAATAAGTCTTCTCTCTGTGTGAAGCTCTTTACCAACTATGTTTGGGATGATCAGAAAGTTTTAATCTCACGAGGTCAAATCCTCGCAGGTCTTCCTCTTCCTCTTTATGATGTTAACTTTCATTTATTCTATGAAATTATTTCCCACCCCAATTTTTCTTGTGCCATTTATCAATTGACTGGTGATTGCATTCGCCTCTTAGTTGAATTCGCAAATCGTGCCGCTTTTGGGAAATATTTGTATTCAACTGATCTTAAGAAACCTAGATTTGAGAATATAGAAATTGTTGCTGCGAATTATACAGTTGAGGGTTTCTTCAAAAATTACACACTAATTCCTGCGAGGAAAGAAGATAATCGTTGGGGTGTTCGTCTTCATCGTAAAGCTAATATCGCAGCAGATGATCTTTTCATGCATGATATTGATTATGCTTCAGGAAATAATAAGACACCTCGTCATTCTAATGATGAAGATTGGTATAAGTACCCTTTAATGCTATCAGGTTCTTATATTACTGGGATAGTAGAACTTCCTGCGAATATTCGTAACCGCTATTATCAACCTTGGGTTTTTAGAAATGTATGTATTTCCACTTCCTTATCTTTTTGTTACCCTTTAATTTCAAATGAGGTAAGAAACACTCTTGTATTTTTCTAAACAATATATTGTTGCCTCTGTTTCTTATCCTTATTTGAATTTACAGGTTCCACTTCTTCCTGAGATTGCTGCGAGTGAAAATAAAAGTTCTACTTCTTCTAAAAGGCTTACTGCGTGGCAACAAACTCTTCGTTCTGCGAAGGTCTCCCAAGCTTCTGATAGTCAAGATGATGCTCTTCGCAAAGGAAAAATAAAACTTCAAGATGTTGTTTACGAGAGAAGGAAAAAGAAGATACTCTCAACCAAATCCCATTCCAATGTAATTTCTTCTAATGAGGACATTGAGGAAGATCTTGGTGATGAAGATGATAAATTTCCTGAGAAGGACTTTAGTTCTAATTCCGATACCCTTTCTGACAAAGGAGATGATGATAATGATGTTGATGAAGGTGGGAATGAAGATTATAGTATCCCAGAAACTTTTGCCTCAGCAATGGTTAGCATCTCTGAGGCTTTCCTCCATTCTTCTCGTGGATTAGGAAATTCTCCTACAGCGAATGCTCGCAAACTTATTGCGAAGGCTTGTAAAGTTCCTACTGTTATTGATAATAACTCCCTCAAAGTAATTTCAAGATTCGTCTCTCCTGCTTCATTATATGCTTTAGGCAGCATGGTAAGTTTGTTCTCTATTCCTTGTTTATTTCCCTTATTTTGTTGATTTCTAACCCCTTTTTTCTTGTTTAGGTTGGAAGAGTTAGTTGTGCAGCTGCTTCTGATTGGGAAAGACGTCATTCTCTTGCAGAGAAGAAAACTTTGAATCGTTGTGCGAAGTTAGAGGTTGAAAATTCAAGTCTTCGTCAAAAAGTAGAAGATTTAAATATTGATAACGCAGAATTAATATCCCGTCACGAACATAATTCACAATCTGCGAGCATCGCAATTGATAATTCTTCTCTTCTTGAGGAGAATAATCAATTAAAGCTTGAAAATTCTTCTCTTCGTAATGATAAGAAGCAACTAGAAGGTAAATTCTTTGCGATGGTAATTATTTTGGTTACTTTTCCTTTGTAATTTTCTAACCAATTCCTTAATTTCTTTCCTTGCTGCAGAAAATCTTGCGAAGATGAATAATGATCTGGAAACTCTCCTTGCTAATCGTAATAAGAAAATTTCTGACTTGAGATCTCAGCTTCTAATTTCCTAGCATAACCATAGTTTATATGTCAAGCGTTTTCGAGCTAAGATGACTCGCAAGATTTGCGAAGATAATGAAATTCCTCTCAAGAAGTACCATACGCTCCTTTCTGAAGAAATTCCTGAAGATACTCCATATCTGGAAATCTCTGAAAGTGAAGTTGAAGATGATAGTGAAGTTGAAGAAGAAGATCATTTTGATGGGAACAGATCGCCTGAAGAATAAATTCATTCTTTTTTTTGTATATCTGTTCTGTAACTTTTCAATATAACACTTTCTTCTTGATTGTGCTTTTAATCAATCCAACAATTTATTTTTCAAAGCTTAATTTGAATTAATCTTTCTTTGATGTTTATTTCCCTTATTCGCATAACTTGATCATATGGAGAGAAATAATATATCTTAAAGACTTAGCTTAGTATTCCCTTTCCCCTTATTATTTCTCTTCAAATGATCAACTATCGCTGGAAGTATTAGAATATCCTTCTGAATTTATCTTACGAATTTTCTTCTTATTGTGATTATGAATAAAAAATCCTCCCTTCGAAGTATAAGAAATATAATCCTTTTGCTTTTTACGGAATGTTGCGAAGTAAATAATAAATCTCCCCTTGAAGTATAGAAAGTATGAAGTATACAAAATATGAAATACCCTTAAGAAGTATAAGAAGTATTGGAAGCATTCAATTTATGAAGAATTGCCTAATATATGAAGAAGTATAAAAATTATTACTCATTGTATGAAGAAGTATAATAAGTACTTAACCTTCGCAAAATTAAATATCCGTTGAAGAAGTATAATAAGTATGAGATATTCTTGAAGAATTATAAGAAGTATTCAACCTTTTGGAGAAATATTCAATATATGGAGAAGTATAAGAAGTATGTAATTCTCGTAAATTTTTACGAATATGAACTTATCTGTATTTGATTGCTATCAAAATCGCATCTTTTGTTAAGTCTTCATTAAAATTCTTCATTGATGTTGTCTTCTTTGATAGGACTTCTTGTAAAAATTCTTCAATGATATTGACAGAGCTGTCTTCTCTTCAAAATTTCTTGATGTATATTCTTGTAAAATTTCTTCAATGATATTGATGAAGTTGTCTTCTTTTCAGATCTTCATAATGTATATTCTTGTATAATTTCTTCAATGATGTTGATGTAATAAATTTCATTAATTTCTGTGGTCTTATCATGCCTTCCTAAGTAAAGGTCTTATTTTGCCACCTCTTTGTTATTAATTATTTGCGATAATATGACAAGTCTGAACATTCTTGCGAACATACAACATCGTGACATTATCGTCTTGCGATGAAATCGCAGGACGTTCTTACACTTTCATGCAAAAACCCATTGATCTCATCTTAACTTCATTGTATAGTATTTTAGCCTCTTCAGGAATTGTTGCGACAATATGACAGGACTAAATATTCTTGCGAACATAAAACCCCATGACATTGCCGTCTTGCGATGAAATCGCAGGACGTCTCTACATTTTCATGTAGTGACCCATTGATCTCATCTTAACTTCTTTATTATGTTCTGCGAGTTCTTTATTCATTTCTTTCTTTTTTTTTTTTTTTTTTTTTTTTTAGAAGGCTCGCAGAACTTCATTTGTTGCACAAATATGACAAGCCTTTATGTTTTCGCAAACAAGAAGCCTCGTGACATTTGCGTCTTATAGCACTTATCAGCTCCCTAATGGAGGGTGCTGCCCTTTATCTTCCCCCTGATTGCCCCTTCAAGGAAGCGTACATCGACCATACAAGGTTAGCTCTTCCCATCCCGTTCTGCCAACAACTAGCTTTTGATCGCAATCTCTTATCCTTTTTTCCTATAGGGATTATAGTTACGAGGTTGCACCCTATGGGGTATCTTTGGGCCAAGTGCATCATTTGCCAAGACTTGTCAAAAATGGCAGATGTGGTTCAACCTCACCCGGCACTCTTGACTCAACCGTGTACCTCGGCGCCTTGATCGTTTTTTGCACTTCTTGGGAAAGACAGTATGCCTTAGTCGCCCAACCTAAATCCTCTTACACCGCATTTTATATTGCGTAATGTCGTTAGATTAGGTGAGAATCCAAGGTGTCTAACCCGGATAGGTACCCCATTATTGGGTTGTACCCAAATTTTTTTACCATGTACTAAGGGCCCTTGGTAGTGTTCCGGTTACCCTTAGCCACGTTATAGGTACCCCCTTAAATGACGTACTTTAGGACTTTGCCTCTTACGAAATATAGCTTCGCGAACTAGGGTGTACGCCACAAAGGTTTGCCTCGTATAAAATTTTTTATGGCTCTCTTTCTTTTTTGGAGGCTGATCACAGATTGCGGTCTTTTATTCGCAAATTAATGAAATTTTAATCGGAATATAAATTCTGAAAATTCGTAACTTTTTCCCAATTTCCTGCGAGCAAACAATATTCCTAAAATTTTATCACGAAATAAAAATTTTGTTTTGCCACATACCTCATTTTCACGAGCAAACATACTGATAACCTTCTTGTTTTATTATTTTCCTTCTTTTTTCTTCGCAAATCACAATCCCTTATTATCATTGTAAATTTCTTGTATGATTATCATCGTAACTTTATTCTCTTTTTCCTTAATCCTCTGCCATTAAATTTTCACTTCTTTTCACAACCTTTGCTCTTTTTCTCCAATTTTCCTTCTCAGCATTTTTTCCTTCGCAAACTTCTACTTCTGTATCGTAACATTTATTTCCCTCAGCCCAATCACCCTTGATAATTCCAATACCCTTCATATGAGGAAATTTTATGCACTGATGTAGAGTGGAAGCTACGCCTAGAATTCCATGAAGCCATGGCCTTCCTATCAAAGAATTATATGGTGATTCAACATCAACAACGCAGAACAGAATTTCAGTTCGCATTCCACTTAATGGAATTCGCATGCTCACTTCTCCTTTGGGCTTGTTGGCAGTTCCATTAAAACCATAAATTCTGTAAGTAGAAGGTATTAAATCTGTATCTTTTCCCCCATAGTTTTGTAAGCAGAATAGAAGAGGATATTGACAGAACTTCCCGTATCAATCAAAATCCTATTAAGACCAATTGATTCTTCCTCCATATCATCTTCGTTTTCCTCCATATTCATGTAGATTGCTAATCTTACTACCAATGGATTATCATGTGCTTCACAACCTTCTGGGATTTCAGTGGCTTCAAAAGAAATTTCACGTTTATGCCATTCTTCAAGTCGTGAAATTTTTGCGATGTTCATTACTTCCTTTCCTTCACCATCCCTCGCATATACCCTGCTTAACACATTATCATGAAAATCCTCTATGGTTTTATATGAATGAACAATGGAATTACAGAAAATATTCCTTGCTTTTGACCCCACTTCTATATGTAGGATTTCTTCTCCCTTTTCTTTTGTTGTGTTCTCCCTGCGAGTTATGGCTGGAGCCTGTGGTAATTGTTGCGACTGTGTCTGCTTAAGTAAAAATTGATTTAGTTTTCCTTGATCAATCATTCGCAAGATTATCCTCTTGATATTATGGCAATTATTTGTAGAATGTCCATGAAAATGATGATATGAACAAAATTCATGACTTCTTGGACCCATTGGTGGTTCCTTTCCCATATTCCATGGAGTTGGTATATTCTCTACCAGGATAATTGCTTGCCATATCTTTTCTACACTTGTATTCAAAGGTGGCAATTTTATATCTTCCCTTACCATTCTTTGACCTCCTTGACCGTTGTTATAATTTTGTCTCTGGTTTCCTTGTCCAAAATAATTTGGTCTTTGTCCCCCATAATTTTCTTGTTGTTGATCTAGTCTTGGAATTTGGCTATTTCCTATTCGATTATAGAAATTCTTCTCTCTATCATACTCTTCTTGATCTCTACTTCCCATTGCTACCATTTTTGGCTGGCTATCATTGATTTTCTTCTCTTCTGAAATTTGCGAAGAAGTTTGTGAGGATGTTTGCGAAGTACCTGCTACTACATTGATTATTTTGGGAAGTAAATTTGCTCCTCCCTCTTGATTGCTAGTGTTTGCTACTGGATATGACTCCATAATGTTTTGCTTTTCTTCTAGTGTAATGTATTCTTCTTGCAATTCTCGTAATTCTGTCATCATTATGGAATTCTTTCTTCTGAAGATTTGAACATATAATTGTTCAGTTGCGAACATCGCATTTATGAAGGACAGAATCAAGTATCTCTCATCCACACGCCCTGCCATATCACTGCACATAGTCTTCCATCGTCTTACCAAATGCTTCAGACCTTCACCCACTCTTTGTTTTAAACCAAATACATCTTCAATACCAAGCCGTGAAGAGTGATTTGTGATATATGCTCCAAGGAAAATTGCTTGCAAATGATTGAATGACGTAATAGTGTTCTTAGGGAGTCCTTCGAACCACTTTAGAGCTTCCCCTGTTAAACTTGATGCGAAGTACTTGCATAACACAGCATCATGATTCTCCCATTGTAACATGCATCTTATGTATGCTTTAATGTGCTGAATAGCACATGAAGTCCCATCAAAGATCTTTGGTAAGTGTGGGCAAATTACATTTTGGTGGAATTCCTCCCAACTTGTACTTCTCTAGCAAATGGAGTCCTCGCAGCTTCTTCTATTGCTTCATCTAATTGCCTCCTATCTCCTCCTCTTCTATTGTTTATCATCCCTCTCATTTCTGCTAATTCTCGAAAGATTCGTGCATTTGCCTCATAATTCTCATCCATTGGTCCTTTTAATGCAACTTCTATTCTTCTACGTTCTTGCGCTTCCTCCCTTGCGATCCTTCGCATTCTATCATATTCTTCATTAATGTTTTCATTTGCATAATTTTGCAAATATCTTCTTTCTAAATTATCATAATTGTTCAGTTGTAAAGCATCTTGGAATTCTTGTTCTTCCCTTTCTATTCTTCTCATTCTTCTCATGCGAATATCAGGAATTTCTTCTTCTTCAGTTCTCCTTCTTATGTGACTTATTTCTTCTTGATTTATTTGTACTCTGATTCGAGAATTTGGTTCATTCCTTTCCACTTCTGTTTGTTGATTTACAATTCTTCTCTTAATTCTTTCATACTCAACATTTTGTTTGTTACGAACTTCTTCATGTCTTCTTACTCCATTCTCGTGATTGTTTTGATGTATTGCTTGTTGTCTCTCAGTTTCTTCCATAAGTTGTTGTTCTTCCTCTCGATTATGATTATTTTCTCTATGATTTGGTCTTGTTCGTAAATTCTCCATATTTTGTTCGCGGTTTGGTATTAAAATGAAACGATTTTCTTGATTTCTATCACCTTGATTCTGCGCTTGTTCTTGCATATCATTTTCATTATTGATTATCGGTGAATTTTGTCCTTCTCTTTCTGTTCTAACATTTGATCTTGCAACACTTTGAGATTTCCTCCTTTGTAACATCTCATTTTCCATCCTCAATTCTTGATTTTGTCTTGTTAATTTGGCACGTTCTTCATCTTCGATCATTCGTTCTTTTTGGTTTCCTTGTCTCAATGTTTCTAGCATCTCCCTTTCTCTTTCAAGAATTGTTCCTCCCATCAACCTCCCATTTTCTCTGATTTGTGGTTCTCTATCTTCTTCTTCTGGTGTATTAGTTCTCCAAGTGTGTATACTCACTTGATCATGATCTCCTACTTGTTGAGCTTGATTTCTTCGATTACTCCTTCTCCTACTAGGTTCTCCTGTTATATTTGCTTCTCCTCCTGCTAATCTTACACTTCTTCTTACTTCAGTTAATGGTTATGATGTGTTTCTTCTTCTTGTCATTTTTCTGGTACATGAATTCTTTCTCTTCCCTGTTTTTAGCGCCAATTATGTAGTTGCAGAATAACCTACAACTACACCCTCAATAGAATTAGTAAAAAACTCAAGAAGTTCTTGATGATGAATGACAATTTTCTTATTAATGTTCTCAATTGATTACAAAGAAGTATCTAAATATAATTAGAATAGTTACAACTTTCTCTATTCTCTTTCCTAAGATATTTTCTAACACTCACTAAAAGAACCTCTCAAATTTTACATTTGAACTCCTATTTATAGTAAAACTTATACAGCTGTACATGAGTTACGAAGTATCGCAACTCATACTCGCAAAATTACTTCATCCTCGCAAAACTTCATATTTCTCCGCGCTTCTTCTATCATCGTATCATTTTATAATTCTTTTCTCCTGATACTCGTGAACTACTATCTCGCGATATTCAATACTTACATCTGGGTATCTCAAATAATTTCATTGCTGAGGTTCTAGGGATCATTGGAGCTTTGTAATGGGCTATACTAAATGGTAAATAAAAGGTTAATATTTACTCTGACTCTACAGCTGCCATTACTGCTTTCAACAAGGATAAACTACCTTGGTTTGTATGGTCCAGATGGTTGTATATCTGTAAGAAACTGAGAGCTATCCATTTTAATCATGTTTACAGGGAAACTAATTTCTATGCTGATTTCTTTGCTAAAAAGGGAGTGCATCTAAGTAAAGGGAAGGTGATGAAATTCTTCAATAGACCTACTAATATGCACAGAATGGAGATGCCTGATAAAATCTATTATAGGTTCTAAAATCTGTCAATTTTCTTGTTGGGTTTGCCCAGGCTTTTCTTCTTGCTTATTATGGGCTTGAGACATGTTTTCCACTTATGCCTTGTGTATTTCACTTAAGTTTTCGTTGGACTTGTTATCCAACTTTTGCTCTTATTTTTTGTAATTCTTTTGTTTCTTAATCAATAAATTGACTTTTTGGTTAAAAAAAAAAGGTAATGTGCGGTGGTCCTCCTCTCGTCCCTCCGGCTCCTCGCCCTGATGAAGGAGTAAAAGTTGTTGTTATGGTTACCACCGGAGGCGTTACACTTAAGGAGATGCCGGGATTCGCGGCTGTTCTGGCTCTGGTGATGGGAGGCGTTACACCTACTGGAATATCTCCTACTCAGTTTGCGTTGGTGATAGAAGTGACGGCTCCACGAGATGTATTGACCACAATAGATCCATTGACAAGTATATCGACACCTGGAGTGTTATCCACACTAGCTCAATCAGAATTGATTACTGATCCAGACCTGAGTTCCACCATCTTGAAATGAATCGCCGGTTGAATTGGTTCTAATATCTACCCTTTTGGAAATTGATAAAATTAAATCGGATTTCGAAAAAATTGACTTTATAACAGAGAGATTAACCTCCCATTGTGGTCGCCAATTATTTATGGGTGAAAACTATTCCTGCCGTATTTGGTGATTTGGGGTGTGTGTATGAGGAATGAATCTAAACCCTAAACAAATTCAATGCACGGTGAGTGCTTGTGATTTGAGAAATCAATCTGTACAACTCTGGCCTAAACCAAGAAATGGTCGTTCCAGACTTGCTTCGGTCACAAAGTGAAGGAGACGGGGTTGATCTTAGGGAGGGAAGCGAAGAAGGTGTTGAGATTTTGAAGGTGTTAGCTATGTATGACTTGTATCAGAAAGCTGAACTGGCTTGCAGGATGTAAGCTATCAGTTCCGGTGTTTGAATATGATTGTATCAACACTTGGTTTCTGTCTATCTTTTCTTGACTTGTTCCTTGTTTTGAAAATATGGAGGAAAACCTATTTATACGAGTCTTTAAGCCTAACCCTCGTATCTCGTGGGAAGTGGAGAAAGTGGAGTGATGGAGTAGTGGGGTGATGTGTTAGTGTCACACGACCAGTCTTGCCCACTTCACCCATCATCACTAACCGTCCATGACTTCTTGACACGTTCTTGTGATTGCGCGTTGTGCGTTGTACGCTTTGAACTGCCAGACCAATACCCCAAAATGTATCCCCCAGTTTGTGACATGATTGATGTCTTGAGTGTGTGGATCGTGAGACTCACAAAAATTAGCATGTAATGCTAGATTAAATAACTAAATTATTTAGGAAGTCGATACTTGTGAAGTATCGTGCGTATTCTATGCAGGTACTGCATCGAGTATACTCAGCATGTATGAAGCATCGTTGTTTAAGCGTCTTAAAATAGCCTCATGTCCAGCCTATTTCATGTGATGGTTTGGAGGTTGCGCAAGCAAGTCCTCCCTTGGCCGATCTCATGGTGTGGTATAGTGACGGTTGGTGATCACCATGACGCCTCACTGACCAATTAACTCCGGACTAGGGCTGTACAACCAAGCCGGTGAAGTTGGACGGACGATATGATCTTTGAGACACTCATCTGCGACCGTTGGTGGAATTAGGGTTTTAGAAAAAGGTGTGCAAGCACCACTTTTCATCTTGGTCGAATCCAAGCTTGGGACACGATTTTGGCATGATCGACCGTGCATGCGTGTAGACGGCATGCTGGTATACATGCCCATACCTCACTGTCCCGTAAAAATATGATCCGGGCCACTTAATTTGTCCGGTGAAGTTGAGTGGCCGAGATCAATTTGCGACAAAAATCTGGTGCCTCAAAAGCCGCGCATCATGCCAACTTCGGGCGCGCATTTCAAGATGACCAGGCTTGGTCGTTCCCGTCCGATTAGTTCGGTGTGTCGGTGGTAGGCTCGTGTTCACGCATGTACTTCATTTCCTCATAGAAACGTGATCTAAGCCACTCAATTTGTCCCGCGAAGTTGAGTGGTCGAGATCAGTTTATAATTAGGAGGTGCGACCATGCCTGCTTTGGGCGCGCGAATCGAGGTGTAAAGCCAAGTTCGGTCTTGGCCGATTGGGTGTGGAGATAGGTTGGTCCACAGTGATCATTTTGATACTTACCGGACCTTCTTAGCCTATTCCTGGGCCCTTCATCCGAGTAGTAGAAGATGGACGCTTGTGATCGCGACACAAACCCTAGTCAGGGTTTTGCCGGTTGTGTGTCACACCCAGTTTGGGGCGCTCGAATCAGGATGACCAACTATAGTTGGTCCGGACCGATCAGTCAGGTATGTAGGCGGGCCCATGGTGATTGTGTTGACATGTTCCGGGCCCTTTGAATCTACATGTACACCCCCCATCTATGCCTGCGAATATGGATGGTTGAGACTGTTTTGCGACATATTACATGTGTCGCAAACCCTAATTTAGTGTTTTTCGTCCATATTGCTTTCGCTTGGACGGTTTGGAAAGCTATTCCACCCTTTTGGGAAGGCCGACCATGCGGGGCCCACGTTGGATCAGTAGTGAATATTCCAATACCTGCTTGGGGTCATGGATTCAATCTAATCCATCCAATCATGTTGGTGAAGTTGGATGGTCGTGATCAGTTCTGAGACTGATATGGACAGTCTAGATTCAAATATGCTCAATCGGGCTAGTATAACACACTGAGAGATGTATGCTCAATCGGGCTAGTATAACACACCGAGAATTTTAGCATGTATGTGTACTTCGTACATGCTTCATTATTAATGCTTGGAGGTTCATATTGCTCTGCTGAGAACAACACTCAGTCGTCATGCCGCACCGATAATGAGTATAGAAAATACAAGGCTGGTCATGCATTAATTACTAATGTTGTAAATTCACAGGGTATATGGGATTGTTGCTACATGCTCCAACCTGGATGAATTTCGTGTATTTAATTCACAGAATACTGGGATTGTTGCCACATGCTCCATTCTAGGTGAATTAGTAAAGTGAAGAAGTATTCATCACTTGTTAATGGATTTATCTTTTGCAAGATGTCAGCGTAAAATTTTGGTTTTACAATTTTAGCGTTAAACTAAAATCCACCATCAACAACAGGCAGGGTACCTTTGTCGAGGTACATGTGTATTGGGATTCTCCAATCGTCTTCTTCGTTGCCTTCGTTGCTTTCGTCTGACATGGATTGATCTTAGTCAGACTCGTCGGCTTTGTTGTCGGTTTCTTCCGCAACTTCCTTTTCTTTTTCTACTTCTTTCATGGCCCTGGTCTAAACAACCATGGCTTCCTCTGCTGAGGTCGGTCATTCTATCGTAGGTTCATAAATTCTCCCAATTTGGACAGAGGTGGTGTTTCTGTCCCTCGGCATTGATGATATAAATGCTAAGGCATCTACGTGTCTGTTGTCTTTCCGAAAGACATGTATGAACGTGACCTTGTTGATTTTTTGTATGTACCGAATATCACAAGGCATTAACTTACGAACATCGTGACAAATATAAGAGGAAAGAACTACAAAACAATACGAAGATAGAAGAAGCACGGGGAAGTATGAAGATTTGCGAAGATATAATAATCTTGCGAAGATGAATTGCGATACTTCGCAATTCATATACAGCTGTACAAATTTCACTATAAATAGGAGTTCAAATGTAAAATTAGGGAGGTTCTTTTAGTGAGTGTTAGAAAATATCTTAGGAAAGAGAATAGAGAAAGTTGTAACTATTCTAGTTCCATTCAGATACTTTTATGTAATCAATTGAGAGAATTAATAAGAAAATTGTCATTCATCATTAAGAACTTCTTAAGTTTTACAAATTCTATTGAGGGTGTAGTTGTAGGTTATTCTGCAACTACATAATTGGCGCTAGAAACAGGGACTTGAGGATTGTGATAGCAAAAATTTGAAGGAATTGTGGAAAATTTGAAGATCAAATGGAGTCAGTGGATGGAGATTGCAAAAAAAGAAGAATGTAATATGATCACAAGGACAATGATTGATGAATTTCATAATAACATGAAGGGAAAGATATACAAGCGAGATTGTAGAGGAAGAAAGATCATGGAGGAGGAGAAAATAACAACTTTAGAAGAATGGGAAAAACAGAAAATCACATTTTCAGTAGCAGAAATTCCAAGTGAAGACTTGAACCACACTTCACCATTGGTGATCACAGTTCCAGTCATGCGAGAAGAGATGAAAGCTATAGAAAAATGGAAATTAAACCGAATCTTGGTTGATACAGGGAGTTCTGTTAATATCATATTCTATCATGCACTTAAAGGGATGGGAATTAAAGATGAAGAAATCACAAATTCAAAATGTCTCATTCATGGATTAGGAAAATCTACAACAAAATCTAAAGGGGAAATAGCACTGCGAATATTGCTAGGAGAAATCGAAACACATATAGTCTTATGTGTGATAGATACGGAATCTCCATATAATATGCTGATAGGAAGGTCTTGGATTCATGCGATCAAAGCTGTTGCTTCAACATTACATCAGAAAATCAAATTTCCTACACCAAATGGAATACAGGAAATAAAAGGAGATCTTGATAGTGCAAAATTTTGTTATTAGATTGAAGTAAAACAGTATGGGGGGAGAGCAAGAAAGAAACAGTTTCGTAGAAAACTTGCGAAGGAGGTAAAAAAGGAAGAAGAATTCAGAGTGTATACAATAAGAGCAAAGGAAGGGAGAGGAATACCAAGTGAGATTCTAGAAAAAGAAGGGGAACCAGCAAAAATAATCAAAGAACCAACACCTATGGGGGAGCAAAGTCCAAGCTATGTTGCAGCTGAACCAACTAAAGAAGTAAATATTGGAAGTAAAGAGGAGCCTTTATTCTTGCGAATTGGAACTAAGATGGATGAAGAAGAAAAAAAGAGAACTATTGATCTCTTACGAGAATATAAAGATATATTCGCAGGAAGTGTAGATGAGATACCAGGAATTGATCCATCAGTGGCGTGTCATAGATTGAACATCGATAAAAACGTAAGACCATTCAAACAAAGAATAAGGAAGATATCACAAAGTTATCATGCACAGATAGAAGAAGAATTACAAAAGATCTTTGGATGCGGGAATCATAAGGGAAGCAAAATACCCAGAATGGATTGCGAATATGGTCATTGTTCCGAAGAAGAATAAAGGGATAAGAATTTGTATAGATTTCACTGATCTAAACAAAGCCTGCCCCAAAGATAGTTTTCCATTACCAGACATACCACAAATGGTGGAATCAGCTGCAGGACATGATAGAGTCACTTCACTTGATGGGTATAAAGGGTATAATCAAATATCACTCGCAGAAGAAGATCAAGAACATACTGCCTTTTTTTCTCCAAGAGGTTTGTATTGTTATGTGAAGATGCCATTTGGTTTGCGAAATGCGGGTGCTACATATCAACGAATGGTTGAAAAAGTGTTCGCAAAGTGGATACATAAAACTTTGGAAGTATATGTAGATGATATGTTGATAAAAAGCAAAGAAGCCAAAGATCATGTGCAAGATTTGAAGGAAATATTTGAACAAATGAGAAAGTTCAACATCAAATTAAATCCTGAGAAATGTATAGTTGGAGTTGCGTCTGGAAAATTCTTGGGATATATAGTATCAAAGGAGGGAATACAAGTTGGTCCAGAAAAGGTACAAGCAATTCGTGACATGCCAACACCTGCAACAGTAAAGGAAGTACAAAAGCTAAATGGACTCTTGGCTTCACTCGGAAGATTTATTTCGCGAATGTCAGATAAGTGCAAACATTTTTTCAACATACTTAAGAAGGGAGCAAAATTCAAGTGGACTGATGAATGTGAAAAAGCTTTTCAAGGAATCAAAGAATATCTCACAAATACATCCATATTACAGAAACCAGAGAAAAACGAAGAATTATTGGTATACCTCGCAACAACTCCATATGCTCTAAGTGCAGTTCTGTTGCGAACAGACGCAGGAATAGAAAGGCCCATTTACTACATCAGTAAAACTTTTAACGCAGCAGAGAGAAATTATTCTAAAATGGAGAAGTTAATCTTAGCCCTGGTTTATGCATCATTCAAGTTACGAATATACTTCCAAGCATATGTGATAAAAGTGGTAGCCAAGGTGCCAATTGAATCAGTTATGAAGAACACCAAAAGGTCAGGGAGAATAGAAAGGTGGAATGCACAAGTAAACCATTACAAGATAAAATACGAAGTATTATCATCGCAAAAGTCACAAGTTGTCGCAGATTTCTTGGAAGAATTTCCTTTGGAAGAAGATGAAGCAGTAGAAGAAATGATGGATGTTGAAGAAGAGTTTGGGAATCCAAAAGACTTGTTAACAGAACCAAATAGATGGGAAATTTTAGTATACGGATCATCCAACAGTAAGGGGAATGGAATTGGAGTTGTGTTGATCTCACCAGAAGGAGAAAGAACAACATTCTCATTCAAACTAGAATTTGCATCCACGAACAATGAAACAGAGTACGAAACTGTAGTGCACGCATTGAAGATCGCAATAGAAAAGAAGCTTGAAAGTATAAGGATAACAAGTGATTCTCAGCTGGTAATTTGTCAAATTAAAGGTGAATATACCACAAATGAGTCTTCCTTGAAGAAATACAAGAAACTTGTTGCTGAATTATCTGCGAAGATACCAAAATTAAAGTGGAGGCATATAACAAGGAAATACAATCGGCTCGCAGATGCTTTTGCATTCATTCCAAGTATGATGACAAATCCTAATACAAGAAATATCAAAATTCAAACGATTCAACACCCATCGGTAAACAAAGAAGAAGAAATTGAGGAGGAAGTTGCGATGGAAGTAGAAAGAGAATTACCAAATAACATCGCAGATTGGAGAAAAGGAATTCATGCATATCTCGCAACAGGAGAAGTATCCAGGAAGAGACTAGAAGCACATAAATTAAAGAGTCGTGCAACAAACTATGAGCTGCGAGAAGGAATTTTATACAGAAAATCTTTCAATGGACCACCTCTCAGGTGCTTAACTCGTGAAGAAGAAGAAAAAATATTGAAGATGTTACATGGAGGAGAAGCTGGCAATCATAGTGTGGGAAGATCTCTAGCGTACAGAGCAAAGATACAAGGATATTACTGGCCATATATGCATACAGACGCAAAATTGTTCGTACGAAGATGCAAGGAATGTCAACTACATGGTAAAAGAATTCATGCACCAAGGGCAACATTAACTTCTTCAACAAGCTGCTGGCCTTTTGGGAAATGGGGGTTGGATATTGTTGGACCATTTCTGCCTGGATCCGGACAAAGGCGATATTTGATAGTCGCAACATATTATTTCACGAAGCTCGCAGAAGTAAAAACAGTATAGCATATTCGTGATAAAGATGTTTTTACGTTCATATTTGAGAACATCATTTGCAGATACGGAGTTCCAGCACAGTTAGTATTTGATAATGGAAAACAATTTGAAGGGCAGAATATAGAGATGTTACTAAGTGCTTTTAGGATAAAATGTGGGAAATCAACTCCGTTATATCCACAAGCTAATGGACAGGCAGAGGCAACAAATAAAACAATCGCAGATACAATCAAAAAGAAATTAGAAGGACATCTCAAAGGGTGGTGCGAGCAAGTACCTAGTGCAGTCTGGGCATACAATACAACTAGAAGAGAGGAAACTGGAATGTCTCCTTATTGCTTAACATATGGAGTAGAAGCAGTATTACCAACAGAGGTTGTAATTCCGACAACAAAGAAAGAAGCTTGGGAAAGAAATTTAAGTGCAGGGGTAATATTAAGTGAACTGGATGATTTGGAAGAAAAAAGAGAAAAGGTGTTGCACCATATGAAGATTTATCAGGAACGATTAGCTCGAGAATACAACAAGAGAGTCATTGAACGTGAATATCAACCAGGTGATTTGTTCATGCGAGAAACACCTCCATATCAGAAAGAAAATGGAGGAAAATTAGCACCAAAATGGGATGGACCATATGTTATCAAAGAGGTTGTGGGAAGCGGAGCTTATCGGCTGATGGATCCAGAAGGGAGAGACGTGGGTTTGAGACTTGGTAGACCTTGGAATAGACTGTATTGGAAAAGGTGTTATCCATAAAACTCATGATAAATTTTACGAATATTGTTTGCTCGCAGGAAATTTGCAAAAGTTACGAATTTCAAAAATTTTATTGCGATTAACTTTCATTAAAGAAAGAAGCACACATTAACTTGCGAAGAAAAGACCGCAATTTGCGAATAAAAGACCGCAATCTGTGATCAGCTTTCAAAAAATAAAGAAAGCCGCAGAAATATTACACAGGCAAACCTTTGTGGCGTACAACCTAGTTCGCGAAGCAACATTTCGTAAGAGGCAAAGTCCTAAAGTACGTCATTTAATGGGGTACCTATAAGCATGGCTCAGGGACACCGGAACACCACCAAGGCACCTGAGTACATGGAACTTTACGGGGTACAACCTAATAACGGGGTACCTATCCGGGTTAGACACCTTGGATTCTCACCTAATCTTTCGACATTACGCAATATTATGCGGTGTAACATGATTTAGGTTGGGTGACTAAGGCATACTGTCTTTCTCAAGAAGTGCAGAAAACGATCAAGGCACCGAGGTACACGGTTGAGTCAAGAGTGCAGGGTGGGCTTGAAGCACATCTGCCATTTTTGACAAGTCTTGGCAAATGATGCACTTGGCCCAAAGATACCCCATAGGGTGCAACCTCGTAACTATAATCCCTATAGGCAAAAAGGATAAGAGGTTGCGATCAAAAGTTGGTTGTTTGCAGAACCGGATGGGAAGAGCTAACCTTGTATGGTCGATGTACGCTTCCTTGAAGGGGCAACCAAGGGGAAGATAAAGGGAAGCACCCTCCATTAGGGAGCTGATACGTGCTATAAGACGCAAATGTCACGAGGCTTCTTGTTTGCAAAAACATAAAGGCTTGTCATATTTGTGCAACAATTGAATTTCTGCGAGCATTCTAAGAAGAGAAACAAAACATACAAAGAGAACTCGCAGAACATAACAAACAAGTTAAGATGAGATCAATGGGTTATTACATGAAAGTGTAAAAACGTCCTGCGATTTCATCGCAAGACGACAATGTCACGAGATTGTATATTCGCAAGAATGTTCAAACTTGTCATATTATCGCAAATACAAAAATATTATCAAAAAAGAGGTGGCAAAATAAGACCTTTACTTAGGAAGGCATGATAAGACCACAACAATTATTGAAAATTATTCCATCAATATCATTGAAGAATTTTTACAAAAACATATATCATGAAGTTCTGACAAAGAAGACAGCTCCGTTAATATTATTGAAGAATTTTTACAAGAATATATATCATGAAGTCCTAACAAAGAAGACAGCCCTATTGAAGAATTTTCATGAAGATATAACAAAAGATGCGATTTTGCTCGCAATCAAAAACAGATAGTTCGTATTCATTAAATTTTACGAGAATTACATACTTCATATACTTCTTCATATACTGAATATTTCTCCACAACTTGAATACTTCTTATAATTCTTCAAGAACGTCTCATATTTATTATACTTCTTCAACGGATACTTCATTTTGCGAAGGTTAAGTACTTATTATACTTCTTCATACATTGAGTAATTCTTCATAGATGGAATAATTCTTATACTTCTTCATACATTGGATAATTATTTACGGATTGAATACTTCTAATATTTCTTTAAAGATATTTTATACTTCTTCAAATTCTTAAGGATATTTCATACCTCGTATTTCTTATACTTCAAAGGGAGGATTTCTTGTTCTCAATCGCAACAAGCTAAAGCTTCGTAAGTTGAATTAGGGAAGATATTCTAATACTTCCAACAATGTTTAATCATCTGAAGAGCAATAATAGGGGGAAAGGAGATACTAAACTATATTCTTTGAGTTATATTATTTCTCTTCATATGATCAAATAATGCAAATAAGGAAAGCATTCAATTTAAGAAAGGTCAAATCAAGAAAGGTCAAATCACCTTCGCAAAATATCAAGTGTACTTCTTAAAAGAAAAAAAATAGTAGGCATAATTGTTTGCAAAAAGAAAACCAACAGTAGCTGAGAGAAGGAGTTCAAAGGAAAGGAGAACAAGAAAATAAATGATAATTAGAGAAAGAATATTATTATGCTTCATCAACACTCTGTGCTGGATCTTTAAGATGAGCAGGGTCATTAGCAACTTTCGACTTTTGTGAAATATCATCCTTTGAAGAATCTGCAACAGGAACATATCCTCGAGGAGTAGATTCTTTTTCATCATCAAGTCCTTCATCATCACTCTCATAATCAAAATCACTATCAGGCTCACGAACAACTTCATCGTCAGATATTTTCAGAGGAGTAAATTTCACAGGAGGCAAGGCTCTTGATAAGAGAATGTTATTCACAAAGACTTGAGCTTTCAGATGACTTTCACGAAGTATAGCTTTCTGATGGTTGGTATCTTCGATATCTTTGGAATAAGCAAGATAGTTGAATCTCCGAGTAGCACGATCACGAGAGTTGATTAAGCGAGTAGAAAGCAAAGCATTTTTCTTACGAATCTCAGAACAAGAGGCTTCTAATCCATCCTTAGCATTGCGAAGGTTGTTCTCAGATTCTGCGAGTAAAACAAAATTTAAAGGGTCAAATTTGCGAATATAACAAAATTTAAAGATACATCAGAGGCAGTCAAATTTTAATGACTACCTTCTCTTTGAGAAATAAGAGACTGAGCTAAAGATAGACAACAATTCTTCATCTGATCCATCGCATTATCAAAACCATCACCAACTAATCCTTTAAGTCTAGATTGAAGCTTCTGATCTTTAGAAAGAAGAAAATTTTTATCCTTCGCAAGTTTGGTATTAAGACTTTTTAGTTCAGAATAATCTTCTTCAAGTTGATTCTTCTTAGTAATTAAAATTATATTCTTATTAATAAGGGACTTCTTCTCAACGGCAAAAGAGCTTCTCTCTGCATCTGAATACTTCTTTAATTCCTCAAGTTCACCTTTTAACAAAGAAAGAAGATTTTCTTGATCGCAACATTTATTCTGAAGAGTATCTAATTTTTGCAAAGAAACGATCATTGTATTCAAATACGAGCATTTCTCTTCTGATAAGGTTTTGTTATCTTCTAATAAGGTTTCTACTCTCAAGCCGGCTTTAGTTAAAGAAGAATTAAGTTGAGATATGTCATCATTCAAAAAAATTCGGTCGTAAATCAGTTGGGTATTCTCTTTAAAAAGGGCATCAAAATTATCAAGGGCACACGAATAAAGATTAGATAAATGGGAGAATTGGTTCAAGAGGCTTTCATGCTTGGATTTATATTCTGTTGCATCTGATTCATGGCGAAGTACCAATCTTCTACATTTCTGGATGGATTCTATAAAGGGGAATGGGTTTTAATGGGTGTTTCAAACATATGAAGAACAAAAGTAAACAAAAGGGGAAAATATGAAGATAGTAATCATACCTTTCAATTCATCATTCCTTTTGCGAAGGATCGCACAATCAAGAGAATCATTCTGAAGCTGATAATTCTCTTTGCGAAGATTCTCACATTCTGCTCTTGAAGACTTCAGAGATTGGCGAAGCAATTCAACTTCTTTTTCCAAGGATTGGTGTGAAGTAGAAATATCAGGATTGATGAAACTATTTAGTGCTTCGCAAAACTCATATTGTGAACGAACATTGGTAGACTTCGCAGTATTATTCAAAACCTCAGATAACATTCGAAAAGTTGAGTAAATTCCATCTCGAATTTCTTGAGGAAGAGGAGAAGAATTTGAAGGAATAATAGCAAGTTGTAAATTTTCTGGAGCAATAGCACTCAAAGGATTAGGAGTCAAGATAGGCTTTTCAAGAGAAGATGTTGAAGAAGTATTTTGCGAGGGTTGATTTTGAAGAAGTGTTGATAAATTGACATTGGTGGGAGATTGAAAAATGGGTAATGGAGTAGAGGCATGAGTTTGCGAAGAAGTATTTTCACGAGGAGGAGAGGGAAATTCCTTATCCATCTCAGGAAGGAAGTCATCAATTGAAATTATTGGTGTGGGTTTAATCACTCGAGATATCTTGTTGGGATTGGATTTTTCACCAGCCTACGAATCAAAATGTAGATTAAAAACTGAGGCAACAATATATTGTTCAAAAAAGAAGACAGAGTATTTTAACTACCTTTTGATTCTCGGATTTTCTTCTTCGAAGATTAGGGCTTGAATTTCTGGGTGGAGATTTCACCCGAGGAATAGTTTTGCTGAAATAAACCAAAATCAAACAATAAGTTATATAGAAATCAAAGAGGAAAACAAATGAAAAACGTGAAGATAGAAGAAAGTTACCTTGGAGAACTCATGATGATATGAACAGGAGGAGAAAATGGTAACGGAGAGTATGATAAGAATACAAAATTGCAGAAGTAAAAAGAGAAAATAAGAAGAAGAAAAGAAAGAGAATATAAAAGAGTTTATATAAGAGAATAACTAGAAAAGGACGGTTACGAAAGACGTGTCCAAATTCTAAAAGACTAAGTAACGGTTATGTTCTCACGATCATTTATTCTTCGCAGAATTGACATGAGAAGAGGCAAGAGGTAGGTACCGAATATCACAAGGCATTAACTTACGAACATCGTGACAAATATAAGAGGAAAGAACTACAAAACAATATGAAGATAGAAGAAGCACGGGGAAGTATGAAGATTTGCGAAGATAGAATAATCTTGCGAAGATGAATTGCGATACTTCGCAATTCATATATAGCTGTACAAATTTCACTATAAATAGGAGTTCAAATGTAAAATTAGGGAGGTTCTTTTAGTGAGTGTTAGAAAATATCTTAGGAAAGAGAATAGAGAAAGTTGTAACTATTCTAGTTCCATTCAGATACTTTTATGTAATCAATTGAGAGAATTAATAAGAAAATTGTCATTCATCATCAAGAACTTCTTAAGTTTTACAAATTCTACTGAGGGTGTAGTTGTAGGTTATTCTGCAACTACATTTTTGATGCATGCTCCTGTGCTAGATTTAGGTACGAAGATAATATTGGATCTATTGTTTGGTATTTAAGCTCTATTTGTCTAATGACTAATTGTGAGTCACTAGTCAAACGAACGTCTGATAGGCCCAGCTCTTGAGCTAGACGTAGGTCGTGTATGACTGCCTCATATTTTGTGATTTTGTTAGTGTATTGCTTGAATTATAACCTAACTGTGTAGACGAGTCTGTCTTCGGTGGGGGTTGTTATCATATCCCTATACCTGATCCTTATACGTTGGAGGAGCCATCTACGAATATTTCCCACCTTCGTGAGCTTTGCGATTCCAAGAGATCTCCTGAGTCCGTCTTTTCTTCCTCCATTCCTGGGATGTCGTCTATCTCTGCTTCGTCATTCAGAGGTAGGTCCGCTAAGAATTCTGCTAAGATATGTGATTTCTCCGCTTTCCTGGTTTTGAAGATTATGTGAAACTGCTTGATCATGGCATTCCATTTTTCCACTCTTCCAATTTTCTACGTGCTGTCAAGAATTTGACCTATCTGATCCTTTATAAAGACTTTGATAGTGTGTACATCGAAATATATTCTTAGCGTTTGTGTTGCCACTACTAAGGCATATATGAGTTGCTCCACTTTGGTGTAATTACGCTCCGCTGGACTGAGTGTCTTGCTAATTTAGTACACGGGCTGTTCTCCCTGCCCTTGGTCTCGTACCAATATTGCACTCATAACGTAGCTTGTTACTACTAGATATAAGGTGAGTATCTCACTTGGATCCGACTTCTGTAGAATAGGTACGGACGTCAAGTATTCTTTGATCTTGTGAAAGGCTTGTTCGCATAAATAGGTCCATATGAACCTGTTTCCTTTCCTTAGCGTATCAAAAAATGCTTTGCATTTATCTGAAGATCTTGCTATAAATATTCCCATGGAGGCTAGAATTCCATCGAGATTTTGTACTCCTTTCAGAGTTTGTGGAGATGGCATCTCCATTATAGCTCTGACCCTTTCAGGATCTACTTCAATTCCTAGCTGAGTTACTAGATATCCCAGGAATTTTCTTGAGGTAACTCCGAACGTGCATTTCTCCAGGTTCACCTTCATGTGGAAGCTCCTCATAACTTCGAATATCCCCCTTAGGTGTGAGAGATGATCTTTTTCTTCTTTTATTTTGACAAGCATGTCATCTACGTAGACCTCAAGTATTTTTCCTATCTAAGGTTTGAAGATTTTGTCTACTAATCTCTGGTATGTTGCCCCCGCGTTCTTTAGTCCAAAAGGCATCCTTATATAGCAATACAAGCCTCGTGGGGTAAAGAACAAAGTATGCTCCTGGTCTTCTTCTGCAAGGGATATCTGGTTGTAACCTGAGTATCCATCCATGAAGGATAGTCTTTGATGGCCTTCGGTTGCGTTGACCAGTTGGTCAATGTTTGGCAGCGGGTAGCTATCTTTGGGGCACGCTTTGTTGAGGTTGCTAAATTCGATGCAGATGCGTACGCCTCCATTCTTCTTTGGAACAATTACCATGTTGGATATCCATGTGGGATATTTTACCTCTCGTATGAATCCTACTATAAGTAGATTTTGCAAATCCTTTTCTACCCCTTCGTGGTAGATATCCGCCACTTTTCGTATGCGTTGTTTGAATGGAGGTATCTCTGGTTTGAGCCGAAGGTGGTGTGAGACCAAATTCGGTTCAATTCCTGGCATGTCCTCCATTGACCATGCAAAGACGTCTGCATATTCTTGTAGCAATTTTTTTAGTTGTACCTCATCTTCCTCTCAAAGTAAAGTTCCGATGTTAAACATCTTTGGCTCTGCCTTTGTCCCGATGTTGATCCTCTTCGTTGGTTCAACCGGTGAGAAGATTTGTTGCTGAGGTCATTGAGGAGTGCTTTTATGTAATTGTTATTTGGCGGAAATGTCCGTGGTTGGAGTGGTGGAGGTACCTTCTTCTAGTGTTGAGACGGCTTTGGGTACGGGTGAGGCTCCGTCGCGTACTTTGTTGTTGCTTCTCTTGCGTCTCTTTCTTTCATGTTGCTGAGCTGCAGTTTTCTCTTCATTGAGTATGATTTCTGCTAAGTTGCACAGCCTTGCATCTTGCTGGTCGCCTTTGATTTCCATTTCACCCATAGGTGTATGAAAACGTAGGTATTGGTGGTATGTCGATGTTGTTCCTCGTAATCTATGGACCCATAGTCTTCTCATGATGACATTCTAAGGTGAAGGTGCCTCTACCACACAGAATCGTGTGTTGGTTACTAAGGGTCTTGCATGTACCTTCAAGACAATTTCTCGTTTTGGCCTAGAGACCACTCCGTTAAAACCGTATGTTGTGCAAGTGGAAGAATCTATCTGCTCTGCTGTCAGACCCATGCGTAGGTAGGGTTCGTAAAATAACACATTTAACGAACTTCCCCCATTTACGAGGAACTTCGTAACATTCCATCCATGTATTGGTATAGTGATTACCAGTGGGTCATTATGCATTTCAACCTATTGGTTGACATCCCTTGCTGATAATATTAATGGCGTGGCTATCCATTCCTCCCAAGTGCTGGTAGGTGGTCCACTTAGCTTGAATACCTCATGGGATTCAATCTTATTTCTGTTTCGAGCTAACTCGAGGATATCTTCGAGCGTTTCTTATTTGCTTCCGCTGGAGAAGGTAATCATGTTTATGTATTTTTCCATCATGCGGTAGCTCCATCCTTTTATTTAGGGTTTCCTCAGTCTCTGCTGGCTTTAGTTGAATGCACTCCATGAACTTACCTTTGTCGATGAATCTTTGGATTACACTTCGTAAGTGGTAACAAGTATCCGTGGTATGTCCTAAGTACTGGTGGTACGCACAGTTGATCACTATCATATGCGTCAAAAATAATTCACACTTTCTTACTACTCAAAATATAAATATAGCAAGGGAAAGAAAGGATCGATCCTACAGAGAGGACTAAGTTGTCAATATATTTCGGTTTCCTATATAAAACACCGGGGGGGGGGGGGGTTTCTGATTTTTATATACTAAAATAGAATTAAAGTAAGACAAAGAAAAGTAAACACGCAAATCAAGGTTGTGAAAATATTGGTTGCAGATTTCATCTTCAATTGTAAACAAGTTTTTGAATATATGAATATAATTCGTATTTAATCTCGCTATCATCAAAATCCCTAGAATACCTTATTGCAAGAATACTCCGTAAATTTCCAAAGTCATCAACACACATATTAGAGATGCGTATGTGAATTCTACCTAAAGAATAACCTAACGCCTTGCGCTAATTAAGTTCAATTCCTAGGAGCATTAAGTTTCAGAAATAGGCTAATCAATGCAACTATCATACATTGTGCATGACAATTCGGACAGAGGTCAATTTCTACATATGATTACTAGAGTGTATCACTACAAATCGAAATCATATCATGCTACTCGTATTCAAGGTTATCGCTCGATGAAAACCCTAAAATAGCTATAGATATGGATGTATGTTCAATCAATTCTAGACTCAACTAAACAAACATTCAATCATATTGCAATACATCAATCATGCAATTATTATAAACCGTAGAAAGTGAACGATGATTTTGAGAGAAAACTAATTCATAAATCAAATAGCATGCTTGAAAAATCTGACTACATCTTTAACCAATAACAATAAATTATCTACTTGTGTTAATGGAGTTCATCACAAAAAGCATAGAAGAAAGCATCATGTTCTAAACCCTAGAAAACAAGTAGAAGAAAATATAATCCTCCAATTAGTAGAGGAGTTCCTTTTATATCTATCCTTCTTTCCCCTACCAATTCTCTGTTTAGGTCACGCACAAAATCATGGCAAGTTCGAAAAATACCAAGCATGTTTAGCCCATACAATATTAGGCCCAAGTCCATCCGAGTACATTGTTGGATCGGTGAGTCAACTCACCGTACTCCGATTCCAGTCGAGTTCAAGCCGATTCCGCCACCATCTGCACAACCCATGTTTGGTTCACCTGCAACCAGCTCCATCACCACCATACTGCTCATCTACTGCGCCTGCACCTGCGCTTTCCCACCAATTATCCATCCACAGCATCACCTGAACCAGCAATAATCACAGTTGCACATCGTAACTCAAACTCAGCTTTCTTCTCTTCCATGGCCTCACTGCAATGCCTGCACTAACTCGAGCACATCTTCCAGCTTCAACATCCAGTCTCATAACCCACAGTCAATACCTGCAGCTCAGCTCATTCCTAATTCCTTCTTGCTCTTGTATTCAATGCACCACCTGAGATGCAGCTGCAACACTTGGCTAGCCAATTCCATTGATCAGTTGATTACCACCAGTATCTCAGTCCATACTCTGTCTAGCTCCAACTCCTAAGCATTCATAAGCTTAACCATTCATTCATCACCACCTACAGCTGCACCCTAACTGTTTCTGAACTTCTCAATACCATTACTGAATCTTGTAATCACTATCACTGGAAAACACCACCTTTAAGAACCCAATTTCAGTTCCATTCCATCTCCATAATCTAGCTTCACCTGAGTGTGCAATTCTCACAATTGTCAGATCTTTGTGTAGTTTCCAAATTCAATTCCCAGATCAAAACAACCCATTTCCTCCATGAGCCCAAACACCAACTCAAATCTCACTTCTCCATCTCTGGAATTCATAAGAACCCATGAACATCACATCAAACCCTAGTTTCCATTTCCAGATTCGTGATTTCTTCATCTTCTTTCTCTCAGAAGTAAATTTATCAAAACCCCCATCTCTGTATCCTTAACAAACCCTAATTTGCCATTAATTTTCACCCATTCTTTCATTCATCCATCTCCTGATTCTTTGAAACCCTAATTGAATATCCACCATTTCTTCAACTGAATTTAAGAACAAAGTGAAACTCAGACCAACTCTTGTTTTAACAATCTCCTCGATCGCCACTTCCATCTGTGAATTTCTCTCATTCTCAGGCCGAGAGAAAACTAACTGAAAGCTTCTCTGAATTTTAGGTGTTTGTGTAGGAATTGTAGATGGCTATATCCAACCAGATGGAAAATATAAGGGGTACTCAGAAATAGGATAAGGCTGCCCAGTTAATTCGTGGCTTGCCGGTTTCAGAGAACCGACTGCTTATTTGCTTCCTTGCTCAACTGTCAGCTGTGGGGAACTGGAAGTTCATTATTCACCTCCTTCTCGCACACCTTAGCCCGCTCCAGGTATATTTCGCAAGTAAATTGACCGCTTTGCCCTTTACGCTCCAAATGAATGTTTTTTTTCTTCTTTTGCTCATAATGACTCCAAAACACCTATGAAACTCAAAAGCGAACATAAGATACATAATTCACACGAAAAATAGCAAATAAAGCATAAATACTAAATATAAAATTAGGTGTTTTAGACAGCTATCAAATTCCCCCACACTTAGACTTTGCTAGTCCTCGATCAAATCAAACAAAATAAAATACAACAACTCCTTCTCGTCGAGATTACAGTTACTTTTAGCACAAATAACAAACCTTTAAACCCCTAGGTGTCCCTAGTGGATGAGTTATAGTCTCGTGAAGGTTTACAAGAGGTCTACCTACAAAACCTATATTTCCAACTCCAGCTACCTGTGACAAATCTATGAACGATTCCAAAATGACAATTGGAGGAGGTACCCTGATGTGAATTCAGTTCATATATAAATAAATAAAGCTTTTCTTAGAAAGTCGAACAAACCACAATACTCGGAATCTGACTAACCACAATCACATTGAAAAGATTAAGAAGATGGATATAGAGGTAGATGTTGGTGAATATTAACAAGTGATCGGTGTTTCCCATATCTGTCTGAAGGTCACTGCCAAGATGAACCTATACATCCTATTGGATTGATCTACTGTTCTGAATTCTAGTGTCAACACACTGGCATATACAAGGGAACCAGCGATCAACAATCTTAATTCTACATCAACTCAACTGGCATATACAAGGGAACCAGGAGTCGACTTTATTCAACACAATAATTTTTTATTATTTTTTAATTAGACAGCATGATTAGATCTTTTGGATCCAAGCGCATGCTTCTTGTCAGCAAGAATGTGATAGTTTCCTTGGATCCTGCATTCTACGCTTGTTTAGGCGACGGAGACAGGGACAACGTTTCACACATACTGCTATCCAAGTGTCTTTTTTATTCCGTTTGGTCTAATTGGTTGTTTTTTTTTTAGCAACTCAATCACTCTATTTCATCCTAGCAGTAATAACAAGTCGATGTTTAGTGACCCACCAAAGCACTTAGAGAACAATAGATAAATATGGAAAAATAAAAACAGAACGTGATATGGTGATATTCCGAGATATGGTAAAAACTATCATATTATTTCCAACACTTGTGTAGTTGCAGATTAACCTACAACTACACCCTCAGTAGAATTTGTAAAACTTAAGAAGTTCTTGATGATGAATGACAATTTTCTTATTAATGCTCTCAATTGATTACAAAGAAGTATCTAAATGGAACTAGAATAGTTACAACTTTCTCTATTCTCTTTCCTAAGATATTTTCTAACACTCACCAAAAGAACCTCTCGAATTTTACATTTGAACTACTATTTATAGTAAAATTTGCACAACTGTATAAGTGTTGCGAAGTATCGCAACATATCCTCGTAAGATTATTTTATGCTCGCAAATCCTTCATACTTCCCCGCGCTTCTTCTATCATCGTATTATTTTGCGATTCTTTCCTCTTATATTTATTACGATGTTCGTAAGATAATATCTTACAATATTCGGTACCTACATCTTGCCTCTTCTCATGTCAGTTCTGTGAAGAAGAAATGTCATGAGAACCTCTATTCTCGTAAATTTAATATAGTTATTATCACCTGTTAGATTCGCAACACGTATTTTCCTCTTTCATTAAATTTTTGACACGTTGTTTCGTAACCGCCCTTCTCAACCGTTCACGTCTAATCGCATTGATGAATTTTTACTTTCATCAAACTTTCCCTTCTTTATAAGTACTATCTTTAATTATTCTTTTTATTCTTTTATTCTATTCATCTTCTTTATCACACTTGCCTCTGCAATTTCTTTATTTTTTCTTCTATTACGATTTCTTATCTATTTCACTTCTTTTCCTCTCTGTTTTTCTATCTTTCATCCAATGGCTCCAAAGAAGAAAACTATAGAACAACTTAATGCAGAGTTTGCTGATAGAGATCTCGTCCTTTCTGAAATTGATGGTCATGATAATAAGTCCTCTCTCTGTATAGAACTCGTTACTGATCTCCATTGGGATGATCGGAAAGTTTTAGTCTCACGAGGCCAAATCCTCGCAGTTCTTCCTCTTCTTCTTTATGATGTCAATCTTCCTTTATTCTATGAAATTATCTCCCATCCAAATTTCTCACGAGCCATTTATCAATTGACTGGTGATTGCATTCGCATTCTGGTTGAATTCGCAACTCGCGCTGCTCTTGGAAAATCTTTATATCCGATTGATCTTAGGAAACCTGCATTTAGAGATGTGGAAATTGTTGCTGCAAATTATACAGTCGAGAACTTCTTCAAAAATTATACATTAATTCCTGCGAAGAAAGAAGATAAACGTTGGGGTGTTCGTCTTCATCGTAAAGCTGATACCGCATAAGATGATCTTCTTATGCACGATATTGATTATGCCTCTGGAAATAATAAAACCCCTCGCCGTTCTCATGATGAAGATTGGTATAATTACCCTCTAGCATTATCGGGTTCTTACATTTCTGAGATAGTAGATCTTCCTGCGAACCTTCGTGATCGTAACTATCAACCTTGGGTCTTTTCTTGGCCTAACAAAGATAAAGATGTATGTATCTCCATCCCCTTATATTCTTGTTATTTTTCAACTTGTTTTCAAATGAGGTAAGAAACACTTTTATATGTATTCTAAACAATATATTGTTGCCTCTATTTCTTATCCTTATTTGAATTTATAGACTTTTCCTAATTTTCTTGGGACCGTTGCGAGTAAAGATAAGAACTCAACTTCTTCTGAAGTGCTATCTGTGAGACAGAGAACGCTTCGTTCTGCGAAGAACACCAAATCTTCTGATAATGAAGAAAATATTCTTCGCAAAGGAAAGAGAAAGCTTGAGGATGTGGTTTCTACAAAGAAGAGGAAGAAACTCCCAACCAGTACTTACTCCAACGTGATCTCCTCTAGTAAGAATGTCGACGGAGAACAAAGTGATGAAGATGATAAATTTCCTGAGAAGGGTCTTAGCTCTAACTCTGATACTATTTTTGATAGGGGACATGATGATGACAATGATGAAGAAGATGAAGACTATATCAATGCGGAAACTTTTGAGTCTGCAATGATTCAAGTTTCTGAGGCTTTTCTCCACTCTTCTCGTGGGTTAGGAAACTCTCCTACTGCGAATGCTCATAAACTTATTGCGAAGGCTTGCAAAGTTCCCACTGTACTCAACAATAATTCTCTTAATGGAATTTCAAGATTCGTATCTCCTGCTAAATTATACGCTTTGGGGAGTATGGTAAATTTCTTTTCTATTCCTTTTTTATTTTCCTTTTTTTTCATTGATTTTTAATCCTTTTTATTTGTTCAGGTTGGGAGGGTCAGCTGCGCAGCTGCTTCAGATTGGGAAAGACGTCATTCCATTGCTGAGAAGAAAACTTTAAGCCGTTGTAAGAAGTTGGAAGTTGAGAATTCAAAACTTCGTCAGCAAATAGAGGATTTGAATATTGATAATGCGGAATTAAATTCCCGTTGCGAAGATAACCCACAATCTGCGAGTATTGCAGCTGGAGGTTCTTCCCTTCTTGAGGAAAATAATCAATTAAAGCTTGAAAATACTTCTCTTCGTAATGATAAGAAGCAATTAGAAGGTAAGTTCGTGTACTATGATTACTTTAACTCCGTAATTTGTTAACCAATTCCTTAATTTCTTCCCTTACTTTTTATTCTCTTATCCTATAGTTACTGCAGAAAATTATGCGAAGATGAATGATGATCTGAAAACTATTCTTGCCGCGCGTAATCAGAAGATTTATGATTTAAAATCTCAACTTCAAATCTCTCGGGACAATCATAGTTTAAATATCAAACGTTTCCGAGCTAAAATGACTCGCAAGATTTGTGAAGACAACCAAATTCCTCTCAAGAAGTATCAGACGCTCCTTTCTGAAGAAATTCCCAATGATACCCCATATTTGGAAATTTCTGATAGTGAAGCTGAATATGATATCTCCGAAGAAGAAAAAGAATATCATTTTGATGAAGATAAATCATCTTCAAAATAGTTTTATTCCTTTCTGTATATTTGCTTCAGTTCTTTTGTCTTGTTTACTTGAGTACAATATTTTCTTCTTTCCTGCACTTTTAATCAATCAACAATTTCCTTTTGAAACTTAATTAGTACCAATGTCTTAATTTTGCGATGATGAGTTGATGTTTAACTGAATGCTTCCCTCTGTTTGCATGACTTGATCATATGGAGAGAAATAATATATTTTTAAGACCTAACTTAGTATTCCTTTCCCCCTTATTATTGCTCTTCAGGTGATCAGTTCTTATTTTAAGTATCTAGAATATCTGCCTCAGTTTAAGTTGCGAAGCTTCAAGTTTTTGCGAAGTAAATATGAAATCCCTTGAAGTATAAGAATTATGAATCCTCCTTGAATTATAAAACATCCTTAAAGAAGTATTATGTAATATCCTTGAAGAAGTATAAGAAGTATATAAAATATACGAAGCATCAAAAAATATTTACCCCTTGATTGTGAAGTATAGGAAATATAAGAAATACAAGAAGTATTTAACCTTTGATTGTGGAATATGAGAAATATAAGAAGTATTCGATCTTTGAAGAAGTATAAGAAATATCCAATCCTCGTAACATGAAATATCCGCCATTTATTGCGAATATATAAAGAACTCTTGATCGAGTTGATATATTTCGTTATTGGAAATATAAAGAATCTACAATATAATTGATTTTCTTGGTTGCTGTGGTATTATCATGCCTTCCTAAGTAAAGGTCTTATTTTTCCACCTCTTTTGTGATAATATCTTTGTTCTTGCGATAATATGACAAGTCTGAACATTCTTGCGAATATAAAACCTCGTGACATTATCGTCTTGCGATGAAACCGCAGGACGTTATCACACTTTCATGTAATAACCCATTGATCTCATCTTAACTTTATTGTATGTAATTCTGCGAGAGTCATTTTTTTTTTTTTTAAATTATTTGTAACTTCGCAGAAATATAATTGTTGAACAAATATGACAAGTATTTATGTTCTTGCGAACAAAAGCCTCATGACATTTGCGTCTTATAGCACGTATTAGCTCCCTAATGGAGGGTGCTGCCCTTTATCTTTCCCTTGGTTGCCCCTTCAAGGAAGCGTGCATCGACCATACAAGGTTAGCTCTTCCCATTTGGTTCTGCAAACAACCAGCTTTTGATCGCAACCTCTTATCCTTTTTGCCTATAGGGCTTATAGTTACGAGGTTGCACCCTATGGGGTATCTTTGGGCCAAGTGCATCATTTGCCAAGACTTGTCAAGAATGGCAGATGTGCTTCAAGCCCACCCGGCATTCTTGACTCAACCGTGTAACTCGGCGCCTTGATCGTTTTTTGCACTTCTTGAGAAAGACAGTATGCCTTAGTCGCCCAACCTAAATCATGGTACATCGCAAGATTAGGTTGAAAATCTAAGGTGTCTATCCCGGATAGGTACCCCGCTTTTGGGTTATGTACCCCGTAATGTTCCATGTACTCAGGTTCCTTGGTGGTTTTACAGTTTCCCTGATCCATGCTTATAGGTACCCCCTTAAATGACGCACTTTAGGATTTTACCTCTTGCGAAATGTTGCTTCGCGAAATAGGGTATACGCCACAAAGGTTTGCATGTGTAATATTTATGCGGCTTTCTTTCTTTTTTGGAAGCTGATCACAGATTGCGGTCTTTTATTCGCAAATAAACTTTTGCGTCTTTCTTCGATGAAAGCCACTCGCAATAAATTGTTTTAGTTCGTGAAAAATATTTTATGTTGCGAAATACGTTGTTCCAATTTCTTGTATTGCGAACAATATCAATAATAAAATATATGATTACCTTCTTGTTTCATTACCTTTTTTCTTCATTCTATTTTCTTCACAAACCACATCCCTTTTCTATCATTATAAATTTCCTGTATGATTAATGTTGTAACTTTATTCTTTCACGTCTTAATCCTCAGCCATTAAATTTTCACTTCTTTTCACAGCCTTTGCTCTTTTTCTCCAGCTTTCCTTTTCAGTTGTTTTTCCTTCGCAAACTTCTACTTCTGTATCGTAACATTTCTTCCCTTAAGCCCAATCACCCTTGATGACTCCAACACCCTTAAGATGAAGAAATTTTATGCATTGATGTAGAGTTGAAGCTACGCCCAGAATTCCATGAAGCCAAGGTCTTCCTATCAAAGCATTGTACGGTGATTCGACATTAACAACGCAAAACAGAATTTCAGTTCGCATCCCACTTAAGGGAATTCGCATGCTTACTTATCCTTTGGGCTTATTAGCAGTTCCATTAAAACCATAAATCCTATATGTAGAAGGTATTAGATCTTCGTCTTTTCCCCCATGGTTTTGTAAGCAAGATAGAAGAGAATATTAACAGAACTTCCTGTATCAATCAAGATCCTGTTAAGATCAAATGATTCTTCGTTCGTATCATCTTCACTTTCATCCATATTCATACAAATTGCTAATATCACTACCAATGGATTATCATGTATTTCACAACCTTCTGGAATTTTTGTGGCTTCAAAAGAAATTTCATGCTTTTGCCAATCTTCCAGTCGTAAAATTTTTGCGATGCTCATTATTTCCTTTCCTTCACCATCTCTCGCATATACCCTGCTTAACACATTATCATGAAAATCCTCTATGGTTTTATATGAGTGAACGATAGAATTGCAGAAAAAATTCCTTGATTTTGGCCCTACTTCTATGTGTAATGTTTCCTTTCCCTTTTCTTGTATTGTGTTCTCTATGCGAATTATCACTGGAGCTTGTGGTAATTATTGCGACTGTGCTTGCTTGAGTAAAAAGTGATCCAGTTTACCTTGATCAATCATTCTCAAGATAATCTTCTTGATATTATTGCAATTATTTGTAGAATGTCCATGAAAATGATGGTACGAGCAAAATTCATGACTTCTTGGACCCATTGGTGGTTCTTTTCCCATATTCCATGGAGTTGGTATATGCTCCATCAAGATAATTTCCTGCCATATCTTTTCTACACTTGTATTCAAAGGTGGCATCTTTATTTCTTCTCTTATCATTCTTTGACCTCCTTGACCATTGTTATAATTTTGTCTATGATTCCCTTGTCCAAAATAATTCTGCCTTTGTCCCCCATAATTTTTTCTTCTTTGATCTAATCTTGGGATCTGGTTATTTCCTCCTCGGCTGTAGAAATTCCTTTCTCTATCATACTCTTCTTGATCTTTACTACCCATTGCTACCATTTTTGGTTGGCTATTGTTGATTTTCTTCTTTTCTGATATCTACGAAGATGTTTGCGAGGATGTTTGCGAAGTACCTGCTACGACATTGATTATTTTAGGAAGTAAGTTTGCTCCTGTATCTTGATTGTTGGTGTTTGCCACTGGATATGACTCCATATTGTTTTGCTTTTCTTCTAATGTAATATACTCCTCTTGCAATTCTCGCAATTTTGTCATCATAATTGAATTCTTTCTCCTGAAGATTTGAACATATAACTATTCAGTTGCGAACATCGCATTTATGAAAGACAAAATCAGGTATCTCTCATCCACACGCCCTGCCATATCACTGCACATAGTTTTCCATCTTCTTACCAAATACTTCAAACTTTCACCAATTCTTTGTTTTAAACCAAACACATCTTCAATGCCAAGTCGCGAGGAATGATTCGTGATATATGCTCCTAAGAAAGTTACTTGTAAATGATTAAATGATGTAATAGTGTTCTTGGGAAGTCCTTCGAACCATTTTAGAGATTCTCCTGTTAAACTTGATGCGAAGTATTTGCATAATACATCATCGTGATTCTCCCATTGTAGCATGCATCTTACATATGCTTTAATGTGCTGAATAGCACATGAAGTCCCGTCAAAGATGTTGGATAACGTAGGAAGATTTCACTTTGGTGGAATCCCTCCCAATTGTACCTCTCTAGAAAAAGGAGTCCTCGCAGCTTCTTCTATTGCTTCATCTAATTGCCTTCTATCTCCTCCTCCTCTACTGCTTATCATTCCTCTCATTTCCGCTAATTCTCGAAAGATTCGTGCATTTTCTTCAGAATTCTCCTTCATTGGTTTCTTTAACGCAGCCTCTCTTCTTCTACGTTCTTGTATTTCTTCTCTTGCGATCCTTTGCATTCTATTATATTCTTCATTAATGTTTCCATTTGTACAATTTTGCAGATATCTTCTCTCCAGATTATCACAATTTTTCTGTTGCATAGCATCTTGAAATTCTTGTTCTTCCATTTCTGTTCTCCTCATCCTTCTCATGCGAATATCAGGAATTTCTTCTTCTTCATCTCTCCTCCTTCTGTGATTTACCTCTCCTTGATTTTCATGAATTCTGATTCGAAGATTTGGTTCGTTCCTTGTTATTTCTGTTTGTTGATTTCCAGTTCTTCTCTGAATTCTATCATATTCAAGATTTTGATTATTGCGAGCCTCTTCGCGTCTTCTTACTCCATCCTCGTAATTGTTTTGATGTACTGCTTGTTGTCTCTCAATTTCTTCCACGAGTTTCTGCTCTTCCTCCCTATCTTCTCCGCCATTCTGGTTATTTTCTCTTGGAAATGGTTCTGTTTGTAAATTTTCTACGTTTTTCCCATTGTTTGGTATCATAATGAAGCGTCTCTCTCGATTTCTTTCAACCTGATTCTGTGCTTGTCCTTGCATAGTACTTTCACTATTGATTGTTGGTGAATTTCGTTCTTCTCTTTCTTGTCTAATATTTGATCTTGCAATACTTTGAGATCTCCTCCTTTGTAACATCTCATTTTCCCTCCTCAATTCTTGATTTTTTCTTGTTAAATTTGCGCGTTCTTCAACTTCAAACCTTCGTTCTTCTTGAATTTCTTGTCTCACTGTTTCTAATATCTCCATTTCTCTTTCATGAATTTCTCCTCCCATCAATCTCCCATTTTCTCTAATTTGCGGTTCTCCATATGCTTCTGCTGGTGTATCATTTCTCCAAGTGTGTATGCTTACTCGATCATGATCTATTGCTCTTCCTTGCATTTCTGTTTGTTGAGTTTGATTTCTTCGATTACTCCTCCTCCTACTAGGCTCTCCTGTTATGTTTGCTTCTCCACCAGCGAGTCTTGCACTTCTTATTACTGCAGTCAATGGCTCTGATATATTCCTTCTCCTTGTAGTTGCAGAATAACCTACAACTACACCCTCAGTAGAATTAGTAAAAACTCAAGAAGTTCTTGATGATGAATAATAATTTTCTTATTAATGTTCTCAATTGATTACAAAGAAGTATCTCAATGGAACTAGAATAGTTACAACTTTCTCTATTCTCTTTCCTAAGATATTTTCTAACACTCACTAAAAGAACCTCTCAAATTTTACATTTGAACTCCTATTTATAGTAAAACTTATACAGCTGTATATGAGTTGCGAAGTATCGCAACTCATACTCGCAAAATTACTCCATCCTCGCAAAACTTCATATTTCTCCGCGCTACTTATATCATCGTATCATTTTATAACTCTTTTCTCCTTTATTTATTACGATACTCGTGAACTATTATTTTGCGATATTCAGTACCTACATCTTGCCTCTTCTCATGTCAATTCTACGAAGAAGAAATGATCGTGAGAACATAACCGTTACTTAGTCTTTTAGAATTTGGACACGTCTTTTGTAACCGTTCTTTTCTAGTTATTCCCTTATATAACTCCTTTATATTCTCTTCCTTTTCTTCTTCTTATTTTCGCAATTTTATCTTCTGCTCATACTCTCTATTACTGTTTTCTTCTACTATATCTTCATGAGTTCTCCAAGGTAATTTCCTTCTATCTTCTGCGTATTTCATTTGTTCTCCTCTTTAATTTCTATATAATTTGTTATCTGATTTTGGTTTATTTCAGCAAAATAACTCCTCAGATGAAATCTCAGCTAAAAAATCCAAGCCCTAATCCATGAAGAAGAATATCTGAGAATCAAAAGGTAGTTAAAATACTTTGCCTTCTTTCCTGAACAATATATTGTTGCCTCGTTTTTAATCTACATTTTGATTCGCAGTTGGCGAAAAACCAAACCCTGGTAAGAGATCTCGAATAACTAAACCCACACCATTAATTCCAATTGATGATTTCCTTCCTGAAGTTGATAAGGAATTTTCTTCTCCTCCTCGTGAAAATGCTTCTTCACACACTCCTGCCTCTACTCCATTACCTACCTTTCAATCTCCCATTAATGTCAATTTATCAACACTTCTTCAAGATCAACCCTCACAAAATATTTCTTCAACTTCTTCTCTTGAAAAACAACCCTCGCAAAATATTTCTTCAATTTCTTCTCTTGAAAAACCTATCTTGTCCCCAAATCCTTTGAGTGCTATTTCTCCAGACAATTTGCGAGCTTGCTCTTATTCCTTCAAATTCTTCTCCTCTTCCTCGGGAAATTCGAGATGGAATTTATTCAACTTTAGAATGTTATCTGAGGTTTTGACCAATACTGCAAAGTCTACTAATGTTCGTTCGCAATATGAGTTTTGCGAAGTTTTAAATAATTTCGTCAATCCAGACATTTCTTCTCACGTCAATCCTTGGAAAAACAAATTGAATTGCTTCACCAATCTTTGAAATCTTCTCAAGCAGAATGCGAGGATCTCCGCAAAGAAAATCATCATCTTCAGAATAATTCTATCGACTGTGCGATTCTTCGCAAAAGAAATGATGAACTGAAAGGTATGATTACTACCTTCATATTTTCCCTTTTATTTACTTATATTCTTCATATGCTTGAAACATCTATTAAAACCCATTCCCCTTTATAGAATCCATCCAGAAATGTAGAAGATTGGTACTTCACCATGAATCAGATGCAACAGAATATCGAACCAAGCATGAAAGCCTCTCAAACCAATTCTCCCATTTATCTAATCTTTACTCGTGTGCTCTTGACAACTCTGACGCTCTTTTTCAAGAAAATACTCAACTAATATATGATCGAAATTTTTTGAATGATGATATATCTCAACTTTTTCTTCCTTAACTAAAGCTAATTTGAGAATAGAAACCTTATTAGAAGAGAACAAAACCTTATCAGAAGATAAATGTTCGTTTTTTGAATACAATGATTGTTTCTTCGCAAGAATTAAAAACTCTTCAGAATAAATGTTGCGATCAAGAAAATCTTCTTTCTCTGTTGAAAGGTGAACTTGAGGAATTAAAGAAGTCTTCAGATGCTGAAAGAAATTCTTTTGTTATTGAGAAGAATTCCCTTATTAATAAGAACATAGTCTTGAGTGCTAAGAAGAATCAACTTGAAGAAGATTATTCGTCATTAAAAAGTCTAATGCCAAACTTGCGAAGGATAAATTTTTTCTCCTTTCTAAAGATCAAAAGCTTCAATCTCGACTTAAAGGATTAGTTGGTGATGGTTTTGATAATGCGATGAATCAGATGAAGAACTGTTGTCTATCTTTAGCTCAATCTCTTACTTCGCAAAGAGAAGGTAGTCATTAAAATTTGATTGCCTCTGGTATATCTTTTAATTTTCGTTAGACTCGCAAATTTTATCCTTTGAATTTTGTTTTATTTGAAGAATCTGAGAACAACCTTCATAACGCGAGAGCTGGATTAGAAGCCTCCTGTTCCGAGCTTCGTAAGAAAAATGCTTTGTTTTCTACCCGCTTAATCAACTCTCGTGATCGTGCTACTCGGAGATTCAACTATCTTGATTATTCCAAAGATATCGAAGATACCAACCATCAAAAAGCTATACTTCGTGAAAGTCATCTGAAAGCTCAAGTCTTTGCGAATAACATTCTCTTATCAAGAGCCCTGCCTCTTGTGAAAATTACTCCTCTGAAAATATCTGACGATGAAGTTGCTCGTGAGCCTGATAGTGATTTCGATTATGAGAGTGATGATGATAAAGAATCTATTCCTCAAGGAGATGTTCCTGTTGCATATTCTCCAAAGGATGATATCTCGCAAAAGTCGAAGGCTGCTAATGACCCTACTAATCTTAAAGATCCAATACTGAGTGTTGATGAAGCATGATAACATTCTTTTTTCAATTTATCATTGACTCTCCTGTCCTCCTTTCTTTTGAATTCCTTCCCTTAGTTACTGTTGGTTTTCTTTTTGCGAACAATTCTATTTTTTAAGAAGTATGTCTGATATTTTGCGAAGATGATTTATCCTTTCTTTCTGATATTTTGCGAAGATAATTTAACCTTTCTTTAATTAAATTTGCCCCATTTGATCATATGAAGAGAAATAATATATAACTCACAGATAAAGCTTATTATCTCCTTTTCCCCCTATTATTTCTCTTTAAATGATTAAACATTGTTTGAAGTAATAAAATATCTGCCTCAATTTATCTTACGAAGTTTCAACTTGTTACGATTGTAAATAAGAAATCCTCCCTTTTAAGTATAAAAAATAAAATATATGAAATATCCTTAATAAGTATACTACATATACAATACTTTTGAAGAAGTATTAGAAATACCAAATCTGTCAAATGAAGAGATATAAGAAGTATTAGAAGTACTCGATCCACCAAATGAAGAGATATAAGAAGTATTAGAAGTACTCAATTCACCAAATGAAGAAATATAAGAAGTATTAGAAGTACTCAATTCACCAACTGAATAAATATAAGAAGTATTCAATCTGTGAATAATTACGTAACATATGACGAAGTATAATGATTATTTAACCTTCACCAAATGAAATATCCATTAAAGAAGTATAATAAATATGAGATATTCTTGAAGAATTATAAGAAGTATTCAATCTTTTGGAGAAATATTCAATATATGGAGAAGTATAAGAAGTATGTAATTCTCGTAAACTTTTACGAATATGAACTTATCTGTATTTGATTGCTATCAAAATCGCATCTTTTGTTAAGTCTTCATTAAAATTCTTCAATGATGTTGTCTTCTTTGATAGGACTTATTGTAAAAATTCTTCAATGATATTGACAGAGCTGTCTTCTATTCAAAATTTCTTGATGTATATTCTTGTAAAATTTCTTCAATGATATTGATGCAATGAATTTCATTAATTTCTGTGGTCTTATCATGCCTTCCTAAGTAAAGGTCTTATTTTGCCACCTCTTTTGTAGTAAATTTTTGTATTTGTGATAATATGACAAGTCTGAATATTCTTGCGAACATACAACCTCGTGACATTATCGTCTTGCGATGAAATCGCAGGACGTTCTTACACTTTCATGCAAAAACCCATTGATCTCATCTTAACTTCTTTGTATAGTATTTTAGCCTCTTCAGGAAATGTTGCGACAATATGACAGGCCTAAATATTCTTGCGAACATAAAGCCCCATGACATTGCCGTCTTGCGATGAAATCGCAGGACGTCTCTACACTTTCATGTGGTGACCCATTGATCTCATCTTAACTTCTTTATTATGTTCTGCGAGTTCTTTATTCTTTTCTTTCTTTCTTTCTTTTTTTTTTTTTTTTTTTTTTTAAAAGACTCGCAGAACTTCATTTGTTGCACAAATATGACAAGCCTTTATGTTTTCGCAAACAAGAAGCCTCGTGACATTTGCGTCTTATAGCACGTATCAGCTCCCTAATGGAGGGTGATGCCCTTTATCTTCCCCCTGATTTCCCCTTCAAGGAAGCGTACATCGACCATACAAGGTTAGCTCTTCCCATCCAGGTTCGCCAACAACCTTGACTTTTGATCGCAACCTCTTATCCTTTTTTCCTATAGGGCTTATAGTTACGAGGTTGCACCCTATGGGGTATCTTTGGGCCAAGTGCATCATTTGCCAAGACTTGTCAAAAATGGCAGATGTGGTTCAACCTCACCCGGCACTCTTGACTCAACCGTGTACCTCGGCGCCTTGATCGTTTTACGCACTTCTTGGGAAAGACAAGTATGCCTTAGTCGCCCAACCTAAATCTTCTTACACCGCATTTTATATTGCGTAATGTCGCTAGATTAGGTGAGAATCCAAGGTGTCTAACCAGGATAGGTACCCCATTATTGGGTTGTACCCCTAAATTTTTACCATGTACTAAGGGCCCTTGGTGGTGTTCCGGTTACCCTTAGCCACGTTATAGGTACCCCCTTAAATGACGTACTTTAGGACTTTGCCTCTTACGAAATATAGCTTCGCGAACTAGGGTGTACGCCACAAAGGTTTGCCTGTATAAAATTTTCTGCGGCTCTCTTTTTTTGGAGGCTGATCACAGATTGCGGTCTTTTATTCGCAAATTAATGAAAGTTTAATCGCAATATAAATTTTGAAACTCGTAACTTTTCCCAATTTCCTGCGAGCAAACAATATTCGTAAAAAAATTCATGAGTTTTATGGATAATACCTTTTCAAATATAGTCTGTTCCAAGGTTTACCAAGCCTCAAACCCATGTCTCTCCCTTCTGGATCCATCAACCGATAAGATCCGCTTCCTACAACTTATTTAATAACATATGGTCCATCCCACTTTGGTGCTAATTTTCCCCCATTTTCTTTTTGATATGGAGGTGTTTCTCGCATGACCAAATCACCTGGTTTATACTCACGTTCAATGACTCTCTTGTTGTATTCTCGAGCTAATCGTTCCTGATAAATCTTCATATGGTGCAACACCTTTTCTCTTTTTTCTTCCAAATCATCCAATTCACTTAATATTACTCCCGCACTTAAATTTCTTTCCCAAGATTCTTTATTTGTTGTCGGATTACAACCTCTGTGGGTAATAATGCTTCTACTCCATATGTTAGACAATAAGGAGACATTCCAGTTGCTTCTCTTCTAGTTGTATTGTATGCCCAAACTGCGCTAGGTACTTGCTCGCACCACCCTTTGAGATGTCCTTCTAATTTCTTTTTGATTGTATCTGCGATTGTTTTATTTGTTGCTTCTGCTTGTCCATTAGCTTGTGGATATAATGGGGTTGACTTCCCACATTTTATTCTAAAAGCCCTGAGTAACATCTCTATATTCTTCCCCTCAAATTGTTTTCCATTATCAGATACTAGTTGTGCTGGAACCCCGTACCTGCAAATGAGGTTCTCAAATATGAATGTAAAAACATCTTTATCACGAATATGTTGTACTGATTTTACTTCTGCGATCTTTCGTGGAATAATCATTGCAACTATCAAGTATCGCCTTTGTCAGATCCAGGTATAAATGGTCCAACAATATCCAACCCCCATTTACCAAAAGGCCAGCAGCTTGTTGAAGAAGTTAATGTGGCCCCTGGTGCATGAATTCTTTTACCATGTCGTTGATATTCCTTGCATCTTCGTACGAACAATTTTGCGTCTGTATGCATATAAGGCCAGTAATATCCTTGTATCTTTGCTCTATATGCTAGAGATCTTCCCCCACTATGATTTCCATCTTCTCCTCCATGTAGCATATTCAATATATTTTCTCCTTCTTCGCGAGTTAAGCACCTGAGAGGTGGTCCATTGAAAGATTTTCTATATAAAATTCCTTCTCGCAACTCATAGTTTGTTGCACGACTCTTTAATTTATGTGCTTCTAGTCTTTTCCTGGATATTTCTCCTGTTGCGAGGTATGCATGAATTTCTTTTCTCCAATCTGCGATGTTGTTTGATAACTCTCTTTCTACTTCCATCATAATGACTTCCTCAATTTCTTTCTCTTTGTCCACCGATGGGTGTTGAATTGTCTGTATTTGGATATTTCTTGTATTTGGATTTTTCATCATGCTTGGAATAAATGCAAAAGCATCTCATGAGACGGTTATATTTTCTAGATATATGTCTCCATTTTAATTTTGGTATCTTCGCAGATAATTCCTCAACGAGTTTCTTGTATTTCTTCAAAGAAGATTCATTTGTGGTATATTCCCCTTTAATTTGACAAATCACTAAGCTGCGAATCACTTGTTATCCTTATACTTTCAAGCTTCTTTTCTATTGCGATCTTTAATGCATGCACTACGACTTCAGTATCTGTTTCATTGTTCGTGGATGCAAATTCTAGTCTGAATGAGAATCTTTGTTCTTTCTCCTTCTGGTGAAATCAACACGACTCCAATTCCATTTCCCTCACTATTGGATGATCCATCCACTAGAATTTCCCATCTATCAGGATTCTGTTAACAAGTCTTTTGGATTTCCAAATTCTTCTTCAACATCCATCATTTCCTCTCTTTGCTTCATCTTCTTCCAAAGGAAATTCTGCCAAAAAATCTGCGACGACTTGTGATTTTTGCGATGACAATACTTAAGTATTTTATCTTGTAATGGTTTACTTGTGCATTCCACCTTTATATTCTTCCTGACCTTTTTGTGTTCTTCATGATTGATTCAATTGGGACTTTGGTTACCACTTTTATCACATGTGCTTGAAAGTATATTCGTAACTTGAATGATGCATAAACCAGGGCTAAGATTAACTTCTTCATTTTAGAATAATTCTTCTCTTCTGCATTAAAGGTTTTACTAATGTAGTAAATGGGCCTTTCTATTCCTGCGTCTGTTCGCAACAGAACTGTACTTAGAGCATATGGAGTTGTTGCGAGGTATACCAATAATTCTTCGTTTTTCTCTGGTTTCTGTAGTATAGATGTATTTGCGAGGTATTCTTTGATTCCTTGAAAAGCTTTTTCACATTCATCAGTCCACTTGAATTTTTCTCCCTTCTTAAGTATGTTGAAAAAATGCTTGCACTTATCTGACATTCGCGAAATAAATCTTCCAAGTGAAGCCAAGAGTCCATTTAGCTTTTGTACTTCTTTTACCGTTGCAGGTGTTGGCATGTCACGAAATGCTTGGACCTTTTCTGGATCAACTTGTATTCCCTCCTTCGATACTATGTATCCCAAGAACTTTCCAAATGAAACCCCAATTATACATTTCTCAGGATTTAATTTGATGTTGAACTTTCTCATTTGCTCAAATATTTCCTTCAAATCTTGCACATGGTCTTTAGCTTCCTTGATTTTTATCAACATATCATCTACATATACCTCCAAAGTTTTATGTATCCACTTCGCGAACACTTTTTCAACCATACGTTGATATGTAGCACCCGCATTCCGCAAACCAAATGGCATCTTCACATAACAATACAAACCCCTTGGAGCAAAAAAGGCAGTATGTTCTTGATATTCTTCTGCGAGTGATATTTGATTATACCCTTTATATCCATCAAGTGAAGTGACTCTATCATGACTGCAGCTGATTCCACCATTTGTGGTATATCTGGTAATGGAAAACTGTCTTTGGGACATGCCTTGTTTAGATCAGTGAAATCTATGCAAATTCTTATTCCTTTATTCTTTTTTGGAACAATGACCATATTCGCAATCCATTCTGGATATTTTGCTTCACTTATGATCCCTACATCCAACATCTTTTGTAATTCTTCTTCTATCTGTACATGATAATTTTGTGATATCTTCCTTATTCTTTGTTTGAATGGTCTTACATTTTTATCTATGTTCAATCTATGACACGCCACTGATGGATCAATTCATGGTATCTCATCTACACTTCCTGCGAAGATATCTTTATATTATCTTAAAAGATCGATAGTCCTTTTTCTTCTTCTTCATCCATCTTAGTTCCAATTCGCAAGAATAAAGGCTCCTCTTTGCTTCCGATATTTATTTATTTAGTTGGTTCAGCTGCAACATAGCTTGGACTTTGCTCCCCCATAGGTGTTGGTTCTTTGATTATTTTTGCTGGTTCCCCTTCTTTTTCTGGAATTTCATTTGGTATACCTCTCCCTTCCTTTGCTTTTATTGTATACACTCGGAATTCTTCTTCTTTTCTTGTTTCCTTCGCAAGTTTCCTACGAAGCTGTTTCTTTCTTGCTCTTCCTCCGCATTGCGTTACTTCAATTTGATAACAAAATTTTGCACTATCAAGATCTCCTTTTATTTCTTGTATTCCATTTGGTGTAGGAAATTTGATTCTCGATGTAATGTTGAAGCAATGACTTTGATCGCATGAATCCACGGCCTTCCTATCAGCATGTTATATGGATATTCCATATCTATCACACACAAGATTACATGTGTTTCGATTTCTCCTAGTAATATTCGCAGTAGCGATTCCCCCTTAGATTTTGTTGTAGATTTTCCTAATCCATGAATAAGACATTTTGAATTTGTGATTTCTTCATCTTTAATTCCCATCCCCTTAAGTGCATGATAGAATATGATATTAAAAGAACTCCCTGTATCAACCAAAATTCGATTTAATTTCCATTTTTCTACAGCTTTCTTATCTTCTAGCATGATCGGCATTGTGATCACCAATGGTGAAATGTGGTTCAAGTCTTCATTTGGAATTTCTGCTGCTGAAAATGTGATTTTCTACTTTTCCCATTCTTCTAAAGTTGTTATATTTTCTTTCTCCATGATATTTCTTCCTCTACAATCTCGCTTGTATATTTTTCCCTTCATATTACTATGAAATTCATCAATCATTGTGTTTGTAATCATATTACATTCTTCTTTTTTGCAATCTCCATCTACTGAATTCATTTGATCTTCAAATTTTCCACAATTCCCTCAAATTTAGGCTACCACAATTCTCAAGTCCCTGTTTCTAGCGCCAATTATGTAGTTGCAGAATAACCTACGACTACACCCTCAGTAGAATTAGTAAAAACTCAAGAAGTTCTTGATGATGAATAACAATTTTCTTATTAATGTTCTCAATTGATTACAAAGAAGTATCTCAATGGAACTAGAATAGTTACAACTTTCTCTATTCTCTTTCCTAAGATATTTTCTAACACTCACTAAAAGAACCTCTCAAATTTTACATTTGAACTCCTATTTATAGTAAAACTTATACATCTGTATATGATTTGCGAAGTATCGCAACTCATACTCGCAAAATTACTCCATCCTCGCAAAACTTCATATTTCTGCGCTACTTCTATCATCGTATCATTTTATAACTCTTTTCTCCTTTATTTATTACGATACTCGTGAACTATTATCTTGCGATATTCAGTACCTACACTCCTAACCATTTCTCTGATGTAAAATTCTTTAATTAATCCCTGTTTCTAGCGCCAATTATGTAGTTTCAGATTAACCTACAACTACACCCTCAGTAGAATTTGTAAAACTTAAGAAGTTCTTGATGATGAATGACAATTTTCTTATTAATGCACTCAATTGATTACAAAGAAGTATCTAAATGGAACTAGAATAGTTACAACTTTCTCTATTCTCTTTCCTAAGATATTTTCTAACACTCACCAAAAGAACCTCTCGAATTTTACATTTGAACTACTATTTATAGTAAAATTTGCACAACTGTATAAGTGTTGCGAAGTATCGCAACATATCCTCGTAAGATTATTTTATGCTCTCAAATCCTTCATACTTCCTCGCGCTTCTTCTATCATCGTATTATTTTGCGATTCTTTCCTCTTATATTTATTACAATGTTCGTAAGCTAATATCTTGCAATATTCGGTACCTACAACTTGAATAATTCTGTCCCCTTTTAGTTAATGGGTTCCTCAACTCCCCCAGCCAAGATGGTTCCATCCATTTAGATTGATAGTGTCATCCTAAAGGCACATATTTCTAGGTTTCAGAGTGTATAAACTATTTTTTTTTTATGAACACAAGGGAAAAATACGAGGCTAAAAACTCTATATGAGAACACTCCCCCACACTTAAACTTTACATTGTCCTCAATGTAAATTTAGTCATTCAAAGTAAAGTTCAAAATGGGAAATTCATAACATGATATATATACACAATAAGAAAATAAAAAGCATGATAAAAACTCATTACTCCAACTCATAGCTATTTCGGAACAATAGAGGATAAACACTAAAAAAGCTATTTAGTTGGTATCTAATCCCAACTCAGCCAATATATACACCTCACCGCTAAGAAAAAATTCCATCTACTTAGAAAGGCTAGTGTTTATTCTAAATTGTTCAAAAAATCTCTAAAAGTTGGAGTTTTAATATGCAAATATCCAAAATAAGAATATAAAGATAAAAGACTTAAAATAAAAGAAAAAGATAGAGATAGATACACAATACCAGTGGGTTGCCTCCCATTAGCGCTTGGTTTAAAGTCGTCAGCCCGACTTGCAAGACGAATTCCCCATACACCAATAAGCGGAAAAGTTGGGGATCCTCCCATAGCACCTGTTTTGGAAACACTAGCTTCACACAAATATTAGTAATATAAAACACAAACGAAGCTATTAACCGATAAAAGCTTCCCCCACACTTATTCTTGTCCACACTTGGAAGTGTATAAAGAATATAGAAGTTGGGTACTTCCACGGTTTCTTGTTCCAAAATCTGCTTAGTGTGAGAATCAAGTTTCTCAAATGGAGGAAATCGAGAAACAAAGTCATTCAACAATGTTTTCTAAGAACATATATTTAAACCAATAAGAGGTAAAGGAGAAGAAACAATATGCAAAGGGTTAGACAAACCTCGCACAATCTCTTGTAGCACAGAATCCTCTTCATCCTTGAAAAACTCAAGTGAATTATTCACCTCTTGTATATCATGGTTCTCTATCAAACCTTGCAACCATTCTTCGCCCGTTTCTGCCTTAACCGGAGTCTCGACATAAACATCATCATTACAATCCTTTGCAAGCTCAATTGGGTCTTCCACAATATTAGTTATAACGGTCACATTCTCAACATACTCCTCTTTGTTGTAAGGCACATAATCTACTGCGGATCCAAATTTCACTATAAGGAACTTTTTTAGAACACTCAAAAATACGTTATCCTCAAGATCCACCCTTTGAATAGGCTCTTGATCATTATTAAGATCAATGCTTGAGCAAGCTACACTAGTGTCATCATATTCCTCTTCATTTTCATCTTGATCCCAAAAAGATTCCATTGTACACTCCTCATTGTTGTCACCATGAGTTGTTTCAAGCAATGTATCATAATCACCGTCACTTTCATAGTTAACATAAGGTTCTTCGTCGATGAATTTAGTGTTGCTAAACTCTAAATCATCATTTTGAATAGGCGAATGATCATTATTAAGATCAAGAGTTGAGTTAGCTACACAATTATCAACACAATTTCCCAAGGATTGGCCTTTTTCAACATTAGCATCAATCAAATCATCACAACCCATATGCACATTAGAATTATACATACCTTCCTTACATTGATCAATGCCTCTTCGCAAGTTAGCAATACCTTCACGAAGTTCTTGGAGTTGCTCGTCTTTAGTCTCTTTAGCTTTTTGAAACTCTTGTCGTACAAAGTTGGAAAAGTTGTCTAACAAGTTAGAGACTTGTTGTTCACGAGCATAAGAATCCTCCAATCCTTGTGGTTGTTTACACCCATACCCGCCATAAGGTTGTTGAGGAAAACCATAAGGTTCCATGGAATATTGGTCATAACCAATAAATTGGTTTTGATTATACCCCTGGAATTGGTAGTTGTCATATTGTTGAGGATGTTGAAAACCATATCCGTTGTTCCAATACGCTCCATCCATGAGAAATAAGTTCCTGAAATAAGATTCTCAAATCAAGATTAAAACCCAGAAAATAAGAAAAACTAAAACTAAAACAAAAACAAAAACAAAAACAAAAAACCAAAAACAAGTGACAACCGTTGCCTTCCCCGGCAACGACGCCAAAATTTGATCGCTGTCGTATGCGTCAAAAATAATTCACACTTTCTTACTATTCAAAATATAAATATAGCAAGGGCAAGAAAGGATCGATCCCATAGAGAGGACAAGGTTGTCAATATATTTCGGTTTCCTATATAAAACACCGAGGTTTTTTTTTCTGATTTTTATATACTAAAATAGAATTAAAGTAAGACAAAGAAAAGTAAACACGCAAATCAAGGTTGTGAAAATATTGGTTGCAGATTTCATCTTCAATTGTAAACAAGTTTTTGAATATATGAATAGAATTCGTATTTAATCTCGCTATCATTAAAAGCCCTAGAATACCTTATTGCAAGAATACTCCGTAAATTTCCAAAGTCATCAACACACACATTAGAGCTGCGTATGTGAATTCTACCTAAAGAATAACCTAACGCCTTGCGCTAATTAAGTTTAATTCCTATGAGCATTAAGTTTCAGAAATAGGCTAATCAATGCAACTATCATACATTGTGCATGACAATTCGGACAGAGGTCAATTTCTACATATGATTACTAGAGTGTATCACTACAAACCGAAATCATATCATGCTACTCGTATTCAAGGTTATCGCTCGATGAAAACCCTAAAATAGCTATAGATATGGATGTATGTTCAATCAATTCTAGACTCAACTAAACAAACATTCAATCATATTGCAATACATCAATCATGCAATTATTATAAACCGTAGAAAGTGAACGATGATTTTGAGAGAAAACTAATTCATAAATAAAATAGCATGCTTGCAAAATCCGACTACATCTTTAACCAATAACAATAAATTATCTACTTGTGTTAATGGAGTTCATCACAAAAAGCATAGAAGAAAGCATCATGTTCTAAACCCTAGAAAACAAGTAGAAGAAAAGATAATCCTTCAATTAGAAGAGGAGTTCCTTTTATATCTATCCTTCTTTCCCCTACCAATTCTCTGTTTAGCTCACGCACAAAATCATGGAAAGTTCGCCAAATACCAAGCATGTTTATCCCATACAATATTAGGACCAAGTCCATCCGAGTACACTGTTGGATCGGTGAGTCAACTCGCCGTACTCCGATTCCAGTCGAGTTCAAGCCGATTCCGCCACCATCTGCACAACCCATGTTTGGTTTACCTGCAACCAGCTCCATCATCACCATACTACTCAGCTACTGTGCCTGCACCTGCGCTTTCCCACCAATTATCCATCCACAGCATTACCTGAACCAGCAACAATCACAGTTACACATCTTAACTCAAACTCATCTTTCTTCTCTTCCATGGCCTCACTGCAATGCCTGCACTGACTCGAGCAAATCTTCCAGCTTCAACATCCAGTCCCATAACCTACAGTCAATCCCTGCAGCTCAGCTCATTCCCAATTCCTTCTTGCTCTTGTATTCACTGCACCACCTGAGATGCAGCTGCAACACTTGCCTAGCCAATTCCATTGATCAGTTGATTACCACCAGTATCTCAGTCCATACTCTGTCTAGCTCCAACTCCTAAGCATTCATAAGATTAACCATTAATTCATCACCACATACTACATCTGCACCCTAACTGTTTCTGAACTTCTAAATACCATTACTGAATATTGTAATCACTATCACTGGCAAACAACACCTTTAAGAACCAAATTTCAGTTCCGTTCCATCTCCATAATCTAGCTTCACCTGAGTGTGCAATTCTCACCATTGTAATATCTTTGTGTAGTTTTCAAATTCAATTCCCAGATCAAAACAACCAATTTCCTCCATGAGCCCAAACACCAACTCAAATCTCACTTCTCCATCTCTGGAATTCATAAGAACCCATGAACATCACATCAAACCCTAGTTTCCATTTCCAGATTCGTGATTTCTTCATTTTCTTGCTCTCAGAAGTAAATTTATCAAAACCCCCATCTCTGTATCCTTAACAAACCCTAATTTGCCATTAATTTTCACCCATTCTTCCATTCATCCATCTCCCGATTCTTTGAAACCCTAATTGAATCTCCACCATTTCTTCAACTGAATTTAAGAACAAAGTGAAACTCATACCAACTCTTGTTTTAATAATCTCCTCGATCGCCACTTCCATCTGTGAATTTCTCTCATTCTCAGGCCGAGAGAAAACTAACTGAAAGCTTCTCTGAATTTTAGGTGTTTGTGTAGGAATTGTAGATGGCTATAGCCAACCAGATGGAAAAGATAAGGGGTACTCAGAAATAGGATAAGGCTTCCTAGTTAATTCGTGGCTTGCCGGTTTCAGAGAACCGGCTGCTTATTTGCTTCCTTGCTCAACTGTCAGCTGCGAGGAACTGGCAGTTCATTCTTCACCTCCTTCTCGCACACCTTAGCCCGCTCCAGGTATAGTTCGCAAGTGAATTGACCGATTTGCCATTTACGCTCCAAATGAATGTTTTTTTTCTTCTTTTGCTCATAATGACTCCAAAACACCTATGAAACTCAAAAGCGAACATAAGATACATCATTCACACGAAAAATAGCAAAGAAAGCATAAATACTAAATATAAAATTAGGCATTTTAGACACCTATGAACAGTATTCCTTAGCCTGCTTCGTTTTGTCTGGTTGCTTTCCCCTTGTATTAGGGTAAGGGAAGCCTGGATTTGCTCCCTCCTTGCTTAGGATGTGAGAAAAAGTTGTATTGAGCTTTGTGTGGACTTTGTTAGTGAATTCTTCTCTTCCTTTGCCTCTTTTTCCATCTCCATATTTTGATCATTTATCTTGATAGTTGGTTCTGCCCCCGGCTTCATTTTGTCGCTTAGGTATTGTTTGTACCCTATATAAATAGTGTACGTGCGTGTCGCACAAGCTATTTGGAATGAGAAGAGTACGGTTTATTGTGGAAGCCGAGTATGGTTTATTGTGGTAACCGGTGGGTCTATTGTGGAGACCCACATGGCTTATTGTGGAAGCCTAGTATGGTTTATTGTGGAAACAGGTGAGTCTATTGTGGAGACCCACATGGATTATTGTGGAAGTCTGGATTTGGGTTGTTAGGGAAACCAGTGGGTTTATTGTGGAAACCCACTAGGATTATTATTGAAGCCCAAGAATCTTGAATATTTATTTATTTATAATTATTAATATTGTTTGAGATAAATAAAGGATCCTAAATAAAGAGGATAATTATCTTAAATATTAATAATTATTCAAGATAATTATTATGAAAGATAAATAAGGATTATGATAAATATTAGGGTTTATCATGAATCTGGATGTTATTTGGGATTTATACAGATGAGGGAAGTTATTAGGATAACTATCAAAACCCTAAAGCTACATATATTTCTGCATATATATAGAGGCTAAATCTCAACACAAAAGGTAGACAATTTCTATTCCTTTTCCTAACAACCTACTTGCATAGAACATCCATTGATTTTAGCATCGGAGTGTTTTTGCAGGTACCCCCACCTTTTTTGATCAATTCTTTGGAGATTCTTTATCAACGGTAGCGATTGGATCAACCTTCCCGCATCTCGAAGATAGTTGGCGTGATTATTTTTGCACCAACATCTTTTGGCGCTGACTAAGGGGAACACAAGAAAGGGATCGTGTTCTCTGAGTATTTTCGAAACTAGGGTTTCACCGAAAGTACTGTTCACGAACATTCATTGTGCAAGAAAGGTAATGTTCACCGGAAGTTATTGTGCGCGGATGATACTGTTCACCGAAAGTTACTGTTCGCAGAAAGGGTACTGTTCACCAAAAGTATTGTGCACGGAAGGTACTGTTCGCCGGAAGTTATTGTGCGCGGATGATACTGTTCACCCGAAGTTGATGTTCACCGAAAGTACCGTTCATTGTTCGGGTAAACGCATTGTTCATATACTGTTTACTATTCACGTAAATACTGTTCAATATTCGCGTAGGTACTGGTCACGGAAAATCAGATGTGAAAAGGGAAAAAAATAAAAGTTAGGGTTTTTCCGTAAGCGTTGCAGAAGAACCAGAACCGTTGCAAAATTAAAAGAACTGTTGCGAATCTTAAAGAAACCATGACAAGCTGTTAAAAAAAGCATTGCAGGAGTTAAATAAACCGTGGAGATAACATTTGTAGAAACTGTAGTGAAAGCAGCAGCAGAAACAGTTTCTGAATGCAACATAAATAGATGTTGCAGACTTGACAAAACACCAACTCCCAAGCTAAGCAGCTCCAAGCCGAGCCGAGCTGTTCGAGACGCTCGGAGATGGGCCAAGCAGTACGTTTCAAGCAGTGTGTCAAGCCGAGCTGTTCGAGCCGTATTAGCAAGCCAAGCCGAGCCGCTATGAAAGATGGATGTTTACACCCCCAATTCTTAACACGTGCGGATATTTTCGCCCAATCAGCGACACATCAGCACTGCTTGCACAGTCAGCAGCACCACGTCAGCAGATCTGGTCAAGTCAGCACGCCACATCGACGTCCACATTATCTTCCGGTCAGCAGACAATTTAGTGGCATGCCACGTCAGCTACCACATCATTATCTTAGCTGCCACGTCATCGACCAGCACATATGCCACATCAGCAAAGGTGGACAGTGGTGATAACACATCAGCGTTTTCAGGTGGCACGTCAACACCATTCTGTTTCCCCGTCAGCGGTGTCACCCCAGTCAGTAGTGACACGTCAGCGATTCTTCCCAGTCATCACTGCCACGTCACCAACAGCACGCGCACTTCGTTGGAAACTTGTTTTTTCAATAACTTCTTCGTTTTAAGTCCGAATTGAGTGATTTTGGCTCGTTGGAATCCTATTTGAATTTCCTACAACATGGTAGAAGCAAAAAATCCAGTGTTCGAGAAACTTTTATGTGCACTTGGGGCAGAAACATGATCGAGTTCGAGGTTTGTCGATAGCGACATGATCGAGTTCGAGGTTCGTGGATAGCAACATGATCGAGTTCAAGATGAGGATTGCTTATACCCTTCAATATTTAGCCTTGCATCACATCGCAAGCACCTAAGCCTCACCTTCCACATGAGCACATAAGTCTTGCTCTTATCGCAAGCATAAAATCTGGTCTTGCACGCAAGTATGAAAGACTTATACCTTTGCAAGCACAAAGTCTCATCGAAACACGAGCCCAATGCCCGATATGGGTCCAAAGACCCGTACTCAACACAAGCAGATGCCAGCCTTCCCGAGCAGCGAGCGCTTCAGCCTTTTTACGTTGCGAGAAAAAAGCCTTGCCCCAGCCGCAAGCACACATTGCATTCCTTTCAAGGCTCGACTAGCTCTTGAGCATCACAAGCCCACCACATGGCAAAAAATCTCATCTAGCACGTAAGTAAAATTTATTGCATGTTATTACAGTTTGGGACGTCTTTATAATGTCATACTTGAGCGATTCCAAAAGAAAAAATCACGATAAAACTAGAAATAAGATGGCGACGGAAAGGATACCTGATCATAAGCCCAAATCCATCTAGCAAGTAAGGAACGGATATAATAGATCTAGTTCCTGCTTCACGTGGGGGCATCTTTTCTACATGGGAAAGTGAATAAAGAAAACAAAGGTGAGTGACACATGCGTGTGAACACCCTCGCGTCTAGGAAATGAAGACAAGAACCTGCGCAAAGCAAACTGGCGACCTGTACCATTGGGTAACCCCCAATCCTTATCTAGCAGTTTGTTTCTTCGTAATGTCGTTAGAATTGGAGGCGCAAGATGACATACTGCAAAAGAGGTATTTGGCATTAATAAAAGCACCTCGTACCAAAGTTACGGTAAGCTTTGAGTTTTGATCTGTGTGATTCAAGATATAGAAAAACGAAAGTTAGTTTCTTTCTGAGGAAACGAAACTTCAGTAATAAAAATATTGAAGACAGAGTATTTACTTGAGAAGAAGAATAAAGATGATGACCGTCGTTTATGAAGAATACGGTGAATGGAGCACCACTTTTTTAAGGCAAGATTTACTGCCGTACAAGATAAAAGTGTGGAGGAGTTTGAGGCGATATTTTTTATAGTTCCTCCCTCCAACATAATATTGACGCGTCAATAACAGTGACGTGTCAACTAGTATCAGCTAACTGAACACTATGACATGTGGCACTAGTAAGAAGACCGCACCAAGGCATAGAGCTATTATGACATTCACAAAGGAATAATCGGATCAACATGGCATAAAGCTATGCAGGAGTATCGCGTGGGCCTTTTTGCTGGAAATGGGTTATCATTGCCCCGCTTGGCAAGCTAGTACGTGAGTATTTTGTACAAGGAATTTTTGGAGTACATCTGAGTACTTGAAAATGTTGATGCAAGCCTGGACACATCTCAATATCATTGGATGTATTGGGGCGACTAAGATGAAGGAAATACTTGCAGTGACTTTTTTTTTAAAGAAAAAGACAATGGCGAAGTATTTTGGTTATAAAGGAAATTGTTGTGATGTCTTTCTAGTAAAGAGAAAGGCAAGAACAAGGTGTTTTAACATAGTTAATCTGAAGCTAAAATGGAGTGAAAGGAGCAAAGGAGAAATATGAAAGAACTCATCTGTATTATTGCGGAAGCCTAATATGGTTTATTGTGGAAACCGATGGGTCTATTATGGAGACCCACATGGCTTATTGTGGAAGCCTATTCCGGTTTATTGTGGAAACCGATGGGTCTATTGTGGATACCCACATGGCTTATTGTGGAAGCCTATTCCAGTTTATTGTGGAAACCGGTGGGTATATTGTGGAGACCTACATGGCTTATTATGGAAGCCTGGTACGGTTTATTGTGGAAACCGATGGGTCTATTATGGAGACCCACACGGCTTATTGTGGAAACCTATTCCGGTTTATTGTGGAAACCGATAGGTCTATTGTGGAGACCCACATGGATTATTGTGGAAGCCTATTCCGGTTTATTGTGGAAACCAGTGGATCTATTATGGAGACCCATATGGATTATTGTGGAAGACTAGTACGGTTTATTGTGGAAACCTGTGGGTCTATTGTGGAGAACCACATGGCTTATTGTGGAAGCCTAGTACGGTTTATTGTGCAAACCTGTGGGTCTATTGTGGAGAACCACATGTCTTATTATGGAAGCCTATTCCGTTTCTTTTGGGAAACCGGTGGGTTTATTGTGAAAACTCACATGGCTTATTATGGAAGCCTATTCCGGTTTATTGTGGAAACCGGTGGGTTTATTGTGGAAACCCATATGGCTTATTGTGGAAGCCTATTCCGGTTTATTGTGGAAACCGGTGGGTCTATTGTGGAGACCCACATGGCTTATTGTGAAAGCCTAGTGCGGTTTATTGTGTAAACCTGTGGGTCTATTGTGGAGAACCACATGGCTTATTATGGAAGCCTATTCCGGGTTTTTGTAGAAACCGGTGGGTTTATTGTGGAAATCCACATGGATTATTATGGAAGCATATTCCGTTTATTGTAGAAACCCGCACGGCTTATTATGGAAGCCTAATTTGGTTTATTGGGGAAACCGGTGGGTTTATTGTAGAAACCTACATGGCTTATTATGGAAGCCTAACACATCGGTAGAGTCTGTTTGAATGGGTGCGAAGCGTATCGTCGATGTCACACCAACAAGTCGGTCAATTGTTAGCTAAACGAAGAGAAAGAGGACATAACATGTCGATTTGTTTGGCATATGGTCGACTTTGGGGAAAATCCACACAACAAGCTGGTCAAGGCCACGAAAGTTTATCGGATAAGAAGCATATGGCTAATTGGAACAAGCCACGAAGGTTAGTTCTTCTTTCGATTTTCTTAATCCATCAACAGGTTGAGAATTAAGAGGGGGCGATGTTTGTACCCTATATAAATAGTGTACATGTGTGCCGCACAAGCTATTTGGAATGAGAAGAGTACGGTTTATTGTGGAAACCGGTGGGTCTATTGTGGAGACCCACATGGCTTATTGTGGAAGCCTAGTATGGTTTATTGTGGAAACCGGTGGGTCTATTGTGGAGACCCACATGGCTTATTGTGGAAGCCTAGTATGGTTTATTGTGGAAACAGGTGAGTCTATTGTGGAGACCCACATGGCTTATTGTGGAAGTCTGGATTTGGGTTGTAAGGGAAACCAGTGGGTTTATTGTGGAAACCCACTAGGATTATTATTGAAGCCCAAGAATCTTGAATATTTATTTATTTATAATTATTAATATTGTTTGAGATAAATACAGGATCCTAAATAAAGGGGATAATTATCTTAAATATTAATAATTATTCAAGATAATTATTATGAAAGATAAATAAGGATTATGATAAATATTAGGGTTTATCATGAATCTGGATGTTATTTGGGATTTATACAGATGAGGGAAGTTATTAGGATAACTATCAAAACCCTAAAGCTACATCTATTTCTGCATATATATAGAGGCTAAATCTCAACACAAAAGGTAGACAATTTCTATTCCTTTTCCTAACAACCTACTTGCATAGAACATCCGTTGATTTTAGCATCGGAGTGTTTTTGCAGGTACCCCCACCTTTTTTGATCAATTCTTTGGAGATTCTTCATCAACGGTAGCGATTGGATCAACCTTCCCGCATCTCGAAGATAGTTGGCGTGATTATTTTTGTACCAACAGGTATCTCTGGAATTGGTTCCAAAGAGTTGGTTCGTTATGGAGCTGTTGTTGCCTTTGCTTGTGCCCTGGGGTTGTCCTTCTGGATCTCCTCAAGTCTGATCTAACGATCTTGAACGACCCTAAGCTCTCTTTCGGAATCGAGAGTTATGTTGTGGAGTTCCACGAAGATGGCTGAGGTTCTATCAAGTCCGTACTTATAGCAGTTGATGTTAATTTCTGGATTGACTTTCCCAATTGTTTGGCATGTCTTTTGCCACCTATCTGTGTACTGCATCAATGTTTCTCGGGGTCCGATAGCTAAATCAAATAGCCTATCTAACCCTGCCTTTGTTGCTTTTTTGTACATGTACGTCTCCAAAAAGGCCATAGACAATTGGTCGAAGGAGTCAATTAAGTTTGCCGGTAGATTTTCATACCGTGCTAGTGCTGATCCCGTTAAGCTGGACGGAAAGTACCTACATAGTACTACCTCATCTCTTTCCCAATGGGCAATGACACGAGCGTAATACCGTAGATGGGATGCGGGATCTGAGGTACCATTGTATGCATGGAACGTAGGTACCGGGCATTTCGGAGGGATGGGATCCCCCAAAATGCAAAAAGACAACGGTGATGTGGTTGCCTCTTGTAACGATTCTTCCAGTCGTGCACCTGCATGACCAGTTTTTAGGCCTTGTATATCCCTATGCATCTTCCCAATTTGCTCCATAACCAAGTTCACATTATGAGCATCTTTGGAAAATGTCGTGTTGTAGTAGGATTGCGAGGGTTTATATGTTGAGTCCACTTCATCCTGATCGTGGTGCGCTTTTCCGGTTTCTTTATGGTGTCCGGTCTTTGATGGGTTGAGATTTAACCTTCGTCTTCCAGAGATAGCTCTGTTTCCATGCCGCTTTTGTGAAGGGCGAGATTGGGAACCTTCGATCTGTGTGTATAGAATACCTTTGAGGTTTTGGTTCTGCTGAGCCATCTCATGTAATGCATCTTCGTTTTCCTTGTTTCTAAGTATCAAAGCTGCTACTTGAGCCACCATTTGGTCTTCATTGTGATCTCCACCTCCTTGAGGAGTGATGTCGGATGGATCTTCATAGTTTTGTATATATTTATCTACTATTGGTGCATCCGGATCTATATGAATTGGTGTTAGGTTTCCCAACCCTCGTCCCGTAGGATCTAAGGTTCTAGGTAACCTTACGGCAGCCGCAGGTGGCCTTGTATTGGTAGGATGCTCCGATAATGGAATGTCGTAGATTGGCTGAGCTCCCGATGTTTGCCCTATCCCCTCAGTAGGAATAGGTGTTTTGGTAGCCAAGGTTCTTCTTGCTATCTCACTTTGTCCGTCCTCTGCTTCGTTTTTTTGGTTTGCTTGAGACGGCTTTTGGGATCTCCCTCTTGTAATTGCTGGTCGTGAGCTTGTTGGCACATCATTTGGTTTCTGCATGCCTCCGGCTTCTGATATCCCGTAGTCACAAAAATATAAAGAAATCTACTACTTTGGTATATTTGTCCAAAGAGTAGTAATTAATGCTCTGACAGAGAAGACGGCTAAGCATCTTTTTCAGAAAAATGACTGAAATAATGTCTTTGACAGACAAGTATTAAATGCTTATGACATCCTTTGAGAAAACAACCTTAAAACGTTGAAAACCGGAAAAGGTGATTGTGAGATCTCGGTAAAATGAGGTTATTAAATGTGTTAGAAGATTTTTCTTCCTTAAAATCTCACTGAGAATCCTTTGTCAGTCAAAGGTTCCCAGATCTAGCGTAAAAAAGGCTGTTTTAGTATAAAACAAAGATTTTGGCGTTTTGTGTTTATGCTGTTTGTAAAAAACTTTGTAGATATGTAACAAGGTGCATTTTTAGAGGATATGAACTAAAAAACATACACAAATAACGAATGAACAAACCACTAGAGAGTGATATTCAACGTCAGCACACATATCCCTTTGTTTCCGAAGATGCAGAAATTAAAAGTAAAATTATGTATAGACTCAACGTCGTGAGAAAGAACAAGGTGGGAGCCAAACTGTGACTACTATTTTTCCCGTAGACTACGTGATATATTCAGTTCAGAGGATCAGATGCTAAGTAGTATCGATGCCTCAGTTGAACTGACGATTCTAAGTAATGAAAGATATGTAAGATCACAGTAATAACGAAGAACATAAATATGATGTAAAAGCTTCTAAGTTATCATGAGACACAAGAGATTACGTGGTTCGACATTTTGTCTACGTCCACGGGGTAATGAGTGATTGTTTTGTATTAATTTATAGTGGTTACAAATATCTTAAATGCTTCCCAAAGTAATTGAGAGAACTCAAGTTGAAGTAAACACTTAAGTTCTAAACATTAAAGAGGTATAAGCTTAAGACTAGATCTTATCCTTTTAGGTATTGAATTGAATTCCTTTAGTTTGTTGGCGAGGCTTGGTATTTATAGTCTCTTCTACTTTTGGTATATCTTTGATGTCTCTGGGTCCATCGTCTACTGATATACCTTTGGTGTTGGTGGTACCTTCGTCCACCGCGTAACTTCTCCAGTAGAATTCTGCCATCTTAGCTGACCCACGTTCCTTCGAGAACTGCCCAACCTTTGTGTAGGTTGTACCTTCATTCACTGCCAACTTCTTCCAATCGGGTTATGCCACACTTCCTCTCTCCACGTGCCTTGATTCATGCATAAAGATAAGAGTTTTGTGCATTTAATGCTGATTAGATGCGTCATCTACCTCTGTTGCCTCGCCAGCTGCCTCTTAGTAGGCTATGCTCGTACTCTTCTTATTTCCACCGTCGAGGTCTTCTTTCTTGGGGAGAGATAAAGTAGATCTGCGGAGGTATCCTTTGCTCCCTAGACTTCTTTGTTCAGCGAAGGTTACATAGTTAGATTTATGTGCGGCCACTAAGATCGTGACACGTGCTCCTTAGAATATTGGTATTCACAATACTAGTGGATAATTCATCTAGGAGATTGAGTTTCAATATAATATAAATAAATACATAGGCACTCATCAGATTTTGATATATTCTCCAAATTCCCTGTGGAATATAGACATGTCAATGTCTATTAAATCTGATGCTGGGTCAGGTAGATAGACTTTTAAAAATTTAGCCCTGAACTAAAAACCACCATCAATATTAAGTCCCCTTCTTATCTCGTAACAGTGGCATTGTTGCGGGGTAACCATAAGATGGTGACAGACGAGGATAAAAATCAAAAGGGCAAGTCATGAAGAGATTTCCAGGAAGAATTTGGCTAACATTTGGCGGGAGGCATAAAGAATCTGTGATCCTTGCATTAGCGGCTTTACATAATTCTGGATTGGCCATAGAGTTCTGGCATTGGCGCTAGAACTTTGGCTACTGATAGGCAGAGATGGCGCTGCAACTTGGTCCGCAGCACGATAGATGACGATGTCTATCTAGGTGACGGAACATGTGAAGATAACGCTTGGCTTAGATTGGTGGAAACTGTCTTCAGTACATAGGATGATGGAAACTGGCTTTGGTCCATAAAATGGTAGAAATTGGCTTCAGTCCACGGAATGGTGGAAACTGGCTTCAGTCCGTGGAATGGTGGAAACGGGCTTCAGTCTGTAGAATGGTGGAAACGTCATTTAGCTAGCTAGGAGCAACCGGAGATGGCGCTACTTTGAATGGTGAAGATGGCGCTGCTTTGGCTGTGGGGCGGGCGGAGATGGCGCCGACTAGGAGTGGTAAAGATGGCGTTACTTGCTTGGAATGGTGGATGGCGTTGCTTGCTTGGAATGGTGGATGGCACTACTAGCTTGGCTACATACGTGGAATAGTGCCACCAGCTAGGTCCGTGGAGCGGTGGATGATGTTGCAACCTTATCCGTGCAGAGATGGTGTCGCTGGATTTGGCCGTGGGGCACTGACTCCGCAGGCCCAACTGCCTTCTTCTGTGTATGGCCTAAAAAAAGAAACCTTCTTCTACTCAAACTCAAACTCCAAAAGCAATATTTATATAAAAGGCATCGCCCGTCATTTATTTTTTATAACATTGGCTTTGTTTCCTCGTCTCCATGTTAGCAGCAAAGCAGAAGAGTGCACTCCAGGTATGTGTTCCAACGTTTCTTCCCCTCTATTTTTTTGTTCGCTCTCATGTTGGTGTAAACCATAGACATAAGCATATCTTCCATAAACTCGTAAAAATACTTCCATATGAATGATTCCTCTCTGCTAGCAGTATTGTAGTAATATTATCCATCACATTAATAGTAAGGAAGCCAATTATTATGCAAAGTAGACATGCACGGGAGGGTAGCCGCCATTAATACCTTTTCCACGAGACCTGGATTTAGGGTTTGTTTTTCTTTTTGTGGCTGTGAGCACGATTTTTACGGTGAGACACATTATTTCTCCTGGCCGAGAGCATGCTTCCCGCGATAAGGCACGGTTTTGGCCAAGGGAATATTTCCTGCGGAAAAAATGTGGTTTGTTGGAGTGAGCATCAGTCCCCAATCCTTTAGCTATGCGTGCTCCTTTTGAATATGCGTGCTACGACTTGTGGCCAAAATAAAATTCTCCCATAGATTACTTGTCGTTGATTATTGATCATCACACTCAATTTTGGCAAGACCTTCACGCATATTTTCTTTTTAAAAAAGTAGTAACTTTCTCCGCTTTGCTCCATTGTAGTTAATTTGAAAGCGAAAGCAGCATAAGGAAATCTTGTGAAGATGTCACATGAAAGCAGTCCTGCCGCCACGTCGAAAAATGTTAGCAACTCCACGCTAAACATGGATGATAAATTCTTTATAAATCCTTCCACAGTTAAGAGAACCCATCCCAAATATGTCGCAATCCTTTTGACCGGTTCGAAAAATGAAGGAGGCGTCCAATCGGTTCGGCCAGGATGCGTAATACGATTTTGTCTTCACAATAAAGAGTATCATGCTTCTCCCATTGACTTCAATATCTATCTGAGTCTATTGCGCTCTTTTGATAAATGGATGCAATTCATGATAAGTCAAGACTGTGTAAGGGCCAATCTGATTAGGGCGTAAATCATCAATGTTGTCATGGCTTCAACAACACTTCAAATCAGGAAAGACATCATGGGATTGATCACTTTTATCTCCAGATGGTGTCCGGATACTCACACGGCCATATACAGGCGGGGTGAAATGACCATTTCTTTGGAGAGTGTATCCATCTTGCTGAACCTTCCAATAACAGGAAAACTTAACATCACCTTGTGTGATGAAGAAGAAACAATGCATGCCATTCTCGCCGAGAAGTCTACAGCATTCGTTCGGAACGAAAATGAGACGAAATGCTTCTATAACTGGTGGGTGTCTGAGTGGTTCCCGGATGAATCGGAGCCAGATCAGGAGATGAATAGTACGCTCCATGTTGCGGCATTTTTAGATATGTGGCTATCCAGAGAAATTTTTGATAATGGCTCAGGTAAGAAGGAGATAAGACAGGAGCTCATCAAAATTTCCATCAAATTGGCGAAAGGTGTCATTCTCCCCATTAGTGGCTTATTTCTCGGCTCTTTGTACACCCATCTGGATCATCTAGCTGCGGAAATGTATGCTTCCAATGATTATATGAAAGTAGACTCGTATGTCCACGTGGCCTTTCTCCAAACGTGACTGTGCGAACACTTTAAAAATTATGCTCCCAAGCCATTGGCTTCATTTCCCGAATCCTATGGCGGCTCCAGGATACTTCGCTAGTTGAATAAGCGTCCAAAACCAGGATCAAATCTGATTGACTTCCTCGACAACGCATATGCAGTCAAATTTTGTTCCTGGTCTCCGGTACATGCATCCATAGATCAGGCGAACACTTTTGCCTCTGTCCCGAATATGACTTTGCTTTCTGCTGAAAAGAATACGAGCGTTGGAGAAATCGTATTCATGCGAAGTTGTATACCCGGACACGTGCCATCTTTTTTCCGAGGATCTTGTGAGGCAGTTCCTTACAACAATGACATGAATTCTCAGCATATGGTATTTGACCAAGGAGTTCCATTTCATCATCAGTCGGTGGCTCCATAAGAATTGATGTCGGCTGCTCTTGATGCCAGTCTCCTTCCGTTGGGTAAAAGCCTCCCTTTCTTGCTTTCAGAATGAAATCCAGCGACTACCTCCAGATATAATGCATTTTGGCAGGATGAGTTTCTTGCCATCCATGGGTTCGTCAATGACGTGGTGAAACACCCTCGTGGCAAGCCTTCCCCTGCGATTTTGGCGAAACATCCATTGTTGAGGGAGCTTCCCACGGTTAAGCGGAAATCTCTTAGCCCGGATATGCACAGTCCCCGGGAAAGGGAGCGAAGGTCAAAAAATTGTGCAGGAGGCTTCCAATCGGGTTCGACGGCTCTTGTGACCTTCAGTTCTTCCAACACACTGGTGCATGAACTCCTTATTAACTTTATTGGATTACACAAATCTTCTGTTTTGTTGCTGAACATTTTTTCTCCCCTTTTATTTTTTTTTGAAACTCAGGGTATTGACAGCACGAACGCCTTTTACCAACTCGCACATAGCTATAAGATGGCATCTCTCGAGAAAATGGATGGGAAAACTGAGTCTCCCCATGGTGAAGGAGAATCCAAAGAGAAGGAAAGTTCGGAATCCAGTGGTGATGAGAATAACTCTTCTAAAAGTAGCGTTGAATCTTCCTCTAGTGGGTCCACAGATGAGTTGGTAAGTCTTCCACACATTTTCCTTTTTTTTTTACTATTTACTTGGAATAAATATTCAATTAGTGACATTATAGGGCAAAGTCACTCCTGGAGATGAGTCTGAAATGGAGACTCTCCACAGTGAAGATATGGTTTCGTCTATGATTGTCAAAGCCATATCCGTTGGTAACCCAGAGATGGATATTGATTATCATGAAGATGTTGATGTGCTTCAACTGGAGGAAAATGCTTTTATGGCTGCTGGTGTAATTGTCACTATGAAATCCCTGTTGGTCACGGATTCTGTTACGGGTGTTGATTTCTTTCCTTCATTTTTGGATCCTTTTTCTGATCACGTGTTGATTGGCGGCTTCAGTGTACCAGCTAAGTATGTGGCTCTATATACCAAAATATGGGAAAGGTATGGACATATTGCCATAACCAAAAATATCACTAGCCGATTTGCGCTTGTTAGACGCGTGGAAGAAGCGTTATCTTCGATTCACGACATGTGCAATGTGACTGGCCATACCGTTTCCGGAGATGTAATCTCAAGCTGGAAGTTTCACAGGGATATATGCGTAGGCTTTGAGTTCAACGTTCTTTTTGTTCTGTAAAGGTTTTTCCGAGATTCAAAGGTTGCAGGCCTAAGCGATCGAAGGTCTCTCTGCGAATGCGATCAATCAACAGGAAGCAGAAATCATAAGATTGTCTCAGGAGTTGAAGTTGAAACAGCCGGCTCTTCAAAGTGCGAAGGATGTTTTCTCCAAGAAGAACAAACCATTGTTGAATGATTTCCCTTGAATATCTTCTGTTTTCTGAACTTCCTTTTCTTAGTTTTTTTTTTTTTGAAAGGCCAAAGAAACGCATAGTTTATCGTTTGGTTTTCTGGTTTTTTGGATTTAAAAGACAATTGTTTTCTGTGGGGGTTTTTGGATTATTCTTTGGAATGAGTTATTACTTTTAAGATAGTGGCACTCAGATCGCAGTGAGTAACACAATTATTCCAGAAAAGTCGCGAAACTATGAATGTTGTATGAAAGTGAAAATATGGGATAATATGAAATTTGGGATAGCATGGTTATCGACTTCCATTGTAAATGTGGAAACTCAAATAATAGATCGTATAAATATTGTATGACAAATCTTACTTGCTTTAGGATATTTTAACAATACTGGATCTTCATAGCATAAATTCGATCTTTATGGTGACGCCGCCCTGGCTACGAGAAGTCCCCAGTAATTCTTCATTGTCTGAGCAAATTAGCTTCAGGTCACTTGTATCAGAAACTATCAAAAGCAGCACCATGGATTGGTTTGGCATGTGCACTTGAGGAGGACACTTGCCAGGTGAGTCACAATATGAGCTCTAGCAAGAAATTCTTGTCCTTACATCAAATCAGCAATGGTAATGGGTAATCATCTTCCACTGGCTCCTTCAGTCTCTCATCATGATGGTGGAGTAGCAGTGGCTCTGGTGACGGTTGGAGGTGTCAAACTTGAATAAACGTTGGGGGGGGGGGGAGGCAGTGGCTCTTGTGATCGGAGGTGTAACTCCTGAAGGAACATATTCCACACCACTGGTGTTGACAGGTGGTGTATTGGTGCCACTAAAAGGAACATTAATATCGAGGATGATTTTAGCGCTAGTGTTTTCAAGGTTTCTTACTGATCCGATCTTGAGTTCTACCATCTTAAGATCGGTATTGAAAATGAAATTGGAAATTTGAAATTGATATTGCAACCGAGAGATTAATCTCCCACTGTGGTCGCCAATTATTTGTGGGTGAAAACTGTTTCTGCTATTTTTGGTAAATTTGGGTGTGTGTATGAGAAACAAGTCTAAACCCTAAACAATGCACTGCACGAGAGTACTTTTTATTCGAGAGATCAATCTGTACAATTCTGGCCTAAACCAAGAAATGACCATTCCAGGCTTGCTTCGGTCACAAAGTGAAGGAGAAGGGTTGTTCTTAGGGAGGGAAGCGAAGAAAGTGTTGAGACCAGAATGGTTAATTCTGAAGGTGTGGTTGTTTTATGACTTGTATCATAAAGTGGAACTGGCTTGCAGAATGAAAGCTATCAGTTCTTTGGTGATTTCAGGATACTATGTTATTGCTGACAAGTCATAATAAAACGTACCCTGGTCTCGTAGGAAGTGGGAACGATTAAGTGATGGATAACCATCGAAAACCATGCATCCATGATGAAGGAAGTGGATCCGTGTACACCTGTTACTTCTTTCCACCACTAAATGTTCTGTTTCCCGAAACTTTCTTATAACATGCGTATTGCACGCCGCACAATGTAAACCTTCGGACCAATTCCCTGATAAGTATCCCCCAGTTTTATGACATGTTTGATGTCTCGAGTGTTTTCGTGGAAAACATGTAGCAGTTTGCTACATGTGGAAAGTCAAGGTCAAGAGACTTGCCGCATGAAAAATAACATGTGGTGCTATTAGGCTTATCTCGGCTGGTCGCCTAAAACTTGCCACAAGCCTGTCAGTTCGGTGGAGAACTTGGATGGCTGAGATTGCATTTCATGAGGAACGGTAGCCATTGATTATGGCCATATCCTGTTGGCGCCTGATAATGGAGAAGTGGCGCCTGATAATGGCGCCATTGGCATATGCCAATGATATAGTGACGCCGTTAGTGCATGCCAGTGTCTCTGCGGTATGGTGGAATGGCTGGCATAGCTTGTGCATGCCAGCATCACGATGGTGCAAGTAGCGCTTGGCGTATCCATGGTCATTATATTTTGGCTTATTGGAGTTACACTCCAATGTAGTGTGGCAACATTGGTTTCAATGGAAACATCAATCTCAATACTCTGTGGAACATTATCTGGCATGGTTAGGTAGCAACTTTGCCTAAATTAGTGTTTTGCATGCCGAAACCCTAATTAGCGCATATGGCATGCAGCATGCGGTAGGTGTCCGTGGCATGGAATTTTATACAAACGGTGCCAGAGTCATTCCCATAGGCAGGCCACCATATAGAAATAGTCACAGGAGCAAATATTTCCACGAGTGGATGTGGTCCGCACGGCTTGTGGCATGTTGTGGGTCCGAGGCAGCATAGTTTTGTGCCATGATTAAAAGTTAGGGTTTCATCCACTTCCACTTGAGTATGGTTGTGCTTAAGGTTTGGCTAGCCAAAATTGAAGTCTGTTGTGATGCTGGTCATGAACAGAGAGTGGGTTGTTACGTTTTGGCATGCTGCCACGGTAAATGGTACGTTTGGCATGTGTACTTGGCATTCTCGTTTGGCATGTGCGCCTGGCATGCTCGTTTTGGCATGTTTCGCATGTCGTTAGTATGTTGGCACGGGTTTTGGGAAGAAAACTTAGTATGGCGACTTCTTGACATAATTTCCACCTCTTTTAAAGATGTTGCAGGTTTGGAGCAACTTGATTGGTCAATAAAAGTAGGGGTCCGGCCAAGCACCGGCGTGGCCACCCTTTTGGTGCACGTGGCAGGATTAATGCGACCTGATTGGTCGATGGGGAAAAGGGCCGGCAAGTATGGGCCCGGCCATAACTCATGGAAGTGTGGCAGGTTTAAAGCGATCTAATTGGTCGACAAAGGAATTAAGGCTGGTTGGGTAGCATGGGGCGTGGACAAGTGGCGTCGTCTAGCCTATGGCATGGCAACGCTTCCCTCGTTGTTGCTCCCACTCCGCGTCTCTGTTTATTCTTCGCTTTCTGACTGAGTATTTTGTGCAAGGGTCTTAACCTTGGTACTTAGAGGTCCGTGTTACTCTGCTACGAGTGAACACAAATCCGTCATGCCATACCAATATTAGGGGTTCTGCCGGGGAACATAAGCACAAGAAAAGTACTCAGCATGCTCCGTCATCTGTGAGTAATGCAGCTAGGAGCTTATACACTCATTAGGCTCTATACTAGTGTACAATTCATCTAGCAGCTTGAGTTTCAATATAAGATGAAGAGAGACATAGGCACTCATCAGATTTTGATATATTCTCCAAATTCCCTGCGGAATATAGACATATCAATGTATACTACATCTGATGCCGGGTCAGGTAGATAGACTTTTACAAATTTAGCCCTGAACTAAAAACCACTATCAACAGAAGGCAAAGAAGAAGATAAACAAAGGAAACTCAGTTCATGAGCGCATTAATTAAAAGTTTTGTAAAACATAGAAGATAAACAAGATGAAAAACATTTTTAAATTATATATTTTAAATTATTATTGTCTAGTTTTATGTCTTGTAAAATAATTTTTAATGATTAATTAGAAGTTTATATCAATTCGAAAATATAACTCACATTGTTAAAAATTAAGTCTTTTCAATTCTTAATTCTTATTAATCGCAGAAAAAACAAAACGACAGATGTTTTAGCTACATATGCTAGGAAAGGTTATGTAAGTAAGGAATGGGTATTGTCTCCTCCTGATGTTATCTCAGGATTTACCCATTTAACTTTGTAATGTTTCTCTTTGTAATATATTGGTTACTTTCATAAAAAAAAACTTAATTCAGTTTTACATTTTAATTAGACATACATTTTGATTTTAACTAATAAAGTAAAAAAATATTAGTTAAAGTCAAGCTTTCATCAACCTCTTATTCAGATTTGGTCCTTCTGGACCATATATGAGCAAGATTTATTTTATTTTTTAAGTTTTAGTCATTAGTTAATCAAATAAAACATGTTGTCTATTGTTTTGATGTCTTTCAGCGTATTTCTTCTCCATTTCGGGTGATTTTTCTTCGTCATTTTGGGTGATTGTATCTTCGCTTTGCGAGTGATTTTTTCAAATCTTCGTAAAGAAAAGAGAGATATTTTTGGAGTGTTGAGAAAGTTTTCAAGAGAGAAAGTCCAAAACAGTGTTGTATTCTTGATTTCATTTCCTTCTTGTAACATTTATGGAATCTATTAATAAAAAGTGTAGTTTTTGATCATAAAGATGTGTTGATTATTATGAATTCTTGTGAGGGATGTATTGTAGGATTTCCTGCAACTACATAATAGCGTTAAAAATAGGGATGATGTGGTTTTAGCGTGAAGATTGGTATTGTGATTTGAAAGAATTTGGAATATCTGGTGAAGAGTTTCATATACTTTAAGACAACCAACAACTGTTAGAAGGAGTAAGAGGCTTGCTGGAGAAAGGAGAAATGAAATTAAGGAATCTTCAAGAATGAACGAAAGAAACAATGAAGAAAATCAAATTCAAAAACCAATTCAGCGTAGACCAGCATAAAATAGAACTATAGATTATGACAGAGTGAGTGTACACACTTGGCGGTCAGATTCGGCAGACGAAGCAGAAGAAGAACAACAATTAAGAAATGATAGATGAGAAGAGAGAAACCGAGAAGCGGTTGGAGGAGTAATTCATGAAAATGGAGAGATTGAAGCACTATAGGCATTGAGGCTAAGGATACATGAAGAAAAGAGATTAGAAGTGGAAGAACATACAAATATGACAAGGCAAAATCATGAATTGAGGATGGAAAACATGAGACTACAGATTAGGAGGTCAAGAAGTACTACAAGATCAAATTCAAGATCAATTAGAGGAGAAAGGAGGCGAAATTCACCTGTAGTAAGTACTAATGGAGATATTCCTGAGGAATTACAAAATCCGGATGAAGAACGTCATGAAAGAAGAGAAATGATTGAAGATCGTTACATTCCACATGGCGAAATTCCCCAAAATGAACAAGATAACGGGAATCAGGGGAATAGTCAATATCAAGAAAAAAATAATGAGGATGGTGAAGAAAATCAAGAAGAAGGAAGAATAATATTACATGGGAGAGAAATTCAAACAAATCAACAAGTTATTGAAGACAAAATTGAGAGACATTATGATGAACAAGCACGTCTAGCATGCGAAAGGGAAAGACTGAGATCAAAAATAGAGGAATGAGAGCTCCAAGAGGCAATACATTAGAACAATCATGACAATCAAGAAAGAAGACGCGAACACAATCTCAATAATGTTAAAATCAATGAAGAATATGATAGAGTACAAAGGAGAGCTGAAAGGCAACAAAGAGAATTGAGGAGGAATGAACAAAATCATAAAGGAGAAAATGAGAGGTATAATCATGTGCGAATTCATGAAAGAGATGAAAGATAAGATCGCAGGGAAAGACAAGAAGAAGATGATGAAGAGAAAAATCAAAATTTCGCAAGACAAAATAGGCATGAACAGGAGAAGAGAAGCATAATTAAAAAGACCAATGGAATCAGCACCTGGTATAAATGAACAAATCTTAATAGAATTTGCGGAGATGAGAGGAATGCAAAATAACAGAAGAGAGGGAGGCAGGAGATAATTAGACGAAGCCATAGAAGAAGCTGCGAAAACTCCATTTCCATGGACATTCGACAAATGATTATAGAAATATAAAGAGAATCATCCTCATAATAATTGATTAGGGAAAGCTAAATCATTTTCTAATAGGGAAACCACAATCTCAACTATTACCACCTCCACCAGAAATTCGCAGAGCTAATACAACAAAGGAAAGAGAAACGTTTGTAATAGAAGTTGGAGCGAAGGCAAAAAATCTGTTTTGTAACTCTATTGTGCACTCATACAAAACCATTGAGGACTTTCATGATAGCGTTCTGAGCAGAGTTTTCGCAAGAGATGTTGATGGGAGAGAAATAATGAATATTGCGAAGACTTCGCCGTTAAAAGAATGTCAAAATCAAACCATCTCCTTCACTGCAGAAGAAGTACCCGAGGATGGCAAAATGCATGAAAACCCATTGGTGGTAAGACTAGAGATCAACCCAAGACCAAGAGATGATGAAGATGATGAATCAAAGGATTCATGGGCAATCAATAGATTTTTAATTGACACGGGAAGTTCCGTGGACATCCTGTTCTATCATGCATATAAAACTATGGGAGGGAAAGATGAATATTTAATACCCTCAACCTATAAAATCTATGGCTCTAACGGTACTGCAAATAAGCCAAAAGGAGAGGTTGTTATGCGAATTTCATTGAATGGATTATCTTCTGAAGTTCTATTATGTGTTGTCGATGTAGAGTCTCCATATAATGCTTTGATTGGCAGACCTTGGTTACATGGGATTCTAGGAATAACGTCAACATTTCATCAATAGAAATACAAAAATTTGAATTTTGAAGGTGCAACAATTATTCTGGTTTCTGAATTCACTTGAATCGGTTTTACTAGAAAAGACCATGGGAAACTTCAAAGATATAATGATAAATATCAGGAATGCTACCTTTGCTTCAACAAGCATTTGAGCAACCTCTGCAAAGGCTTTAATTATTTTAGATAATAAGGAAAACGCCATTAGGAAACTACTTATCTGTAAACGAATGGGAAAAAAATTAGTTATACATACTCCAAACAAGTAAAACCTTGAGTTCAAATAAGAGAATTAAAAATTAGGGAAAAATATTGTTTGGTCCTTTTGTAGGTGGGTCCATGTATGTTTAGTCCTTTGGTCAAACGCCTTTACTGTTTGGTCCATAATTATTTAAAAATATAAAACAAACAAAAGTACCCTTCCGTGTTAATTTTTACTTATTTTATTGTGGCAGTTCATTCCAGAAATGAAGTCCATATAAAACAGCAGCAAATGAACTCATCTTCGTCTTCATCTTCAAAGCAGCAGCAATAGTTCATTTGTTTGATGAACTTCATCTTCATCTTCAAAACAAAAGCATCAGTTCTTGATTACATCTTTAACAACAACATCAGATCTTTATCTTCTTCATCTTCTTCACCAAAATCATTCGTCGTCTACAACTACCAAAATCATCATCTTCATCGTATTTCTTCATCTTCAACATTCAAACACCAGCAGCAACAAAAATAAAAAAAAAAATCAAAAAACAGAGTTCGTCTTCAAATCAAAATATCTGTTTTTTGTGTTTCTGTAAATCGTCGCATCATCTCTGCAAATCTTCATCAAAATATGCAAAATCTTCATCGTCGTCTGCATACCTTCATCATCTCTATTTCTTGTTTCCACAAAATTAAAACCCTAGAAAAAACAGAGAGAAAACAAGAAAAAATATTTGAGAGGAAAAGAAAAACTAGATCTAGAAAAGAAAAGAGAAAAAGTAAATCTGAGAATGATTCCATCTCTCTTACGTTTTGACTATATATGTCCCTTATCCAAAAGGGTATTTCTGCCAGTACAAGGTGATATTTTAATCATCCATGATATCAGCGTAGGACCAAACAATAATTTTTAGGACTAAACTATAATTTATATTACCAAATAGGACCAAATAGACATTTGACTGGGTCAAATGAACTAGACTCATCCTAATATATTATTTCTAGGACCTAATGGTATTTCCTACTAAAAAATAATAGATCGAAAAGGATAGATCTAGATGGATTTTTATTTTTTTTGTAAAATACACATGTAGATTGAGGAAAAATCTAAGAGGAACATGTGAATTTTTTTTTAGACCGAGTTAACTCAGAATTTTCGCCCGATTTGCAGAGCTCCTCACTCTACCAAATTTTCCCGTGAGTTACGATCAAGGTAGTCAATATCGATTGTACAGGCTGATATTACAGGTTTTTATCGGATATCGAAAAATATCTATACGATATCGGTGATACGAAGATGAAACGATAAAAACGTTCGTTTAAATGGGCAGTACAGGACCGATAATATCGGTTTTCGATACACCGATAATATCGGTTCCAATATCATCTTTGGTTAGGATGAAACCTAAGAAGGGAAAATTAGGCATTCCAGTATCATCTGTGGTAAAGATGAATTCTATAAAGGGAAAACTAGGCACCATCAAGTATAATCAATTATCAAAATCACCACCAAATAAAGTAAATAAGTTTTTCGAGCAACATGCTACTAGTCTTTACAGACAAGTACAACGTAAATTAGAGAATGTTAAAAAACCCAATATAGTTAAGATATAAAAACAATGATTATACGTAAGATATAAGTTGGACACCATACATACTCTAGGAAGAATTTGAATGGATTTGGGTTTTGTTGTGAATGGCATAAAATAGTGGAGAATTTGAGCGGTTGTTATTGACAACGTAGTTGTATTTGTGATTGTTTTGATTATAAAGAAAGGATAATAAGAAATATTTTACCGGCAAAATTGGACAACAGTCACAACGCGTAAGATTTTTCCGCCTTATGTTTTAGAAATTTGAGATACGTGTATCATTTTTATTATTTTTTCTATGACCTTATAAATAATTGAAATTCTAATTTTAATGATGTATCACCGATAAAAATAGGTAATATCTTTTGTATAGGTGTATCGGACCCGGACGATACGATACCGGTACGCGATATTAACTACCTTGGTTACGATAAATAAAATTAATACCTAAGATTATTTCCTTATCAATACCTTTAAAATCCTAAGTCATATGAGCTCCCACGTTGCGAGTTGAGCATCACCCTCCACTCTCCAAATTCATTCTCTCTCTTCTAATTTTGCGCCATGTCATTCCTAATTTCTCCGTCTCTCTTTTTTTTCTCACTCACCATATCATTCGTGCTTAATAATAAAAAAAAACAAAAAAAAAACACTAAACCTCCGAGAGAGAGGAAAAAAAAAAGTTAAACCTAAACATGTATAAGCTCAGCATAAGTTAATGGAAGCCTAATCTGCGTAACCATATTCACCTCTCTTGTTTTCTTCGTTGATTTACCTTCAGGTATCATATCTATCTCTGTTTGCATTTATAATGGATTCGATTACATTTAAGAATTCTTTATTATCTACTGTTGTTGTTTTCATGGTCAACTAGGTGTTTTTTATCTGTTGAAGGTAATAATTCTCTCCGTTTTTTTATTTTTCATATGTTTATTCAATTTTCTTTTTGAGGTTACTGTATATTTTTAAATCCGATTTAGGGTTTACCCTAAGCCTGATAATATTTGAACTAAATTGCGGTAACAACAAAGAAATCTTTGAAGAAACTTCTAAAGAAAATCGAAATCCCTTTTCATCCTCCTCCGTGTTTTAGAAAATTCATGATTTCGTCTGAATTCCTAATTCCAAACCGAAATATCACGTCCAATAGACTGAACCTGAATTGGTTTGTATCTCAGTTTGTATTTGTTTTCTCAGACACGTCTTGGTATTGAAATCCCAAATAACCATGTTGTGAAAGAAATAAAGTAAACCAGGACATAGTAATGGATTGAGCAACATTTTTACTTGTAGTTGATTTTATATGCAGGAGGAATTAATGGGGTGCAAACCGCAAAGGCTCTCCTGTTCATTTCATGCAAAAGTTCACAATCTCAGATTAATGGGTCCAAACTCCGCTAGATCGTACGTGACATTCTTTATCCTGGTCCGGCAGAGATCGCAAATCAGGTTACTTTTCAACAAAGAAACGTTAGTCTAAAATAGTGCAAACGTAGTTTGTAGCTAATGAGATTTTTTGGTATAGGTAAGAAAAAGTGCATTGTGCACTCTACCGTGAATATTTACTCGACTATGTTTTGAAAAGGGTGGAAATCCATATTTCTCTTCAGGTGCACGTTAATCCAAATCAAAAATGCATTGGGACAGGGTGAGGCGAAGCCAAGTCACACCAAATCAAATCAGGACGGGGCGAGGCGAAGACGAATCCGAGCTTTATCAAATAAAAAATATGGTTCAAAGAAAAAAAAATGTCCAACTCGTAGCACGGGCATACAATCTAGTAAGATAGTATTTGTCATTGGATTATTTTTTTTAATTCTAACCGGATGAATAGCCTATTTAATAAGAATCCTATTATTGGGGCTTTAAACGGATGGGTTTTTTGGGGCTTTATAGGGTCATAAAATAGTAATTCATAGAACCCCTTATCTTGGTTTTTACGTAATACCTAATCTACCCTTAATTTGATTAGTGCTAATTAAATTTATTAATCTAACTACAGTATTAGTGAATGGATTAGACTAATTAAATGATTAAACTTTGGGAAATCCAAACTTGATTTATTTTTATTTTTTTGATTTTGAAGAAGGGAAAATGGTGATTTTGGTGAAATATTTTTGAAAAAATTTGAAGAAAAATGATGAAACCCTTCGTCACAAAACTCGGGATAACCTTATAATCAACTCCCATCATCAATTTTATCGATTCAAATCCGTTAAAAATCAGAGCAAAATCTGAAAAATTTACCTGTTAAGGCTGGAAAATTGTGTCGAACCAGCCGTAATTACGGTTGGGATATGAGGAATTCCCAGCCGTGAACACAAAAAACGAATGGGAAGTGAAGAACTTCTGCCCGTTATTCTTCCCAGAATTGCCTGAGTCGGTATTACGACTGGGATAACATATTTTTCCCGTCCGTAAATGAATATGTAAGTTGAGAAATTTTGAGTTTTAACATTTTTTTTTGAAGCATAGTTTCAACATGAATACAAACTATGATTGAAAATTAGTAATACTTTCATTAATTAGACCACAATACAAACCATTACATATTTAATAGATCCCCATTACAAAGTTGGTTTTAATAACATCCCTTTCGATGTATCAAGAAATCTTTGATGATGGCGAATTGAGCTTTCAAAGTTGAAATTATAACCTTTCCATTTTATCCATTCCTTCTTAGCTTGAGATACAACTTCTCCATCAGCCTCACCTCTAAGTCGAAGTTGCTTGCACATACGAAGTAAAGCCATATATTCTTCCACCTTTTTTTGTGTATGTCTGAAAGTCGAAGATATAATTTAACCCCATCGCGGTTGTTAGTATTACTTGTTTCACTGCAAAAAAATTCAAAACAATTACTCCAATATGATTGACTTGGTAAACCACCTTTCATTCGTTCTTCTCCCCTCTTTGGATATCATAGTACAAATTTTTTGCAAAGAGATAAGTATTCTTCCAAAGTAAAGTAGGGTTTATCCTTTGAGTATATTGCATTGAGTTTGTAGGAGTTTTGGTGGAGATTATTAATGTAGAAGGTGTGATTTTGATTTGGAATAGGTGGTTATATGGAGGTGGAGTTATTTCAAGTTTAAATAAGTGGTTAAACATCTAGAACCTTCTATAGATCAGTCTTCAAATGGATTTATTTTTCAAAATTCAAAAAACTTGCCGATATGATGTGGTACAAAAGGAAATTATAGGTTTTTACGGCTAGGAAATCGAAAGGTCGACCCAACCGTAATTCAGTATAAACCTGCAAGGCTTGTGGTGTGTCAGATTTACGGCTAGTATTTCTGGCAGTAAATAAGAGTTGTTACTTTCTGTCAGAATTACGTCCTGGATATGTAGTTATAACCAGAAGCCATTTTATTTTTGGGTTATCATAATAATATACGGATAGGTAATTTCCAACCGTAAGAAGATTACAGATGGAGTTCCTAACCGTTCTGACATTATGGTCAGGAACTAGAAAGGTCGACCAAGCCGTAAACTAGAGTTGCAAATTTATGTCAGAATTACGGTTTGGAGTCCTAACTGTAAAAATGATTCATGACCTGGATATATAGCCGTAAACAAGTTGTTTTTTTGTGACCAGAGTAATATACGGCTAGGTATTTCCTAACCGTAAACATTTTACGGATGCTTTTCCTAACCGTTTTCTGGTTAACGGCCGGGAGTTTCTAACTGAAAAACTATGCAAGTTTATTTGACAACAATTATATGCATTTACGGCTAGGCTATGTGAAGCATCGACCTAGCCGAAAGTGCACAAAAAATTCAATAATGTTGATTTTTCCTCATTTTTTTTTTGGATTAGACAAATGGAAAGACTAACATTCATTCATATATGAAAAGTTATAAAAATTCATCCATCCAAATCCATAACCAAACAACGAAAATAATAAGGGATATTTTGACTTTAGGTTACACAAAAGTGACCAGATTTGCGTTTGGGTCACTAATGTTTTTTTTAATTAGAGTTTCACAAGACTTGAGTTGACCGTCATGACATTTAGGATTTTTTTTTTCCTTTAATTTTTTTTTTACTTAACACCACCCATGTCTTTGTTATGACGTGTGTGATACGTGTGAAATCTGAACTAGTTTGACCAAATTATACTTGAACGCCTAAATCTAATTTTGACGGTCAACTCAAATCATGTGACCCAAACTCGTCCATGAATCAAGTAAATAGACAAAGTCTTAGATAATAAAAAATCCATGAAGTAAAATAATAAAAAATGAGTAAATAGTACATTCACTTGATTCCTCCTTCGAATTCGAGTGCAAAAATGAATCCAAATCGTCCTTTTTCTCCTGTTCCACAACTTGTTCTACAACTATAGCTTTTTTACCTCTTCCACTGCCACCTTGAATTGGAGTATTTTTACCTCCACCACGTCCACCTCAAGCATTTGTTCCAGCACGGCCACATTTTTCACCTCGACCACGGCCACCTTTTCCTTCACCTTAACCACCTTTTCCTTGCTTTGATTGAACTTGCTCACCAGAGGGAGTATCCGAGTCATCGTTAGAAGAAAGAGTCTTAGAACTCTTACCTCTCCTTGATCGGTCCTCTTCATAAGCATATATACCTACTTTCTTAGGGATTATTATGCCTTTAACTCGATTCCGGAGTAATCTTTGTTCAGAGACCGTTAACTTCTCACCCGAATTAATCATACTGGTCATGTCCTTGACCAACCAATTAACTTGTTCAACCTATTTTTTTCATATCAAATACACATACTGTAATTATTCATAGATAATTAAAAAAAAAACATATACAAACATAATTTGTAGTATACGTACCACCATCTTCTCCGAATAATCTTCTTCATTCATTAATGTCCTTGATTTTGAACTCTCTGCCTACTTGAAATGCCTCTGCGCCTCCAGATCCAAATTTTCCACATAAGGATGAGCCCATTCTTGATACCATTCTATGTAATTCGCATCCACTTCGGAAGTCCCGTGAGAAGCTTCAAGCGGTCTTCTACTCATTTGGTTTACTTCTTCAGAACGACCATTCCAATGCTCGATTAACGGTACTGGTTGATAGGTCAATATGACATCTTTGTCCTCAAATTGGGAGTTATCTACGCTCAGTTTAAAACGAGAGTCTTTAGGTACAATTTTCTGGACAATATAAATTTGGCGGAACGTTCTACGAGGATCCAAAATGACGAACCTAGTTGAATGAAATAAAGGTCTCACATAGGTCGCCACATCAGAAAATATTTTATCACCAACTTCATCTTCTCCATACTCATCAAGTTTCAAATATGGATAAAAAACCACATCATCAATTGTCAAAGCATCCAACGTTTTCCTCATTTCGACCATTTCCGTCTCTTTAGCCTTGTGTTGGGTCCCTCCGAAGGGGTTTCTTCCTCCTATAGGTTTCCATATAGCCCATTTCGTATCCCGAGAAGGCCTTAAGCATCTAAAATGGTCGTAAGCCCATGACTGTGGGAAAAAAAAAGAATTATAAATAAGATATTACACACAAACCAATATATAAAGGTAAAACAAATAAACATTTGTTATATTCAAACGAAAAGATACCTGGATAAGAGCAACACATCGCGTAATGATGAGCAAGAAAGTGCAATGCATTTTCACCTATAAATACATTAGCTGTGACTCATTTGTCACTAATAAACTTGTTTGTAGGTGTTTTTGTGAAATAAGATCTTATGGATAAAGTTGCTCGAAAAGTGGTTTTTGTACCCCGGAGGACACATGTTATTCAGACTCTCAGTTTTGGATAAGGGGCGCCTCAATTACTAAGGGAAACCTCAATTTATGATGGGCACATTCTTTACTATTTTCACCCCAGGGCACCCCACCTGTTATTCGCACCCCATTAGATGATAGGGGCTATCCCATCTTCTTCCTTTGAAAAGAGAATTTTTGCGGGAATTTTGGTCTTCTGGAGAAAAACTAGTCGAGATTTTATTAGAGTTAGTCACGGGATTGGATTCAGAGTGATCTTTCATGCCTAAACAGGGAAGGTGACGTGTTTGAGAAATAAAAATAAAGACCAAATATCCTCGAATTTGTTAAACTGGGAAGATGTTCTTCACAAACGGCGAGATTTATGGAAAAGATTTGGAAGATATTCTATGAGATTTGTTCACTGAATTTGATTAGGATTGACCTGTTTCCACTAAACAGGGGTGGTAATTGAATTGAAATCAAAATAGGAAGGATATTTTTTCGTTTGGAAGATAATCAGGGCAAGTGTTCTACGAGAAGATAACTTGGGTTTTGGTTAAGACTGAGTGTAGCAAGTGAGTCTTTCACGAGTTTGCTGGAGTTCGATAGAAGGTGACAGAGTGTAGAAGTTAAATAAGGAAGAAAATAACAGTTATAGGCGCACGAAAGGAAATAAATATTCTCGTGTCTGCATGGGAGCTAATAAGAAGATTTTAATGATTTCTGGGAGTTATTAGGATGCTAGTAAGCTATAAACAGGATTTACGGATGATATAGGGGGGATAGAGAGTTTTGGGGTACGGCAGAGAGCTAAGGCCGGAGAAAGGAAAGTTGCAGAAGTCATTGCTGCACTTTCAGGTGAAGAAGAAGACGAAGAATAGATCACTATTTGAATAAGCCTGTCATCTTTTCTTTGTAACAGTTACTCAATTGTGACAGTAGGTTCTGTAATAGCCATAAAGCGTTACGAATCTCTGTTCTATTACAATTCTTCAATAAAAACACCATTTGAGCTATGAATTATATTTTTGAGTGTGTTTTTATCATGAGAAGCTAGACCCCTACACTTGGTCGACGGAGGAAGCCGAACTTCATACATGGGTGAATTTATTTTATTTTCTATTTGACTTTTGCACTAATTAAAATAGAATTATGATTTGAATTAATTAGTTATCATTTAATTAGATGGGTCATGCTTTCTTAGATGTTTGATGTCCCATGCTTATGATTTATAACTAATATTTGGAGAATCTACCTTGGCAAAAATAAGAGTTCGTGTTGTTTTATTTATTGAGCGATAATTGCTGAAGAATAAATAATTGAACCTATTGATATGAATTCGGTGGAATCCTAGGCCCAGTAACTCTCGCTTTTGTTTATTATTTTCATTGAACCTTTAAGTTTAATCTCAACAACGTCCGAGTGAACGATAACCTATATACTACAACAACAATTAAAAATCCTATTACGTAATATGTGTTTTGTTCCACCTAGAAGCTTTAAAAAGATTGTACATCACACTAGTAAGGAGGGCGGTGCCCCACGAGTATCTATGTACCTCGTTTGTTTCCGGATCGAAACTGAGAGTCTTCAATCACCGCAAATAACAAGCATTTACCTTATTTCCTGAGAAAGCCGGAAAAAAGACGGTCCTAAGAGCGCGCAACAAGTAAGTTATAGTTGTATGTCTAGCTCTTTCTGCGTCCATCACCACCTGTCCACTAGAAGACTTGCAGTCAGAATCCTCAAACTTCTCCCTCAGACGAACCATATTAATCTTCCTTGTCATATTGACTGTTTCAGGACGTTTACCAGTAGACTAAATTCCTTTTTAGCTCTAGGCATGGCTCCGTCACCTATCTCAAACTCTTTTTCCGCTTTATTTTTGCCCCAACCAAGACATTCTTTCGTCAAGACACAAAGCTCATCAAAAGGAATAGAATTGTTGAAACCCTCAAACACAGCCTTTCCTTCTAAAGCAAGACCGGTGATTTGCTTTGCATCATCCGGAGTGATAGTCATCTCGCCGAATGGGAGTATAAAAGTCATTATTTCGGGCCATAATCTTTCACTAAAACCACAAACTGTCATAACATCATAGTTCTGCAAAGCCTCGATTCCATACCATAAACCAAAAGCTTTTACTAAAGCTACCACATCTGGATGCTCTTTCTCCAACGACCAAAACCTGCCTTGTTGGTGCTTTAGTTTAGGGACCGCTTTATCAAGAAATTACAAAGAATATAAATTTTGGTTATTACAATTAAATATCCATAATAAAATGAAAATAACATATATTAAGTTTGATTTATTACCTTTGCGGCACAGACCCTAGCAGCCCATGATGACTGGTAACCAAACAAGATGGATCTATCTTTTGGCTCACCCCAAGGTCTCCCATTTTTCTTGGGAGGTAAAAACACCATAATATCAATGATTTGTCATGCCGTTTCTTTTGGTGCATACTTCTTGTTTTCCCTCTTCTCCTCCTCAACTAAAGATTTACCTTTATCAATAGCAACACCACTAGAAGTGCCAACTAAAACTTCAGTTCCTCCAGTAACAACAAGTACACCTTCACTTCCTCCACCAACTCCAACTTCAGTACCTCCAGTAATAGCAAGTACACCTTTACTTCCTACACCAACTCCAACTTCAGTTCCTCCACCAACTTCAACTTCACTTCCTCCACCTGTGGAAACTACAACTTCACTACCTAAAGCAGTTCCAGCTCCAACTACATTTCCTCCACCTTCACTTCCTCCATCAGTCACAACTCCACTTGCATTCCTTGCATTTGTAACCAATGGTTTTGTGTGACGAGGTTGCGGAGTCAGGTCACTACAAGGTGTTACTTCTTGTGATATTTTCTTCCTCTTTTTTTTTTGCTATGTTCAAAGACAAACAAGACCAAAAACCAGAAGCAGATAAGTAAAAACGGTTAGGAAATTTAGACATAACCAAGTCGTGACACTGAAAACGGGTAGGAAAAATTAACAATGCAAGACGCAAAAAAAAATTACGGATAGGATATTTAGTCATCGACCTAGACCTAAAACTAATAACGGCTCGAAAACTTAAATTTTGGCTTGGTTACTCAAATTACGGATAGGAAAACCTATACGTGAAAGATACAAATGGTTTAAGTTTCAGCATAGTAACATAAACGGCTATGAAAAACCTAGCCGTTTTACACTAAACGGCTGGGAAAAAAAACTTAAGGTTTGGAAACAAAATTACGGATAGGAAAAACCTATCCTAAACACTACCGCTGAAAAAAAAAACAGAAGAATATACGGCTAGGATACCTAGCCGTAAACAACTTGTTGCGGATAGGTTGTATCTCGTACGCATCTACTATTTTACGGCTGGGAGTTCTTAGAGATCTCAACCGTAAGACATATTTACGGCTTGGTATTCTTAGAGATCCCAACCGTGAGACTCATTTACGGCTAGGAAAACAAGAACTCCCAGCCGTAAGCAGTTTCAGAAACTATTTTTTCAGACCTAAGTTTTTCGAAACCAACTGAATAATCAATAAAACGCTTAAATAAAGAGCGGGTTTTTCAATTCATACCTTATTAAAGTCATAACATAGTCTCGACGGCTGGTTCATCTCCTTCATTCACTTCTTCTTGATCATCAATTGATGAAGTTAATTTCTATGCTTCAGGAGGAGGTGGATTCGACCAAGATTGACTTAGCTTTTCCTTTGGCTTCATGGTTTTATACAATGAATTTAATCGATGACGATTTTTTTTGAATCGACGATTAATCGTTTCAAACGAAGAAGGAAAGAAGAAGAAAAAATAAAAAAGAAAGAGGGGAGAATATGAGAAGAAGAAGAGGAAGAAATGAAGAAGAATGGGAGGCGACAGTTTTTTCCTTTCTTTTAATGATTTTCAGTTTTTTTTCTTTTAATGATTTTTTCGTTTTTTTTTTATTAGATTAATTAGATACTGGAAGGGTAGAAGGGTAATAAGTTAAAATTATTGAGGGTATTTTTGAACCTTTACCTAAATTAGATCTCCCCCTATCACGTTTTAGTTCCAATTAGTATTTTAAGCCCCCAAAATCCCAGCCCCCTACATCCCCAATAATAGAATTCTTTAAGAATGGACAAAGATGGGTTATGCTTCAGTCGTCTGTTTTTCTTCCTCGGTTCATCATGAATTTTACTTCCTAGTTTCTATTAGCTGTCTGTTTTTCTTCCTTGATTCATTAGTGTATAGAATTATACTTTGATAACTTCAACAAAGGAATGTAGGAAATACCATATGGTCCTAGAAATAATATATTAGAGAGAGTTTAGTGCAGTTGACCTAGTCAACTGTCTGTTTGGTCCATTTTTAATATATATATTACTATTTGGTCCTAGAAATTATGGTTTGGTCCTAGGATGACATCATCAATGAGGTCATAATTTTTTAATAGTGGCAGAAATATCCTTTTGTTTCCATATATATATAAAATATCTCATTTTTAGAATTACTTTCTCTTTCCTCTGTTTTCAAATCTAGTTTATATTTCTCTCCATTTTTTCTTTTTCTGTCGGTGATGATGAAGACGATGACGAACAATGAAGATTTCAGGTTTTTTCTTCTCTACTATTGTTGTTGTTGTTGAAGATGATGATGAGGACGATGGAGATGATGAAAACGACAAAGATTTTGTATTTTTTCGTCTTTGTTGTTGTTGCTGCTGCTTTTGAATATGATAAAGACGATGAAGATTTTGTGTTTTGTTCTTCTCTGATATTGTTGAAGATGATGGGACGATGAAGATGATGATGACGACAAATTTTTTATCAAGTTTTTGTTCTCCGATATGATTTTGTAAGGTTTTTGTTGTGTGTTCATTTAAAGAATGAACTCTATTTTCAGATGTTTTTATTAGGGGTTCATTATTTCAAATGAATTTTGTTTTTGTTCATAATAATGGATGTTTGATGCTCGTGTTGGTGATGAACTCTGTTGAAGAATCTTGATTTTGATGATTTGTTGCTCGTGTTGAAGATGAAGTTCTGCTGCTGTTGAAGATGACGAAGAATTTTTTTTCTGCTGCTGTTTGAAGATGATGAAGACGATGAAGTTCATCGAACATAATGAACTCAAATCTGCTGTTGTTGAAGAATGATGAAGATGGCGAAGTTCATAAAATATAATGAACTTGTGTTTTGATGAAGATGAACTCTGATTTTTATGGATTTTTTTTTTGTGTGTTCATGTAAAGAATGAACTCTGTTTTTAGATCTTGAATTATTAGGTGTTTATCTTAAAGAATGAACTCAATTCTAAATTTGAAGTAGTTAGTTTTTGATAGGTGTTTATTTTGTCGAATGAACTCTGTTTTCTTATAGATTTTATCAGGTGTTCATTTGAAGAATGAACTCTGTTTTCATATAGGATTTATCATGTGTTCATTTGCAGTTTTTATCAGGTGTTCATTTGAAAGAATGAGCTCTGTTTTTTTTTTGTCATAATTAAGGCTGCACATGGTCCGGTAAGGCCCGGTTCTCTTATGGAACCGGTACATGTACTTGGTGTTGACCGGTACCTCATTTTGAGGACTGGTACCTCCGGTACCGGGTTTTTACCTTTTTGAAACTCTAAAGTCTGAACCAAAAAAAAAAAATCAACACAACATAAGAGAAACAAACACCAGTTTTGCCTTTCTAATTCAGTTCAATACCAATTCTAAAGACTCAAATCCTACAACACTACACAATCAACCCAACCTCTGCCATACACATCATTCCCTCAACCATTTACTCTCTTTTAACAACTTTCGGATCTCTTACATGCATCTACAATACCACCATTTCAACACCACCACCAACATTATCCATAGAACTCAGGACTCCATCTATACTTAATTCAAATCACAGTTTCATTCACAAACATATAAACTAAACAATTCAAGCAATTCAACTTCAAATACTAAAATTAAACAAAAATACAACACAGGGACTTACCCAAACATTAACATTCTCTGAATTGTTAATTCACCAACTACTATTTCTGAAACCCTAACTAAATTTCCAAATCAAGAATTATCTAATTCAAGCCCTAATAAACAACATAATTCTTCAAATCATTAAAACCCCATCTCTAATCTTCCCCTAAATTTCTTAATTTCATCTCCCTTGGCTCAAATCAGTGAAACCCCATCTCTAATCTTCCCCTAAACCCCATCTCTACTACGAAGATTCTTTTTCCAAAATTCAAAAACATTTTTCATTTCCAACATCTCCTGCTGTCACAACATGAGAGTAAGACGAATAAGATGGTGGTGGAGGATGTAATGGTGAGTGGTGGCGATGGCTCTCTGTGGAGATTCAAGAAGTGAAGAGGAAAAAAAAATTGAGAAGAGAATAGTAGCTAGGTCATTACTCATTAGGAGTATATATGATATAAGTGGACGGCTAAGATCAGTATTAATCTTATAATCAATGGCTCACACTAACACCGGGTATAATGGTCCGGTACTGGCCGGGAATTTGTTGAGAACCGACCCCTATACCCATCCTACACCGGTTTTCATTTCCATTCTAGTTCCCTGTCAGGCTACACGGTTTAAAGTACGATTCAGGTTCTTTTTTTCCGGTTCTAATCAAATTACACCAAAGTTATTTGTGCAGACTTAGTCATAATTATGAAGTTTTGTGTTGTGTTCATTTTACAGAATGAACTCTGTTTTCATATGTGATTTAGTTTGGTTTTATTAGGTGTTCATTTGAAAGAATGAACTCCGGAGTTCATCGGACAGAATGAAATGCTACAAAAAATAAGTAAGAATTAACACATAAGGGTATTTTGGTCCATTTAATAATTATGGACCAAACAATAAACGTGTTTTCCCGCTGGACCAAACTGTTGTGGTCCCAAATATAAATGGACCAAACGATCATTTCCCCTATTTTAATCTACTCCTTTAAACTCCTAATCCATGCGAGGCCATGCGTCGCGCGGTGAGAATACCCACCCTTGTGTGAGCGTCACCACCCCCTTGAAATTTCTCCCTTCCACTTTTCCTCAAATTATATGAATGTAACACTAAATAACTTTTTGGATTAAAAAAAACGGGTGAAACACCGGAGAAAATAACGGGAAAAACATCGGAGGAAAAAAAAAAGAAAAAAAAAACTTTATCACACAATAATGCTTGATCAAGCAAAACACAAACTTGCAAGGAGCAATAGGATTTCTCTTTTACTCAACAAGAGATTCTATGTGCAGATGAGATGTTACAGGACTCACACAGGCAATGATATGCTTCAAGTCCAGAGAAGTGTACTTCAAAACAAAACACACGTCTTTCTGTTTTTCTGTTCTTTCTGTTTTAAAGGAGAGATTATTGTTGTAATTATCTTTGTTTGTTTTTATTTTGCAGGTACGGTTTTGAAGATGAGATAAATAACCAAATCCACGTCCGTAGTGGTAAACCCTAGGTATTGTTTTAGTTTGTTCTTTTTTTCAGCGTCTGTGATTGATTGATGAAACAGATGTAATGGTAATTTTTATTCAGCGTTTTTTATGGTTTTATTTTCCAGGAATGATTTTTGCAATTGGAAGTCCCTTACTCCTTTGTTTTCTGTCTCTTTGTTTCTCTGAATCTATAAACCCTAACCCTTTTTTTATATTTTGCAGGTACGATTTTTGTTTAAGATAAGTTACGGAGAAACCCTAATATCCGTTCAAGAAAAGATCTAACAGTGCAGGTGATTTTCTTCTTCTCTGGAACAAATCCCTCCCCTACTTTTATTTTCCAGCAAACCACACTTTTCTTTATCCCTGCTGCAAACCCATGTCATACTTTTCTTCTCAAGGAACCATGTAATTATGTTAGATGCGTATGTCTTTTCTTCTCTGGAACAAATCCCTGAACCATGTAATTATATTAGATGCGTATGTCTGATTATGAAAACAGTAATTGGTGAAGAAACTCAATTCAAATGGTTCCTCCAATCTGCAATTTCATCTCAGGTACTATTTTTCTCCTCTCAGCATTACCGAATTTTGGTTTGATTGACTTTTGAAAATAGGGTGTTGTAAAATTGGGAGGACTAGTAGCAGTATATGAAGAGGATTTGAACTTGATTTTCGAAAGGTCAGAGTTGCAATATCCTAATATATTTTAAACCGTAACATGGGTTTCTTTGGGATTTACAAAACTTGAAAGCGTTGGAATTCTCTGATTGATAGTGAAATATGTTGAGTTGAATATATTCTTACAAGTTTATTACAAAGGCATGTCAATAATTATTGGTTACCAAAACTTTTAGTTGTTGTTTGAATAAATATGTTATTGATGTGTCTCGTGGAAAGAGTGAGTTATAATGGTGACCAAGCAATTGTGCATTATGTGCTTTGGCGCGAGGTTAACGTGCAGATGAGTTGCGTTGCATTTTTGTCAAAAAGGGTTGTTTTTCGATGTGCAAAATACACCTAAAGATAACCTGTGTACTTCGAATTTTTGTTAACAAAGATTCAATCTTCATTCCATTTGAGATTATTTGACTTTTTTAATATGATATCGATTTGGTTTCACCGAGCATTGAAGGAACACAATGCGGACACAGACACATTTAAGTATATAATGAAGGAATTTGATTGGAAACACGGTCCTACTTGGCAGTTGGCACTGATATTGTCAATCACAATTCCGGTATTACTTTCTTATTTTCTTCATTGTGTGTTGTCTAATAAATTTTAGTTATCAGTGGAAATGACTTTATAAATCCAGAATGGAATTTTCACCAGTCCGCTTAGGCTCAGTTATATCGAAATAGAAAGAAAGTTGATATCCAGAAAAATATATGGGATTATTTGGTAGACCCTTTAAACATCCCCCAAAAAAATTTAAGGACCGGAAAAGGTTATGTTTAAGATATCATCATATTCTTAAATGCCTCAAGGTCTAAGTTCTGTGCGTTCCATTGGCTATAACCATTTGACACTTGATAAAGTTTGTAGTATATTTTGTAGATTTGGTTTTTATCTAATTGGGGTTTGTATTCTTTATTATGTTGCTCCATAAGTGTTTGTGAATGTGATGGTTCGAGTGCATATGCTGTTGAAGTGTCTAATAAGTTACAAGGTTGATGAAGTTGATCTTTGCTACAATTAACTTTCCACTTATATGAAAACTTTATACATTTGATTTGACTTTCTACTTATGTGCAAACTTTAAGCCAACTGCTGAATTCTTTTGAATTTTGAACGAGAATTTGAATACCAGTTGCAACACCTGCTTTCTATAGTTTCTTTCATGTACATCTTTAATTTAGAGATCATCCTTATCTTCTAGCTGACAGTAATGGTGTTGCTTATGCAGTTGCTAAACCAAATTTCACGGGTAATGAAGATCAAAATGGAGAAAATGTGAACAGGAAAGCTGTTAAGAAACTATAAGGTTAGTAAATTTATATTACATAATGCGCATCCAACTTAATTTGTAAACCTTTCTTTTAACATCCAAATTTGTTTCATTTTGAACGAGAGAATGTTAGATTCTATAAAAAAAAGTTTGAGGCGAATATCTCCTGGAAATGAATCAGAAAGAAACTCGAGATTGCGTAATAGGTGTTCTAATTCAGAACGCATGACTCTGATGGATTTTTTTTTTTTTTTTTTTTTTTGGGACGCTTATGTCTTCTTGCGGTTATTGACTAAGAATTAGACTAACGGCTATGAAGGAAGTAAGGTGGCATGGGGACTTCGGTTTGTGATGTTGAAATATCATCTTGGTATAGCCTCTTAAGTTGTTATTTGAAGGTCTCTTGATATTGGTCAGTTGACATCTTGATTGGGGCCTCCAGATTGTTAGGAGAGTCTGGAAAAATAATTACGCCAAGGTTTCAGAAAAATCAAATCGGGACGGGGCGAGGCGAAGCCGAGATTTACCAAATCAAAAATATGGTTCAAAGAAAAAGATGCCCGATGCGTAGCACATATGCACACCTAGGCTTCAGCCTCAAGGTCATTCTCTTCTCTGTAAGTTCTTTGCTTATTGGTGTTATTATTGACAGGTAATGCATTATGAGAAAGTCTAAACACCTAATGTAAAAATGCTTATGGGACATAAATCAACTTTACCCGTTGTTAATTTGCTGCTTTCAGAAGAAGGAAGTAAGGCCGTGTCATCAAATGAGGGTATAGATCCAAATGCTTTTATGTACTTTCACATATTGGCGTTCTTTCTATTCACTCTTTTATTGGCATTGTTGTGTTATTAAAGGGTCACTGTCTGAATCATATGTGCTTTTAAGGTTCATATATACACTTACGTACATTTAATATTATTAGAGTTCAATTTTTTTCGAGTATTCAATCAAGAAAGAAGTAAAAGTTGTAAACATACATTGTGGCTCCGACATCAGTTTGTTATATATTAGTTTTAACAATACCATGGATCAACATCAATTGATTATATTAGTTTCATGGTTTTGACCCTTTTTGATTCATTGCATTCCCTTTGTTCTCTGCTGATACACGCACAGTATTGGTATTGTAATCATCATTAATTGTCGCCGGACTCTCTTGAGCTTGAAATATTTTGCCACTCTCAATCTCGCTCTTCCATCGAGCTCCATAATGTTAGTTTTTATTTGGATGTAAATGTACCTTAATCTCACCGCACAACAAATTTACCTGCTAACTGAACAAAGGATCACCCAACAGATAACTTACTATTTTAATCACAAATCCTAAGCATGCGCATCAGAGCGGGGAGAGGCGAGCCACACAAACTCAAAAATTCTAAGTGAGGGGGCGAGGCGAAGCCGAGCCACACTAAATCAAAAATCCTAAGCGACTGAGCGAGGTAAAGCTAAGCCACACCAAATAAATTTGGGCGAGGCGAAGCAAAAATATGGTTAACAGTACAAAAATGATGCTGGATGATTTTTGGGTCCGCCCGGTATGTAGCACAGGCACAAAATCTAGTAATAAAATTAAAAAGATATACACCGAGGAAATACAAGAGATCCCTTATTTGTTTATTACTCATTCAATTCAACTTATTTGAACGAGTTTGAGAAACTTTACAAATTTGAATTTACCGTGGTCAATCTTTGGTGATGGTTTAGGCAATGGATTCTCATTGTCCTGATCATCTTCTTCCTCGTCTGCACCGGACGTACTTCCGCATCTTTCTTCTTTCTCGGACCCTTTGTGATATGGATTGGCTACATGAGGGTTTTTCATTCTGCGACACGCTTTTCCGGTGCTTCATTCTCTTGTAATGATTACACGAACTACAATACAATTAAATGTGCAAGGGTTAAAATTTTGAATCCTTCACGAAGGTTTGATAGATTAAGTTGAAACCGTAAATCACCATAGCACAATGATATTGAGAATTTAGAGATGATGAAGATGCAGATTTAGCGAACTCATAATATATTTTGCTTCCACCCAATTGACCCAAAACATCAACGCTACTTGACCATAGTCAGCTTCCCCCAATACAATTTAGCTTTCCCTACAACATTAATGGTAGTAATAATGTTGAAACTGCCAGGATTATAATAATGTGCAGTAACACCCATTACAAAGGAATTTTTTCAATAAAAGCCTTGTTCATGGGTGATCATCTCTATCTTATCTGAGAAGGAGAACAAAGCAGACCAGATGCATCTGATCCAACAACTGCAAGATCACAAACGGTACAGAGCTGGCCATCCTGGACTGGCACAAACCGTGAACAGCAATATGGACATGCAACATCCCTCTGTCCTCGATAAATAGGCACATAGGTTGCCCCACAAACCACAAATGGATTCCTAAAGTCGTAGTTCAGCTGGGTCTCATCTTTTGAGTTCCTCTCAGCAGCTTGCAAAACTTGTCGGGCAGTCTTAGCTTGATTCTCCACGGTAGGGTTGGTCTCCAGGAAACGCCTAGCAAAGTTGGCGGCAGTGCTAAAGTTCTTTCCCTTGTAGCAAACTGTCATTGCATTCAGCAAAGCAAGTCTAAGATGAGGTGTCTTAAGATTGCAGTGGGTGAAATAGGCAGCTAGCTCCTGCTGGCGTATAGGGTTGTCTTTAGTTTCCCTCCTCTTAAGCTCCATCTGACACCCTAACACGTATTCCTTGGTTATAATGATCAGCTCCTTGACTTCATCAACTTCCCTCCTCGACTCCACAACAATCAACGGAATGGTGTGCAGGATACCAAGGAAGAGCTTTAGAGCGTCAGTAAACTTCCCATTTGTGGTTAACTTGTAACCAGCCTGAAGCCTTTCTTCCAACTCAGAAAACTTAAACACGAGAGCAGGTGGGCCTCTAACATTAGGACTAGCAGACTCGCTCCACCCTCTTTCTACTGCCAATGTGATAACAGGAGACGAAGCGAAAGCACGAATATATGTGTGGCTACCAGTATGCAGATCAAGAAACATGGATTTCAAAGGAGCAAAGTTCTTTATACCCAGTTGTCGACTCAGCAAGCGCATCGCAGTATCAAAATTGCCAGCTGCAGCATGCTCACCTGCAAGAGATGATTTTTGGACCCAGATCTGGCTCACAGGCATGCCAGGGGTTGGGCACACAAATACTGAAGAGCGAGCATTGCCAGAAGCTTTTGGAGTTTCAATTTCGGGCGGGAGCTCAAGGTATTCAAGATCCCATCCTCCCTCCTCGTCATTCCCTTCATTTATCACCCCCTCTTCGTCCACCACTTCAACGTCCCCATTTTGCATATGATGATCAGGATCAACAATATCCAAGTCCGAACCCCAATCACCGTTGGCTGCATCTTCTTCTTCCTCCTCTGCTCCCCTTCCCAAATTATCGAGACTGCCCTCAAAAATGCCTTTCATAACCCTCAACAAGGGCCAATCTCCACCACACATGATGGGATTTGGAGGCATTAGAAGTGAGGAATTTTTTCCCTCCGGCAAAGAGGGAACATTGTCTCCCAACTCCGCTGCCAGCCGTTCGGCAACATCTTGGAGCCCGTGAACAGAAGCTGTAATGTATGCAAGGGGAAATTGACCAGCATTCTCCAAGATCTTTACTCGCTCGCGGATATCACCCAAGTAGAGGGCATTATGGAACTGACCCATCACGTCATTCTTAACTTCAGCGATTTTCAGCATTTTTGACAGCTTATCTATATTACCTGTAATGAGATAGAGAAAAGATAGCCTCTCAAAGTTCTTCGTCCTCTGATAGGCATATTCTACGATGCCAGCATTACCCTGACGTAGAGCTTCGACACCCAACCTATACCAGTGGTCTTTCTCATCAATCTCCTTCGCTGAAGCAACAGCTACCTGGATATTTCCACTCTCCAGTGCCAGGTTAAAGCGAGTCTTTTCATCTTTAACGAAATGGAGCGCAACTTCGGGGAAACCTTTTTGCTGCAGATAGGCTATCATGGCCTGTCCACAGAGCTGCGAATTCCTGATCATGTTCATAACCTGGTTGTAATTCTTTCTGAGAAGTGCGAGCTTGAAGACATACTCTGTGGGATCAATAGCTATAGCACGGTTTTTCCCATCTCGATCCAAGCAATAGATTATATTTCCACTAACCTTTGTCATGTAAATCGGGACATCGAGAGTCCTGATGATTCCACTATCACCATTTGGAAGACAGTATTTAATGTGATTCAGTGTGGTGTAAATGAAGACGCCGTTATCATCCCATGCACCGCTCTTTACATGGATTGTCTCATGAAGGGTACAGTGGTGCACAAGTTTCTTACTGGCAATAACAATAGCATGTTTACTAAGCAAAGCAACGGTTTCTAAGTCATTAGACCAAACAACATACTTAACAAAAGGAGTCTGAAGATCACCAAGAACCAGCCTCTGCTGGAGGTCAAAAATCACCACTCTATCCTCTGATCTGCACAATAGATTCCCAGTTCCAGCATAGAATATGGCATCAGCAGCTAAAGGAATAGCACTCTTCTTCACAATTTCATTTTTAAGGTTTTTCACCAACACTTGGTTGTTGCTTTTATCCAGAACCGCAAACCTGTTTCGGGCCACAAATATTGCTGATCCTCCAAGTCCCCTTTTAGCATCTAGAGCACCATCACCTCTACCCAAGTTGTCTTTGGGCACTATATAAAGTTCATATGAACCTCCATCCACATCCGAACATATCAGTATGGCATTTTCAGTGGGACTATACGACATAGTTCTTGGACCTTGATTCAATGTATTTGAACCAGGCCTTCGAATGGGAATTACTTGTGCTTCTTTTCGAGATGAGAACTCGTAGAAGCGCAGAAAACGATCTTTAGCGTAGAATAGTGAATCACCGCTCACAGCAAAAGCAGGGCGCTCTCTTTCCAACTTAAAAACAATCATACCACTATCATGACCAGCAGCCAGAAGGTTCATCTCTGGATGCAATGCAAGTATCCAGAATCGATCATGCTCTCTGCGGAATGTCTGAATCCCAGTGCGCTTCGTTACATCCCAGACACGGATACTTTTGTCTTCTGAATTGGACACAATTATGTCCTGCCTAGCGTGGAACATAACACATGATACATTATTCATGTGTCCTCTTAATGTATCTACTTCCCAAGCCTTTGTATCTGTAATAAAAATTATTGGCTGATGTAAGTACTTATCTGGTTCCGTGAAATTTGTATATTCTATAAGGATAAAGGCAATACAAACTTAAATAGAGCTTTTTGCAGTAATACCGTTCATTCTCCATAGTTTTACTTGACGATCATCTGCTCCAGAAACAATAAGAGGCAAGCTGGGATGAAACGATGCCCAGTTGACTCCCCGATCATGACCCTCCAAGACATACTTGACAATGGCATCAACTCCACCAAATAAATCAGTGTTCATCTGGCTTAACCTTAAGATGTCATCAGCAGGGGAAACAGTCTTCTTCCTCAATGCACCAATATCCCAGACACGAACTGTCTGATCCAAGGAAGCCGAAACCACGAGATCCTCTTTAGGATGGAAGGTTGCACACATGACATAGTGGTTATGGCCGGTCAACACAGAAACACAAGTCCGGGACTGCCAATTCCATATTCTGATAGTCTGGTCATCACTTGCACTAACAATCCACGGGTACTCATTGTGGAACTGAACAGTACGAATATAATCAAGATGTCCAAGTAAGGTGAACAAACACCTATGCATTTTGTAATTCCATATTTTGATCTTGTAATCATCACCTGCAAAAGAATATCGTTTGCAAAATTAGTAAAGACATCCCCGGAGATGATCCAAGACGATTTTCAATGCACCTATGTGATCACTGTAAGCATTAGCAGAATAAGAGCAAAAAAACTGAAAACAGAACAAGGAGCAATGACAGATAAATAAAACATCAGAATTACTTTTGTAGCCTGGATCTAGAAAAAAAAATTTGTGGAAATAAAACTGCCCAATTTAAGATTCAGGAATAACAAAACATTAAACCCAGTTTAGAATTAAATACCTCCAGAGACGAACAATGGCTGAGATTTGTGGAAATGAACTCCTCTAACAGGTCCATCATGTTCATCAAATCTATCAATAAGAGTACCCATTCTGTAATCCCAAAGCTGGATAACACCACTGTGAAGACTGGCAAGGATCCATGGTCTCTTGCTATGAAAACTCAATCCCTTGACTCGATTACTCTTTGTCTCAAATTTTGTCAACATCGTTGTCCAATCAAGTTCTCAGAACCTGATCACGGCAAAACTGCATGATACAAAACACAATTTAACTTCAACTCCGACTACCAAATAACCTTTCTCTCCGCACCGCATTAACATATCTAAGCAAACAAAGTTTCCAAAACATAAGTACACCTACTTTTTAACAAGACACAAGAAAATGAACCTTGCTAGTTCTTTCTCAGAATCTTTTTAAAGTATTTTTCCAAAGATAGCATAAATATTATGATCAACAAAAAAAATACTAATCAGTGCATGCAACCAGAAATTCTTTCATTCAGTATGTTTGGCAACATAGTTCTATGATCAAAACAGTTAACACGGCTACTGAATCCTAAAGAAACCAACGTTTTACTCTTATCAATGTAGGCTACTGAGCACCCCCCGTTCTGATACTGCCTTGGATCAAATTCAAGCTTGAGTTATGTAACTCAAACATATATTATTGCCAACTATTTAAACCGATCCTAACCTAATTAAGTGTTTAATATGATCATAATTCAACTGAATTACGAGATAATTCTTTCTTCTTCTTCTTTTTTTTTTTTTTTTTACAAAAACACATTATAGGAATCAATACTATATAACTAATAAAAAAACAATGACTAGATTATAGAAACAGAAACGAATACAAATTGAACGAAGATTTACAGATAGACAGAAATCAACCTTAGATCTGATCAGGAGGAAGATAATAGATCAAGCGGATACTATCATTGTCCCTGCAATCGCATCACCGTTATGAAACAGAAGCACTGAAATGAATAACTCTGAGTTGGTAAGATCTGAGAAAGAAATTTATAAGGAGTTCTGCAGATCTAGATTCTGGTCTGGAAAGAGTGATTAATTGAGTTTTTCAGAGAGAAGTTTTGCGTAAAGATTCATATACCTTCGATTAAAGGTGCAAAAGTGCAAACGGGTGTCGGGCCTGGATGGTCCTCACTTAGCTGGGCCTATACCAAACAAATCAAAGTTCAGTGAAATAGTATCATTTTTACCCTTTTCACAGTGGTAAAAAAATGAAATTCAAAACAAGAGAATTTGCCAGTGTCATTTGTCACACAACTGCAAATGCACAATGCTTGAGTTGAAAATTCATTTGATGGCCTAAAATACCTGGAAGTCCAAGTATAATGGTGAAAAAAGGGCGATGACATTATCATATTTTGCAGTTCCAAGGATCCTTGACATTTTCCAGAAAATGGAAACTCATTTCAATGTAGTTATAGATGTTTTACTATAATCACTTAAATGTATCTATATCCCATTGAACTTAGTCTTGCAGAGCTTTCTAAACTCCCAAGTATGATATGACGATGTTTGGAAGGAGGAGACTACAAATACTCTTTCTACTTAGGGTGAGAAAGCTATTTATCAACATAGAATCTGCATTTAACATCATGCATTCGTACTTGTTACAATACATACAGTGAAGTTTTCTTATAACTATAGGTGAAATTGCATAAACAGAATAACTGTACCCATCTCAACAGCAAAACTAAAGACACAATCATTACACAATAAATGACTATCTATCTCCACTAAGATTAAATCTCACACACAATAGAAAACAACATCTCTCTCTGTGGGATTTTAACTACTAATATCTCTTCAGACCCAACATGAGAAGAAGCAAACCGAAGTAATCGAACTCATAACACAATTTGACGAATGCCAACTTGAAGTCATTCCATGGAGGATACCTAGGTCCAATTTCAATTAAGAAACTGCGTCGAAGAACTCCTTTTCCGTGGCTAAATGTATCGAAAGAGTATTTTCCATGGTACTTCCCAAACCCACTTTGACCAACACCTCCAAATGGCAATTCGTCACACACAAACTGCAAATTTGAACGCGAGAAGACACGTACTTAATGATCAGTAAGAGGAATTTATGACGAAAATAGATGTTCAGACAATGATCAGAGCATTACATGTATAATGACATCGTTGAATGTTACACTTCCTGAAGATGTTTGTGATACCACCCGTTTCTTGAGATTTTCATCGTTGGTGAAAGCATATAGAGCCAGAGGTTTAGGCCTTTGATTTATAAAATCTATGCTCTCATCAATGCTTTTAACCTGATATATATTGTAACATAGTAAGAAAAACATATATAAAGAATTCAATGAGGCGCACAAAAAAGAGGTATTACTTACTGTGATTATTGGGAGCAATGGGCCAAAGATTTCTTCAGTCATGATCTCAGCTTCCAGTGGGGGATCCAACAAAATTGTTGGCTCAATCAACCTATAGCAAATGGAGAAATTCAGAACCATATTATGTTGGTTTCTGTAGTTATTAAATTTAAGATTTAGAGATTGTTACAGTTTTGCGTCATCCAGTGAGCCACCATGCACAATGGAATCTCGAACTCCAGGGTCCAATAGGAGATTCGTCAATCTTTCAAAATGCCTCTTGTTTACAATTCTGGCAACATTTTTGGGATCCTCACTGTGGAACTTCTTGAGTGTCTTCTTCAATAGCTCAATCTGCAGAGAAAGATAGGATGGAAGCTTATAGTGAGATGTAAATGTTAAAAAATCTTACACGTAAAAAAAGGTTGATTTATCATATTTATACCAAAGCAGGAGCTAGTTTCTCTTCGACAAGTACATAATCCACTGATGCGCATGCTTGACCAGCACAGGTCCCCCATTTCCCCCATGCTATTCTTTCTACAGCCACCTTGTTGATGCCAAACAACAAATGTGAAAGTGTGAAATAGGACAGTAAATATCATAATTTAAATTTGACGTCATTTTGCATTCAATTTCACATGTGAATGAAACAGCACTTGGGTCAACAAAACATTCTTTCAGCGATACAAACTGATTCAGTACATTAGCTGGGCATCTGAAATACAGTAGTAAGTATCCAACAAATTATCCAAGAAGTCCCTAAGGCCAGGGCCGTTTTATAGATTTGTAGTGCTCTAGGCAAACTTGAAATATGGGGCCTTGAAACCAGCTAAGCCGCGGAAGGCCGCCCAAATTTTTTCAATTTTCCTTTTGTTACAATTTATATTATAAGGTTGTAATTTTCCATTTAAGCCCACAAAACTGGTTGTTGATTTCAAAATATGTTAAATTTAGCACTTATAGCTGTTACAAAATATATTCAGTCACAATTATTTACTGTCATAATTGTCTATTAAACAAAGAATCAGTGGCAAAATGATTTTCTAAAGTGTCACAATTGACTATAGGGTAACAAAATAAAAAAATTGGGCCCCTAATGATTTGGGGCTCTAGGCCATTGCCTATACTGCCTCTATCATAAGCCGGCCCTGCCTAATGTGCAAGTCTCATTTCTTGATTTCTAGACCTTCAATTATTTATTTTTACTTTTTGTTCGAACCCAACCAATAGGATACAAAGATCTCCAGAAGAAGAAAGAAACAAGTTGTATTTGTGTTGCCACTATCCACAACTATTTAAGATCAATACCTTCATATTCGAGGAGCTTAAGCGGGAATCAATGATAGCAGGGCATTTCCCACCTAACTCAAGAGTAACAGGTGTTAGATGCTTAGCTGCAGCAGACATGACAATACGTCCAACTCTTGGATTACCTGAGAGTTCAAATGTTCCATGAAAATTAAGTTTAGTCTAATTATCCATGACCCTAAACATGTTATAGATAACCAAAATGTGGTTGATTATATGTATTTAAGGAGATGAGACGCAATTACCAGTGAAGAATATCTTGTCCCATTTTTGTTCTAATAGCTGTGTCCCAACGTCTACTCCACCTTCGATGACTTTAATGGCATCATTGTCCAAGTACCGAGGGATGGTATTAGCAAGAAACGAAGAACATGAGGGTGCAAGCTCGGATGGTTTTAGAACTACGGTGTTTCCAGCAGATATGGCTCCAATCACCGGTTCCAACGCTAAAGCTAAAGTAATTGTGGTCATAGTATAGTTTAGCTAGCTAGCCAAATGATTTATCAAAATACTTTTCTCACTTTAGTCATACAAGTCTAATGTTTATACATTCAATGTGCTGCAGCGGTTAACTTCACCTCCAACACTCAAACATGATAAGAATGTGCCTAAGTGATTATGTTGCACACAAGCTATTGATAATTCATTAACTTTCGACCAAGAGGCATGAAAATACATAAAAGTATATACAATTTTACTCACTTAACGGGAAGTTCCATGAGGAGAAAATGAGAACAAGGCCAAGGGGTTCAGGTACTACTTCTCCCGTGGCTGGAAAAAAGAGCAATGGTATTCTTCCCTGCAACCAAAATACACCATCTGATGATCATTGTGTACGAAAAAAAATGAAAATTGCCATAAACGATAAAAAAGACAAATATTGATTTGATTGTACTTACAGATTTAGGGGACATCCACTTATCCAAACTGCTTAAAGCAAAATTTAAAGATTTCACTAGAACTCCGATCTGCAAGATAAAAAGAATAGTTTAAAAATGGAGAAATGTTGATAATATGAATGATACTTAGAAGAGAAAAAAACAATTGAATTTGAATTCTATGACCACAATAATTTCAAAACACACCCTCTTAAATTTGAGGGCATCCGACTGGACCAATTCACACTCAATTGATTATATATGGATATTACTCTTAACATGTCCCTTCACTTGTAGCATTAATTCATAAAATTTGGTTTATTTAGTGAGATGGGACTCCCATGTGAGTCTTGCCTAGCTACCATGTTTGATTTTTAGCTTGTTGAAAATTAGTTAGCCCCAGGTCCACATTGAAGGCGAAACAACCTTAAGGGCAATTCCTATGGGATGAACAAACCTAGAGTTTGTTCATTTTAATCCCACTATGGGATGAACAAATCAAGAAAATGGATGTTCAAATGAACAGATTTGTTCATTTGAACACTGAGACACTCCAGTAGGCGCGCGTCTAGTGAAATGGCGCGCGCCATGACTAATAACTCGGGCGACATCAGAGCTGACACCAGAGATTTGCACCAGAGCGCGTGTTAGTGAACTTGGCGCCAGCGATTTGTTTGATGTCGCCGAGTTCATAGTGAGAACACCCCCAGGTTTCCCATCCTGCTTCCCTTCCCTTATAAATTCGTTTCGTCTTCAGACTTACAAACAAAACTACTCGTATCAATTCTGGTTCACACCTTCCTCAACCTTACAAACAAAACTACTCGTATCAATTCTGGTTCACAAATATGTCATCGTCACAACAACAAACACCACAACAAATACCACGATAATCACAGCAAAAGAGCACAAGAATTCGTGGTCCGAAGTATACAATGGATGAAGACGAGTCACTTTTCAGAAATTATGTATTATACACAGTAGATAATATTAATGGTTGCAGTCAAGAAAAAAAGTCTTTTTACGGTAAAATTTTAACAAATTTTTGCAAGGAAACAGGTAACAAATATGCTCGTGATGTGGATGGGTTATGTCATCGTTTTTGCACAATTGCAGCAGCCATTAGTGAATATGTAGCTATTATCACTCAAATGTGGAACACAGTCATGATTAAAATAATCATGCATCATCTTTTCGTGGTAAAAATGTCGATTCCGCCATGTCCATCTTCTAGTTGCAACTTCATTTGGCTCTAAAGGCTTTGGTATGATCCCGGTTTGTAATTACAGAATCAAATTTCGTCTTTTTCTATCTTGATCTGCATCTTCATCCATTTGGTTCAAAAACTCTATACACATTTCTTCATCTTCTTCATACAACATGTCATCCATCTCCATATCCTCCTCAGAAGAATTAGAATTCATGATTGGAAATTGAGAGTAATCGAATTAAAAAAAGATTGATCGAATGAAAGATTGTTGTGCATTTGTGAGATCAAATTCGAGTCTATTTATAGAAGTGCCGTTCCAATAGCCGTTGGAAAACGGACGTTGCCGTTGGCGATTTCATGCCAAACGCTGGCGTTCATGGAGTTGTCGCCCGCGCCATTATGCACAACGCCAGCGTTTGGATGGAGATTGCCCGCATCATTATACTTGTCGCGCGTTTACTATTCGGTCCCCCAATAGTTTTCCATAGTGGAGAATCGTATTTGACCATCCTCGTGGCTCAACAAACTTTGGTTTTTGGCCATTGCCATAGGAATTGCTCTAAATATTCACAAGTATAACATGGTACCAGACAAGACCCACTTGTAAGTTGTAATGAATTCAAAAACATGAACACATGTTCCACGTTATCCTATAAAGAAGAGAATCACTTGTACTCAAGATAACACCACAAGTCAATAATCGTGTTGAGAATAGTCTCTCATGGATGCTGAGTGATCCTAGAGTTGCTCATTGTCAATTTGTTGTCTATTGGATGAACAAAAAAAAAGATTTGTTGTGCTTGAATAGAGCAAAACTTAGACGTGAATTGCCAAACAGTTTTCCTGCTTCAAACTTAAAAATTACATGTATCCCCTAGGCTTATGAGTTTAAGTACACTGATCTAAAGCCGGTCTGATCAGAATCAATTATGCTTGCAACACAAACCAAATAACATAAAATGGAAAGATCACGTCACAGATTCACAGAATGAACAAGCTGAGGACCTCACCCAGGTCTTCTTGTCTATGACTACAAGTGGTGCCTACTATTTACAGTTACCAAACCATTTGTGACAGATAAATGCACCAGAGAATGATTTTCAATTTCAATGGCATTTGTCTATCAATTGCTCATAAGATCAAACTTAAAATTTGTCTACCAATGGTTAGTTAACTACTGCCTGGCCATGTTCATCATTCTACATATATGGTTAACGAAACTGCACTAACTGTAAAATCAAGATTGGCAAAAAGATGTAGCAAACAATAAGAAATCTAGAAATCAATGAAATTACTTACTTCATCGCGGTATGTCTCAACGCGTGGCTTTCCAAGATCATCATATAAAGCTTTGTAAATTTCTTCTTCGTTTTCACGAAGAAGATTAAGAATAGCTATTAATTGAGTTTTTCTCCAAGCAGAACTCCTAGTTTTCCCGTTCTTATATGTCTCTCTTAGTTTTTCTAATCTCACTTCCAAACTCTCACTGCTGATCAACATGGCTTGATCATTGGAATGATCCATTCCAGCTTGACTCGAATTCTCTGGTTCATCTACTTTAGATGTATTCACTCTATTTCTCATGGTTTTCTAGTAAGTTGGTATTAGCCTTTCACAGAGAGTGATGTTTTTTAGTTTCAAAAAGAATAATATGATTTTAAAATAAATAAAACACTGTGTACGGGTTCTTTATTAATTGATCATCATTATTAATATGGTTTACAGTTGAGTGTTAAATGCAGACAACTACCATTCAAAGCGTCTGTAGAATCGATGACGAGTGAACAGAAGCAGTAGCGTACTGTAAAACTCAGAGTCGTGTCGTGTCCATTTAGTCATGTCATGTGGAAGCCATGAATTAGAACTGAAATGATACAGTTCTCATACAAATGCAAATTTTGCAGTGGACGCCTAATTCGTGTATACCCTCACTTTTTCTGATTTTATATGACACCCATTTAAACTTGTAGGAAATACCATTAGGTCCTAGGAATAATATATTAGGATGAGTCTAGTCCATTTGATCCAGTCAATTGTTTGTTTGGTCCTATTTAGTAATATAAATTATAGTTTGGTCCTAAAAATTATTGTTTGGTCCTACGCTGATGTCATGGATGATATAAATGTCATCCTGTAGTGGCAGAAATACATTTTTGGATAAGGACCATATATATAACCAAAAGGTAAGAGAGATGGAATCATTTTCAGATTTACTTTCTCTCTCATCTTCTTTTCTCTGTCATCTTTTTTTTCTAGATATGAAAATTAAGTTTTTGAAGATGAAGATGAAGAATGATGTTTTGCTGCTCATGTTAACGAGATGAAATCGTGTTGAGACGAACAAAATCTGCTGCTGCTGTTGTTTGATGATGAACCAAATTTGTTTGTTGCTGCTCCTGCTCCTGTAGCCATGGTGTGTTGATGAAGATGAACTCATGTCGGTGATAATTAATACAGATGTGTTTCTTGATCTGTAGACGATGAATACGATGATGTTTGCTAGTATTGATCTATTTTCTTTTCTTCTTCTCTCTATTTTCTTGAATACAGATGTGTTCTTGAAGACGACGACGATGATGAATACGATGATGTTTGCTAGTATTGATCTATTTTATTTTCTTCTTCTCTCCATTTTCTTGAATACAGATGTTGTTTTGAAGATGAAGACGAAGATGAAGATGAGTTCACCTACTGCTGTTTTATATGGACTTCATTCCTGGAATGAAGTCAGTTTTTTTGTATGGACTTCATTCCTGGAATGAAGTCAGTTTTTTTGTATGGATTTCATTCCTGGAATGAAGTCTGTTTTTTTAGGTTTTTGTATGGACTTCATTCCTGGAATGAAGTCTGTTTTTTTAGGTTTTTGTATGGACTTCATTCCAGGAATGAAGTCTGTTTTTTTAGGTTTTTATATGGACTTCATTCCTCTGTTTTTTTAGCTTTTTGTATGGACTTCATTCATGGGAATGAAGTCTGTTTTTTTAGCTTTTTGTATGGACTTCATTCCGGGGAATGAAGTCTGTTTTTTTTTGTTTTTTGTATGGACTTCATTCCCGGGAATGAAGTCTATTTTTTTAGAATGGAAGAACTGTAACAAAAAAAAAAAATTAACACGAAAGGGCATTTTTGTCTATTTAAATATTTTTAAATAATTATGGACCAAACATTAAAGGCGTTTGACCAAAGGACTAAACAGACATGGGCCCACCTAAAAAAGGACCAAAAGATATTTTTCCCTTTAAACTTTAGATTTAGATCAGTTCCTATGGCAATGGCCAAACATAAAATTTTGTTCAGCCAGGTGGATGGCCAAAGTGGATTTTCCACTATGGGAAAACATTGAGCGTCAACCAACTAGGCGCGCGTCATTTAGGAAAACGGTGGTGCTCAAAAGAAAAACACTGGCGTCAAGGGAGAAAACACAGGCGACAGGAATGATGTCGCCCGCGTCACATGCAGTGTCGCCGGAGTTTTCACTGGTGGCGCCAACGGGTAGTTTTAAAATTTCGAATTTCACCTTTCCATCTATAAATTTCCGTAATCTTCGAACAATTCAGTACACCAAAATTCAACTGAATTTCTCTTATAAAAATGGCTGAAAAAGCGATCACACTTTTCTACGATGCAAAACTTGAAGCTGTTGTTTCTAAGATATGTGGGAGTTTTAAAAAGATTGAAAATTGTAAAAGGGAAGTGCAAGTTTTAGAAGTTGCTCCAAGAAAATGTTCCAGTAAAAGGCAAAGAAAAGCTCCTATTTTGAAACTTAACAACCAAAAATTCAAAAACAAAGGTGAAACAGTCAAAGAGCGCGTTGAATGGAAAATACGTCAAATGAAGATAAACAGGAGGCCTAAACTTGTACTTGATTTTTATTAAAGTTTTTAATATTGTCGAAGTTTATATCTTGTAAAATTGGCAATAATATCAATGAATGAAAATGTTTATATTTTAAAATAGATTTCCACTTCAAATTACGTGAAATTTATTACCATTTATTTAAACTTGCAAATAACATCAAACTACATTTTAATAAACCACAACAAAAACATCAAACTACATCAAACCCAGCCACATTCTCTCTGTAAAGTTCATAGCATTCAAAATACCTAAACTCTCTCCCGCTTTCTTCGGTAAACATGGTCAGAGCGATGGTTTTCAGTTCTTCGTTGGATAATCCAGAATTGCTACGATGAACCATCCACAATATTTCCGTATAATGTTTGATTTCATTAATGATGAATGCAATTCTTAGTTCTAGGCTCTTACTGTTTCTTATTGCTTCGTTCCGCGAAAATACAAAATGTCCCAATATTCTTTCCCATAAATGGTCATGGTTCATTGGTATCGCCATACGATGTAACCAACATCGAACTAGAGCAACATCTTCTTCCATTGTAAATTCCGTCAGCGGCACTCGAGTGCAGTAACGATGTACTTGATATGGGCCATCTTTTAGAATTTTGAAACATGCTTCGAAACGAAAGCCTTACCGTGAGCTTCCTCCCAATTATCAAGAGATGTTTGGATCACTTCTTCTTCAGTTACACCGATGAACTTTTCTCAATCAATTTCCATTACATGCTCAAGAAATGGCTGGACTACAAGCTTAATACGTTGAAAACGAGCACGCAATTGACGAGCATCTCGGTTTCCTGGGTTTCCCGTCAATGAGACGAACATTGAAAACACGTTCTCCCAAAAAACTATCATGAGAAATAATAACACCAGTGATTACCCTATGAAAGAAATATGCTTTGCATATAGTTATATCCTCTTCTTCGGTAAACTCGGGACCACAATTTCTAAGAGACATTTCTGTAAAGGAGGAGGATAGATATAATAAAGAAGAAGAAAAAGAAGAAGATGTGATTTTTGAGATACAATGAATAAATTTTATAGGATTTGAGAAAGAAAAATTTGTTGTTGGGAATGAAAATTTATCCGTTGGCGGTTGTTATAATGTCTCGGGCGACATTAGTAAAGTCACGGGCCACATTTGTAAAGTCGCCCAAGAATTTCCTACAAGCGCCCGTTTGAATTACCAGCGCCTATTTTCTATTATAAATACTTCACTAGATTTTATTCGAAACCAAAACAACCGATTTCTCTCTCATCATCCACCATTTTTTCTAAAGGCAAAGTGAAGCAAATATTATGTGTCGAAGCAAAAGAGGTTTTCCCATTATGTTTCATGGATAACCACAGTCTTATGCAATGTCCTTGGATGTATTCAAAGTGTCCGCATGAAGGTTGTTCACGCATCAAAATGGTGATTGAATCACAAACGGAAAAGCTCAGGTATTTGCAATGTCAAGATCCCAATTGTCCAGAGGAACCACATATGCTAGATGATGCTATGAATATTAAAAAAGAAGAAGAAGAAAAGATTGCAACAATGTGCAAAAACTTCAAACTTAAAGCCAAATTGAAGAAAAAGTTATTACACTGCAATCATTGTGGATATGGAAATCACGAATACAAACATTATCCACAGAGAATCAGTTCATGCTCAAAGCCCGGTTGCAAGACTTTTATGCATTTGCGGACTTCTTATGAAGAAGACACATATGGAAGGCATTTTTGGGAATGTCCCAGGTGTTTTTTGGTGGAGTGGGCTGATTGAAGTTGTAGGACAAATCGATTCATTATGGTATTATGTTATTTAATTTGTTGTTTATTAGGTGTTATTACGATTATCTAAAACCATCAATATCATAAATAAAAACTTACTGCATTGAACAACCACATCATACATGAGAATAAAAGAAATACATTAAATTAAAACAACTAATACATATGCGTCAATTCTCAGTGGGTGGTGGAATTCCTAGGTTGATGTAGGGATCATATCTGTTGAGCACCCTAAGAATGTTGAAACAAGCATAGAAGGCGAAAGGACGACCGCGGTGAGATTCTGGCCACATCGCTAGAGTTCTGCGCAATACTTCGTGTTCGGCTTCACCGTTCAGCTTATTTTGGTGATTCAACATTAGTTAAGCGACAAACTCCAATACTTTCGTTCTAATTACACTAAAACGATGGACCAATTCGTGTGAACCACGCCCATGGATGTTCCCAGTTTCAGTGGTGAACATTCTATAACATTTTTCCCAGAAAGTGAACATCGAATCGGGTACATTATGCATCACAGCTTCTTGTGTGTGAAAAACAAAGGCTCTACAAATATCTAAATCCACTTGTTGTGAGAATCCAACATGAACTGTATGAGGAATTTTTGAGAGTGAATCCAACACGAACTGTAGAATGTGTGAATTTAGAGTTTAAAGTATGAGTATTTATAGAATTCAAAAACTGTAGTCGTTGGATCAGCATGTTTTGCAGCCGTTCAGATGGATCCTTTGGCGCCATCGAGGGAGACGCTGGAGTCTGCGCTGAAGTTGCCAGCGTCAGCGTACAAAACGCGCGCTCTGCTGGAAATCTCGGGCGTCACCTATGATGTCGCCCGAGTTATTTGTCATGGCGTGCGCCATTTCACCAGACGCGCACCTACTGGAGTGTCTTAGTGTTCAAATGAACAAATCTGTTCATTTGAACATCCATTTTATTGGTTTGTTCATCCCATAGTTGGATCAAAATGAACAAACTCTAGGTTTGTTCATCCCATAGGAACTTCCCTTAGGACGATGAATTATGTTATTTAAATGGTGGGTCTTATCTAAGTACCATGAGTCATTACCGAAATGACGTGTAAGCAATAAAAAGGAGAAAGAATAAAGCATTTTCGCAAAATGACTTGGTCTATTCATCCACAAAATTTAGCAACATGGGGAAGGATTAACTAAAAGATATCACAGATTAATTGGTCTATTCATCCGCAAAGAGATGAGAGATAATAATCCAAGAAATGAAAGGTTAATTGGTCTAAAGAAGGCTAGAGGACTGCCTCAACAGTCAGCATGAGCCAAATTGGAAGTCTAGACCCAAAAACAAGTATCATAGTTAATTTTAGCCCAAGTAGCCGAATTGTGAGCAATATTGTTGCAAGTTCTTGGTTGAAAGGAAAAAATGCAAGATACAAGACTAGAACTGAAAAGAGAAATGTCTTTAAAGAGAACACTCTTCCGTTGGTTGCCTTCAAAATTTCCCAGGGAGAATTGGTCAGTAATTTTTTGTTCTAATGCTTTATTCAAAACTTCCCAGATAGACCTGGTTTATACTTCCTCTGAGGAACATACTTCAAAAGTGATAGCAGCAAAAATGATGGTTTGCTAGCAGAATCTCGCATTATGCATCCTGCACCATTAGCCAAAGAGACATGATCGAAAGCACCACCAGTATTGCCTTACTAGTGGAGGAGGCATCCATGTAGCGGCACCAATGATATTAATGAAAGGGAAAGGGGATATAGGGGAATTCCTAAAGACCGTCATAGATGTAGCTCTAACAAAAAATTTTTTTTTTTTAAATCAGGTTATAGGGGATATAGGGGTCCCCAAATACACCACAATATTTTATTTATCCACCTATAAGTCATCTACTGAAAGTGGTTGTCTATAGACTGAGTCGAGACAATACAACAAATCGGTTCACACTTCGTGTGATCGTCTATGGATACGAGATCGAGAAAATACAACAACAAGATAACTTGTGTGATTGACTACGGATACAAGATCGAGACAATACAACAACAAAGTATGATACTTGATAATAGGTTCGGACTTAACCAAACTCTATAGGATCACTATCAAGTATATGCGGAGTTAACGTTTGTGTAATTTACTTTAAATTATATAAACAAATATAATTGTGAAAAACAAAAGTAAATCACACAGCAAGATTTTGTTAACGAGGAAAACTACAAGTGCAGAAAAACCCCAGAACCTATTTCAGAATTGAATACTCTCAGAATTAAGCCTCTATACAAAATCTACACCAACTTCGTATAGTTGAGATCAAGAAACTACCCCTAGTTCACTTAGTTTCCTCAGTTTCCCTGCGCTTTCGACTTCAATGAGTGCACACATTGGAACAATTCCTTTGGATCGTATTCCAAACAGTAAAGGAACAATAAATCTGTTTGGTAACAACTCTTTCAATTCTTTCAAGATAAAGATATCTCAAGTCATACGCAAAGGCTCTTCCGTTTAATCTAATAAACTCTTTTGCCTGGTTAGATCAATCTATCCAATAACTACCAAAGTAGTCAAGTTTAGATTCGCAATCACTCAAAATAAATCTCAAAGAGATATATTGAGAATACCGATCTCACCCAACTAATCAATTGAATAAATCTGATTCTAGTTGGATCCCAGATGATCAAGGTTTGTGCACACCCAACGATAAGATAACCAAATAAGAAATCTTCTTTGTCTTCAAATCTTCTTTAATCTTCAATAAACACCTACACAATACCACTTGAATCTCTTGTGATTAATCACACACAAAACGGAGTCTGTTAACAATGGATTATCAAAATATGTCTTTAGATCTACAAACAGTTCTAAAGATCCCGTCGATACTTCGATTTAGTTTGAGTGAATCTTATATCAGAAGAGAAGATTCTCATGAATAAAAAATTATGTACAATCAAAGTTTCAACAAACGTTAGTCAATCAAATCAATCAAAAACTAATAACACTGCAATTATCTAGTTTCCCACCAACGGTACTCGTAGAGCTTCTCGATCCCACATAAGTCTTTAAACGAGCGGTCATAAGAGATTTCCCCTAATTAGTGTACTTTCCTCTCCGGATAGACGACTCCACCAGAAACAACAAAAAGATGAAGTTTACCTGGCTCTTAGGATGGTTTTCCATAAATGCAAATTTATGTATTTATAGACCAAGGATGTTTGGACACCAAAGGATGAATAGAAAAATTTGGTTTTCCTAATTCCAATATAAATGCTTGTCCAAAATTTCTGAAATCTCTCAATAGAAAATCTCCAATTAGTAAATGCACATTACTAATTTTTATTCTCTAGAGATATGCATTTAATTGCCCGTAATTAAAGCATATAAAACCAAAAACTTTAATTAAAAGATTCTCAATTTAATTCGGCACAGGGTCTCCTTGAGTACTAAGGAATATCTTTGAACAATTAATGATAAGAGTTATTGAACGTGTTCAAAGTATGTTGACATCTTTTCACTGTAAATCCTTATTCATATTTACATGGATTTACATTCTTGGAATCGGTTATACCACACTTCCAAACAAGTTTAGAATTGGTTCACCTTTATTCCAAGATCACTATGTGATTGATCAAATATCAAATCACATACATGGGTTAATCGGTTCTACTAATCACTAGGATCGGTTATACCTTAATATGGAAACACTTGTGATCGGTCACACAAGTTACTAGGACCTGTTACATCAGTTACCAGGATCGGTTACATCAATTACCATGATCGGTTACCATATACTCATGGTATTGCTTGTGATAGGTCACACCAGTTACCAGGATAGGTTACACCATTTACCAGGATCGGTTACACCAATTACCAGGACCGGTTACCAATTACAAGGATCGATTACATAACACTCTGTGATCGGTCACACCAATTACTAGGATCGGTTACACCCATTACAAATATCGATCATAGAATCTCATGGTGATTACTTAATTAGGATCGGCTACACCAATTAAGAAAAACTAGTGTTGATGGTGGTTTTTAGCTTAGGGTTGAAATCATAAAACTTTACATCTGATGTGACGTCACTCTGTAAAGAAACGGTTTCGTGAGTGCTAACCTCTCAACCAGCATATTTATTGAGCCATTCAATATACTTACATGAAATTTATCCAGACTGGCGAATGTAGCAATCATCCCAGATGTTCTGTAAATTTCGGCGCCTCGCCTATATTCACTTAATATAAGTTCCTTTGAATGCCTTTTATGCTATGTTCTCCTGTTGAACCCTTAATGTTGATATGGCATGTCGATTTGTGCTCACTCGCAGCAGAGTAGCACGAATTTCCAAATATCAAGGATAAGATCTTTGGATAAGGTATTCAATCAGAAAAAGCATGCTTCTCTCTAGCAATGAACTTAAAAGAACTATGTGTCAACACATAGAATTCAATCAATTGCCCTGATTAACTTGCAGAAGTTATGGTTTTGCGCCTTGCGCAGTATATCAGACCTTGCTTGTCGAAATTAAACCTAGGAAAACTAGGTAATTAATCCTCCATGGATTAGCAAGTGAAAAACCTTTCTCAAAATCAGAAAACAGGGAGCCGCATCAGCAAAGGGAGGCGTGGCCATGCCTTAGGCCAACTGGCGCCACTTTCCATTGGCAAAGCCCCTTCCTAAACTGGCCCTATTTCTCTCGACCAATCGTGTCGCCTCAAATTAGCCACACGCACATAAGTTGTCGCCGGGCCCATACTTTCCGGCCCCACTTCATATCGACCAATCAGGTCGCTCTAAAGCCGCCACACTCTCACCAGAAGTGTATCCATGCCCATGCTTGTCCGACCATCTTTTAATCGACCAATCAGGCCGCTCTAAATCCGCCACACTTTCACCAGAAGAGTAGCTGCGCCTTATGTTTGTCCGACCCCTTTCCTTAGCCAATCAAGACGCTATAAACTTGCCACCATTACATTAAAGTCCAAACGCACCCTGCTGCGCCACCATACTAACTGGCAATCCAAACGTGCCTTACCACGACAACATATTGATCGACATTCCACTCTGCCGCATAGCATGCCACTTTGGCCTTGGCCACGCCTCCAAGCCCTAATTCTTACCACGACGCCAAATCCTAGCCATGGACACGTCGCCAAGCCCTAATTTTACCACGCCGCCAAATCCTAGCCTTGGCCACGCCGTCAAGCCCTAATTTTACCACGACGCCAAATCCTAGCCTTGGCCACGCCGCCAAGCCCTAATTTGGCCACGATGCCAAACCCTAGACTTGGCCACGCCGCCAAGTCCTAATTTTACCACGGCGCCAAATCCTAGCCTTGGCCATGCCGCCAAGCCCTAATTTGGCCACGGTGCCAAACCCTAGACTTGGCCACTCCGCCAAGCCCTAGACTTGGCCACGGTGCCAAATCCTAGCCTTGGTCACGACGCCAAACCCTAGACTTGGACACGCCTCCAAGCCCTAACTTTGGCCACGATGCCAAATTCTAGCCTTGTCCATGCCGCCAAGCCCTAACTTTGGCCATTGAGCAAAACCCTAAGTTCTGGCCATGCTATAACGCCACAGGGCCACGCCAATGGCATTCCGCTACGCCAGGCGCCACTATGTCAATGGCGCCACTTTGATATACAATGAGATATGGCCCATAATCAATGCCCATCCTTCCTCATGAGACGCAATCTCAACTATCCAAGTTCGCCACCGAACTGACATACTTGTGGAAAGTTTTAGGAAACCAACCGCCTAAATCTAGTGGTCATGGCTACATCAAGCGCCACTTGCACCCCCGTGCCACTAGCATGCATGAGTCATGCCAATCATACTATATTACCACTGGCGTACACCAAAACTCCCTGCGCCATTATCAGGCGCCAAGAAAAGGTAGCCATAATCAACTATTATCCTCCCTCACGAACCCGCTACGTTAGGCGTAACTATGCTAATGGGGCCACTTTGCTACACAACAAAGATGTGGCCATAATCAATGACTACCCTTCCTCATGAGATGTAATCTCAGACATTCAAGTTCGCCACCAAACTGATGGACTTGTGGAAAGTTTTAGGCGGCCGACCAAGGCAAGCCTAATATCATCACATGTTATTTTCCTATGGCAAAGTCTCTTGACTTTGACTTGAAACACATAGCAACCTGCTACACGTTTTTCACGAAAACACTCGAGATATCAAACATGTCACAAACTGGGGGACATTCATCAGGGTATTGGTCTGGCGGTTTACAGTGTGCGACGTATAATGCTCCCATTACAAGAAAGTGTCATGAAGTAGGACAATTAGTGGTGGTGAAAAGTAACGATGTAAATAATTCATTACCTTTATCATGGAAGCGTAATGACTGGCGGTTACACGAATTCACTTCCCTTATCATGGAAGCATAACGTCTAACGGTTACATGCTATTTTATTCCTCCACCACTCAATCATTTCCACTTCCTACAAGACCAGGTTACGTTTCAATATGACTTGTATAAATAGGCTTCACCTATTTTTACCAAACAACAAGTTTTGGTTAGAGAATAACACAGTATCCAGAAATCACCTGATAGCTTTCCATTATGCTAGCCATTTCTATTTTATGATACAATTCGTAAATGACCACACCTTCCGAATCAACGATTTTGGTCTCAACACTTTCTTCGCTTCCCTCTCTAAGACCAACCATTCTCCTTCACTTTGTGACTGAAGCAAGCCTGTAACGGCCATTTCTTGGTTTAGGACAAGATTGTACAGATTGATCTCTCGAATCAAAAGTACTCATGTGCATTGCATTGTTTAGGGTCTAGACTCACTTCTCACCCATACACCCAAAATTACCAAAAACTAGCAGAAACAGTTTTCACCCACAAATAATTGGAGACCACATTGGGAGATTAATCTCTTTGTTGCAACTTCAACTCTAAATTCTATCATCCTACCAGTGAATGCAATGTTTTGAAGTGCACCTTCCAAGAAAAGAAGGATTCGGGAGAATTGCGTCTGGGGACTAGAGATTCTCCGCCTTACCGCGGATCGACATAAAGATGTTCCACAGACAATAAAGAATGACTGGGGACTACTTGTGACAACAATGACATCACATAAAGGCTCAGATTTACTCCCTGAATATTCAGTTTTGGTGATAGACTTACTCCCTGAAGATTCATTTTTGGTGAAAGACGCTAAAGCAAGTAAGTTTTGTCATACGATGTTTATGCGATATATTTTTTGGGTTTTTACATTTACAAAGGAAGCCGATAACCCAATCACCTCAAGATTTCATATCATCCCATATTTTTCCCTTTCTAATGCAACATTCACGGTTTCACAATTTTCCCGAATGGTTTTGCTACTTACATTTGCAATTCATATTTTGACATATCAATTGATCAAAGGGCTATTAATCCAAAATAATCCAAAAGCTCTTATAAGAAGCAATCATATATCAATCCAAAAACTAGAAAACCAAACCATAAACTAGGTGTTTCTTTCTCCTTTCCAAAAAAAAAAAAAATCTAAGAAAAAGAAGTTTAGAAAATAAAAACATTCAAGGAAAATTGCCTAACAATGTCTCATTCTTCTTGGAAAAAACGTCCTTCATGCTTTGAAGAGCCGCCTGCTTCAGCTTCAACTCCTGGGACAACTTCTCGACTTCTTCCTCATGTTGGTTAATTAAATCCGCGGAAGTACCATCAACCGCTTCAGCCTGCAGCCTTTGGATCTCGAAAAATCCCTCATAGAACCAGGAAGCGTTAAACTCGAAGTTCACACACATATCCCGATAAAATTCCCAGCTTTTGACTACATCTCCAGAAACAGTGTATCCAGTCACGCCACACATGTCATGAATTGAAGATATAGTTTCCTCCACACGCTTGACCAATGTAAAATGACTATCAATCTTCCTGGTTGTGGCAATGTGCCCATACTTCAGCCATATCTTGGTATACATCTCTGCATACTTCACCGGCACACTGAATCCTCCAATCAACACATGAACCTCAAAAGGAGCTTCAAATGGAGGATCAAAAGCGACACCAGTAGCTGGATGTGCGACTAGCAAAGATTCTTTGAGAACAATCACTCCCGTCACTACGACAACGTTTTCCGCCATTGAAGACACTGCAGCATCCTCACGAAGATCATCCTTCATCTCCATATTACCAGTCTGTATGGTTTCCATGATTGGAGACATGGTCACATCTTCATCGTCATGAATTTCCATCTCAGGGTTATCTTTAGAAGCGGCTTCTTCCTGTAAATATCACCAATTGAATATTTATTCCACATAAATAAACATCCCAAGGGGAAAACACTTGAGAAACTCACCAACTCATCGACGGACCCACTAGAACTTAGGGAAGACCCTCTGCTACGCTCTGAACTACTTTTCCCATCATCGTCGGATCATGAGCTTTCTTCTTATTCACCTTCCTTTTCACTAACAAGAGGCTCAGTATCACCAGATTTTTCTTCAGAAGGTGCCATTTTACTGGACACGTGCAAGTATGGTAAAGGCATTTGTTTTGCTAATACCCTGAGTCAAAAAGGGAAAATATTTTTGGTGGCAACAATCCAGAATATTTATGCAATACGGCTGAATCTAAAAATCATACATACTTGCATGTTGGAAGAACTGAAAGTCACAAGATCCGTTGAAGCCGAACCCGATTGGAAGCCACCTGCATGATTTTTCGACCTTTCCTCCCTTTCATGGGGATTGTCTGCATCCGATCTAGAGGACTTTCGCTTACTCGAAGGAAGTTGTTTCAACAATTTATTCTTTGCTAGAACCGCGGAGAAAGGTTTTCCACGTGGATTTGTTACAACATCCTACACGAACTGATGAATGGCGAGAAACTCATCTTTCCAGATAGCACGTACCCAGATACGCATCTTCGTAAGAACATAATTTCTCAAATGCTCATATTGTCGTCAGCAGAATGCAATATCATGTTTGGCGCGGAAGAAAAAGTGTTTGGTTGAACTATGGAGGTGTTGACTGGAGCCCAGGGACGAAAGTTAACTGCATGCACATTGTCAAGAAAATCAATGAGCTTTGATTCAGGCCTTGGATGCCTATCCAACCAACGGAGTATCATAGAGCCGCCATATGTATCAGGAAATGAGGTTTTCGGGTTAAGAGCATAATGTTTGAAATGCTCCCACAACCATGCCTGGAGAAAGGCGACATGGATATACGAGTCTACTTTCATATACCAATTAGAGACGTACATATCCGCTACCAAGTGATCTAGGTGGGTGTACAAAGAGCCAAGAAATAAACTTCCAATGGGAAGAACAATGCCTTTCGCTAGTCTGATAGCAAATTTGTTGAGCTCCTTCCTTATCTCCTTTTTTCCAGAGCCATCATCAAAAATATCTCTGGATAGCCACATAACTAAAAATACAGCAACATGGAGTGTATCATCTAACACTCGATCCGACTCCGTCTCATCAGGGAACCACTCAGACACCCACCAGTTATAGAAGCACTTTTCCTCATAATTATTTCGAACATATCTCGCTGCTTTTGTGACCAAAGTGGCATGTATTTCTTCTTCTTCCTCGGACAAGACAACATCAAGTTTCCAATCATTGGAAGACTAAACAGAACGGATACGCTTTCCAAAGAAATAGTCATCTCACCCCATCTACATATAGTCGTGTGAGTTTCCGGACACATCTGGAGATGAAAGTAATCAGGCTGCAGTGTTTTTTCTGATTTGAAGTATTGCAGAAGCCATGACAACATTCACGATTTGTGATCTAGTCAAATTAGCTCTTACATGGTCTCGGCTCATCATGAACTTTATCCATTTATCATAAGAGCGCAATGGACTCTGACATATTTTGAAGTCTAATGAGAGAAGCCAAATACTCTTTCTTGTGAAGGCAAAACCTCGTTATACGACCTGGAAAGACTGATTGGACTTCTCCATCATTTTCTGAATCAGTCAGAAGAGTTTGCACGAACTTGGGATGGGTCATTATAATTGTAGCAGGCTTAGTAAAAAACTTGTCATCTATGTTCGGCTTGGAGTTGTTAGCACTTCTCGATGCAGCGGCAGAACTGCTTTCAGGTGACATCTTAATAAAATTCCCTTATACTACTTTCACTTTTGAAGTAGCTACAATGGAGCAAAATAAAGAAGAATTACTACTTTGAAGAAAAATCATGCATGAAGATTTTATCAAAATTTGATGCAATAATCAAGGAGCAACAACGAATTTTCTATGGAGAAGTTTTTCCTTGGTCGCATGTCATGGTACTCACGGCTAAATAATAGGGACTGATGCTTGCTTGACGGGATATGTGTGATGCCGCGAAAAACATTCTCTTGGCCGAAACTAAAAAAGCGGGGGTCTAACAACCACATCCAATATTTCGCTTAGCAATATGTATGGAAAAACTCCAATATACTTTTATGAGAATCAACTAGACAATTAGACTCAATCAATAGAAAAGTATATCAAAGAATTTATGTCTCTATCTCTCGATTTAAATCTTACACAAGCAAACTGCGAGTCTCAATTTAAATACAAGAGAGATAAACTTGGATGGTACCAAAGACCAATATCAAAGTGTCAATCAATTTAAATCAACAACCAAAAGGTTGGATATTCTAATTGATTGAATAACGCACAACCTGTATTATTTCAATTATATAACAAATAATACGGAAAAGAAATAACATAGATACCAGAATTTTATCAACGAGGAGACCGCAAATGCATAAAAACCCCGGGACCTAGTCCATATTAAACATACATTATATTAAGCCGCTAAAGACACTAGCCTACTCCAAACTAACTTCGGTCTGGACTGTAGTTGAACCCCGGTCAATCTCACACTGATACAAGGTACAGTTATGCTCATACGTCTCTGATCCCAACATGATACTATTTTTATGGGTGAAAACTACTTCTGCTGGTTTTGTTAATTTGGGGTGTGTGGATGAGAAGTGAATCTAAACCCTAAACAAATGCATTGCGCGATGAGTACTTTTGATTCGAGAGATCAATCTATACAATTCCGTCCTAAACCAAGAAATGGCCGTTCCAGACTTGTTTCGGTTACAAAGTGAAGGAGACGGGGTTGATCTTAGGGATGGAAGAGAAGAAGGTGTTGAGATTGTGAAGGTGTAGGCTGTTTATGACTTGTAAAACAAAGGTGAGCAGGCTTACGAATAATGCAAGCAGGCTCTGGGTGTTTGAATACGTGTTCTATTAACACTTGGTTTCTGTGTTGTGTTTTTTTTTTGGAAATAGGGAGGAGAACCTATTTATACAAGTCATTTGAGCATTATTCACGTCTCTCGTAGGAAGTGGAGGAAGTGGAGTGATGGAGTAGTGAAGTGGTGTGTTAGTGTCACACGATCAATCTTGCCCACTTTTCCCATCATCACTAACCGTCCATGTCTTCCTGACACGTTCTTGTGATGGCGCTTTTCACGTTGCACGCTGTAAACCGCCAGACCAATACCCCAGTATGTATCCCCCAGTTTGTGACATGATTGATGTCTTGAGTGTGTGGATCATGGGACCCACAGAAAATATCATGTAATGCTAGTTAAATAACTAAGTTATTTAGTCTGCGACCCTCATATTAGGGTTTAGGAGGTGTGCGAGTGTACTCCTTCAGCTTGGTCTAATCCAAGCATGGGAGGCGTTTCATGGAGGACCGATCAAGCATTCGTGTAGACGGCATGCTGATGTCCATGCCCATGCTTCACTTTCCCATGAAGGTTTGATCTAGGCCACTCAAATTTACCGGTGAAGTTGAGTGGCTGAGATCGATTTGCGACAGAAATCCTATGCCGCAAAGGATTCTTAAAGGGGCACGGTATGCCACCTTCAAGGAATGCATTTCGAGATGACCAAGCTTGGTCGGTCTCATCCGTTTGGTACATCGTGTAGGTGGTAGGCTGGTATTCACTCCTATACCTGACTGTCATATGGAAACGTGATCTAAGCCACTCAATTTTTCTGGCGAAGTTAAGTGGTCGAGATAAATTTATGATTTAGGAAGCGTGACCATGCCAATTTGGGCGTATGAACCGAGGCTCCTGACCAAGGATGGCTTTGGCTGATCGGTAGGTCATAAAGACGGGCTCGCGGTGGTCATGCTAGCATGTTCATCCTTCCCTAATGTTTTATCTTTGCCTTCCATTAAATCCTGCGAAGATGGATGCACGAGATGATTTTGCGACACATACATGAAGCCGCAAGCCCTAATTAGGATTTTTCCGGCCGTGCATCATGCTTGGTTTGGTGCGCAAGAATTGGGACAACCAAGCATGGTTGGTCCTGACCGATTAGTCATGTGTGTAGGCGGGACCACAGTGATCGTGTTTACATGCTCTGGGACCTTTGAATCTACATCTACACCCTCCATCCATGCCTGCGAAGATGGATGGTTGAGATCGTTTTGCGACACATGTAATGTGCCGCAAACCCTAATATAGGGTTTTTTGTCCATTCCGCTTGGTTTGGACGGTTTGGCAAGCTATACCGCCCCTTTTGGTAGGCCGTTCGCGCGGGGTCCGCGTTTGGTCGGCAGTGAATGTTCCAATACCTACCTGGGGGTATTGGATTCGATCCCGACCATCCAATCATGCCTGCGAATTTGGATGACCGTGATCGTTTCTAGACTATTACGGACAGTCTAGACGCTCAATCGGGCTAGTATAACACACCGAGAGTTACACACTCAATCGGGCTAGTATAACACACCGAGAGTTACATGCTCAATTGGGCTAGTATAACACAACGAGAGTTACAGCCTATACGGGCATTTCATGCATGCTTCACTGTTGGTACTTGGATATTCATGCTACTCTGCTGCGAGTAACAATCAGTCATCATGCCGCACCAACAATGAGAGTTCTGCTAGGAACAACACAGGAAATACAAGGCGTTCTATACATTAATCAATAATGCTAAAATTTACAGAATATTCGGGGGATTGTTGCTACATGATCCATTCTAGGTGAATTAATAAAGCGAAGAAGTATTCATCACTTATAAAATAGTCTCATCCTCTGCAAGATGATTATACAAATATTGGTTTTACAACTTTAGCCCTGAACCAAAATCCACATCAACATTAAGTCCCATGCCTAGCATATAATGGTTACACTATTATGGGGTAGGCATGAGATGGTGACATATATAACATAAAATGACAAGATGAGGGAAGTCTACCTGGAGGGAATCTGACCAATTGTGAGCAATCCTCCATGAAGGTGGGACCGATTTCCTCTCTTAGACATCTTCTTCCACTTGGATTCCCCGATGCGGGCGTTTACACACTGATCTGGCCAACTCGTTTGTATCTAGTTGTTCTCCCAATCTCTTGATTAGGGTTTGAAAGAAAGTATGACCTGGTCGGCATTGAATCCTCATATATCGGGTACGCTTTGCTGCGGCCGCATTACTTTTCCTTTAGGGTTTCCTCGGCATATATGCATGCGTGGAGACTCTAAACCACTTTTTGCAATTTTACAATAGGGTTCTTTGGTAGAAACTCCGTTTCCTCATCATTTCGAACAATAGTGGATCATCTTCTTCATACCACCCAGGATCTTCTGTTAAGCATGCACGATCTACGTCTGGGCTTCATGATGATTCCCCTGCTCGTGTTCTCCGAGTCAAGAAGGTCATACCGGTTTTTCCCTTTTCTTCTCCGCACAGTTGCTTGTTATTCCTGATGATCAGGCGAACAATCTTTTCTTTTTGCAGAGATACCCCACTGGAATATGTGTAACATTTATCGATGATGATGACTTAACCAGTCCTCTTCCTTTAAACTCGAACACACCTGACGTTGCGGACCTTGAATATGCTGATCTGGGTATCTCATCTTACGAATACCCCAATGCGGGTCTTGCATTTGACGTACACATGAGATGTCTGTCTTCCAGTTACCGACATGTTGGTGGATTCTTAGTGCGGAAGGATTTTGTGCCTCTGTATACAAAAGTGTGGAAAAAGTATGGCCACATCATGACCAGGAATGTAGTTCGGCACTGCTCGTCTACTCTGGTTACTACAATATACTGTCTTCTTCCCATGATTGCTGAGATGGAGAATATTTTCGTTCGCAACATCGCTGAATCAAATCTCGAAAAGTGGGAGAACATGGTATCTACCTGTGAATCCATGGAGTTCAATGTGGGCTGGATGCGGCAGCGTATCGATATTATCAAGGTTGATCGAGCTGGTATCCTCGTAAATGTTGTTCCTGCCACAAAAGCTATCTTGGAAGAGGAAAAGGCTCTGGCTGCGGAAACGAAGAAGGTGGAGCAGGGGGTTCAAAACTTCAAGGATAGGATAGAGAGGTACCATGCTATGTTGAAGATAATGTTTTCAAGGAATTATAATTTGTTGGATGACCTCTTCTAGGCTATACTCCTTCATCGTCAATTTTTTTTTTTGAACATTCTTGATTGAATCGGCAGATGGATGAAGTTTTTTTTTTATTAGCATTTTTTTTTTAAATTGAATTGACAATTCAAACATGTAATGAAAATGCATGTATTGTCATGTCGTGGGACAGTTGCAAGACGATGATCAGGCATGGTATGCTTTGAGCCATTTTCCATTAATGATTGTCTCTAACTTTCCTCCATCCACCTTAATGATCTTGTAGTAGACGGTGCTGTAAGCCTTGGTAATCACATAGGGACCTTCCCACTTTGGAGAGAAATTTGGTGCAGACATGTCTTGCTGAATGTGTTTGGTTGTCTTCGGAACCAAATCTCCTATTCCAAAAACACGTGGCCTCACAGTCTTGTCATACGCCTTGGAGACCCTGTTTCTGTACACTTGAGCACGCTCCTCTACCTTGCTTCTTCTGGAATCCAGAGTGTCTAACTCAGTAATTCTCGAGTTAGATACTTCAGCCTCGCTCCAGTGGACCCCACTTGTTGTTGCAATCCTCGCTGATGGAATCCTGATTTCTGCTGGGAGAACTGCATCCGCACCATAAATAAGTGAATATGGAGAAACCCCGACGGAACTTCTAGGTGCCGTCCGATATGCCCATAGCACCATAGGCAGTTATTCGTGCCAGTTCTTGGGGTTGTCATGTACTGTTCGACTGAGAATCCGGATCAGTGTCTTGTTGGTGCTCTCAGCTTGTCCGTTTCCTTGAGGATAGTAGATGGTGGAGAAGACCTATTTAATTCCATATTCTTCCAGCAACTCCCGTACCCGTTTGTTTGCAAAGGGAGCGCCATTGTCGGTGATGATGTGCTTGGGTACACCAAATTGAAAAATGATGTATTCTTTGATGAAGGTGATAATCATTGCTCATGTAGTCCCCCGTAAGGGGATAGCTTCAACCCACTTGGTGAAATACTCCGTCGCAATTATGATATACTCGTGCTTCTTCGGCGATGACATATTAATCCTCCCGATAATGTCAAGTCCCCAGCTATAAAAGGTCCATGGACTGCTTATCAAGTGTAAAGGAGTGGAAGGCGCGTGAACAAGGTTTCCATGAACTTAACACTCGTGATAGTGTTGCACGAATGAAGCTGCATCATCCTCCATGGTCGACCAATAGTAATTCTCATGTATCTGGAGAAATAGTTTTCTTTTCCCTTGATGTTCCCCTTCGTGCATTCCTTTCAACATATTCGAGACCTCTTCCTTAGCCAGACACCGTAACAGATCACCTCCAAAGATTTTACGATATAGGATCCCTTCATGAAGTACGAATCTACTCACCTTTTGTTTCATCTTGACATCATCCCTTTGATTGGAAAGAGTTATTCCATCACGGAGATAACTAATGTACGGTTCTTTCCAGTCCCTAGCATGACTTACATTGAGGACCTCTAGTTGGTGTGGAGGCACTTGGAAATTGGTGCTATAATTCTAGAGTAAACGAGATTGAGCTTCCATTTCTGTCCAATAATAACCCATGCGTTGAATATGACGGTAGATCATTACTACCAACGTTTGTCCACAGGTTTCAGTATGAACGCGGTTAAGCTGTAACTTCGCCTCTTCATCTCTGAGACATCTCGATAGGGAACCATCCGGGTTTCGATGATATAGCATACCATGAAGCATGAAATAGCTCTGCAGAATTTTGAGACTAACCTTTCCTTGAGAAAGTGAGCTGCTGAGTTCTTGAATAATAGGAGTTCTCCAATCACATGTCCCAATGTCTTCGTGTTGTGAGAGCCATGTTGATATCATTGTCCTCCTTCTTAATGTCAGAGTCTCTTCCAAACCTTCAAACTGTAATTTTGATGCCAGCGTGGCTAAGCAGTTGGCATGTCTGTTGTTTCTACGACCAACATGAGTTATGGTTGCATCTGCAAAGTAGTTCAACAACCTTTGTGCTTCTAATCGGTACGGGGCTAGTGTTGCCTCTTTCAATGCATATACTCCATTCATCTGATTAACCAGTAGTTTTGAGTCACCCATTATCTCTAGGCAAGTGGCTCCTGTTTGTTTGGCTATTGACAGTCCTATGAGAAAGGCCTCATACTCTGCTGAGTTGTTGGTGCACTGAAAGTCCAACTTGAAGGAATGTGAAAACACCTCGCCCGTTGGAGATACTAGGACCACACATGCTCCTCCAATATTATTGCTAGGAGTGGTAGAGCCGTCAAAATACAGTAGCCACGCCTCTCCTTTGACAACGAAGATCTCTGGAAATTCTTCGGGAAGATCCTCATGTAATACAGTAGTGCCTTCTCCAGGGAACGCCGCTAGTAAATCATCAACGGCTTGTCCATTGATATCTCTTGGTGATGTGCACATTATGTCTAGCTCCGACATTTGGAGAAGCCACTTGGCTGTCCTTCCCATCAAGACCAGCTTCGAAAGTAAAAATTTCGCAGGGTCGGACTTAGATTTGAGTATTACCTTATTGGACAGCAGGTAATGTCTGAACTTCTGAATGGAATGAATCAGGGCTAGGCACGCCTTCTCCGCTTTGGGATATCTGAGCTCAGCGTCTCTTAGTACTCGACTGAAATAGTATATGGGATGTTCGACTCCTTCATCATCCTCTTGTGCGAGCAAAGCCCCTACGGAAGTATCGCTGAAGGCTGTATAGAGACGCAGTGGTCTCCCTTGGATAGGGGACTTCATGACCACTGGAGATGACAACATCCGTTGAATCTTCAGAAATGCTTCTTGTTGTAGTGCGGTCCAAGTAAAGCTTGCTCCCTTCTTCAGCAAGGGAGTGAATGAAGCAACGAGTTTGGCCAAGCCGGGTATGAAACGCCGAATGTAGTTCACCTTGCCCATGAAGCTTTGGAGTTCATTCACAGTTCGTGGCAGCGGTATTGTGATGATGGCTTGAGTCTTGGACGAGTCTACCTTGATTCCCTTAGCGGTTACCTGGAATCCCAGAAATTTGCCTGTAGAAACACCGAAGGCGCATTTTAATGGATTCATCTTCAATTTTTACTCGCGGCACCTTTCGAATACTTGCCGTAAGACTCCTATGTGATCCGACCGAGCCCTCGATTTGACTACTATATCATCCACGTAATCTTTAACTTGCTTGTGCATCATATCATGGAAGATTGCCATCATAGCGCGTTGATAGGTCGCACCGGCATTTTTCAGACCAAATGGCATTACTGTATAATAGAAATTTCCGAGAGGAGTTCGAAAAGATGTCTTACTTGCATCGTGCTCGTACATTATTATCTGATTGTACCCATTGTATCCATCCATGAAGGAGAACATACCGTGTCCACTGGTTGCATCTACTAACATTTTGATGTTAGGTAGAGGAAAATCATATTTAGGACAACATTTGTTCAAATATCTGAAATCCACACAGCATCTGATCTGCCCATTTTTCTTTTTTACTGGAACCACATTAGCCAACAAGGTTGGGTGATGAATGGGTTTAATGAAGCCAGCGGCTAGCAACTTCTGTATCTCGGTCTTGATCTTCTCTTCCACTTCGTGCCTGAATTGTCTCGGAGACTGTTTGACCGGATTTGATCCAGGTATGACATGCAGGTGATGGGTGACCAATTTTTCATCTAAACCGGGCATTTCTTCATACGTCCAAGCAAATATGTCTTGGTATTCCTTAAGAAGTTGCACAAGTTTCGTGCGTTCATCTGTGGACAAGGTTGAGCTGATGGAGATATGCCTAGGGAATTCCTCACTCCCGATATTAACAACTTCGAGCTCATCGTTTGTGGAGTTGGTGCCGTCTTGCAACTATCGTGGAGCGTCCAATACCTCTTATTGCGGCTCTTTGTTGTTGTAGCATTCCATTGGGCGGAGAGGATGGGTAGTAGCCTCCACTGCTAATTGCTAACAGCGACGTCGGTACACGGTCTTTCCCTTATGATCACGGCTTGCCATAAAAGTTCGCCCTCTTTTAGCGTGAATATGAGTTGTAGCTTCACCAGACGAAGAAGGAAGTTCTGACATGTCATGGGGCTTATCCTTCAATGATGCAAGTCGGTCTTCCTCCTGGATCGATGCCCACATGGGGAGTGGGATGCAATGAACTTTCGCCGATTCTCCCCGCGGAGTTTCTTTTGGCTCAAACAATTCTACGTCGCAGATTGGTGCGTAAGGAGAGAACGATGCAGGGATGCGAACGACTTCCTTATTCAGCATAGTCTTCAAACACTGGTTATATGTTGAAGGGAAAATCCTATTGTCATGAAGCCACGGTCTCCCCAATACCATGTGGTAGTCCGGCTCCTTTTTTATGACTTCGAATTTCACTTTAGACTGGACAGGTCCTACAGATAAATTCAGATTGACGTACCCGTACGTATTGGTTTGGTTTCCTTCAAAATATGTCATCGTGGTAGGCTGTTGCACGATATTGCTTGGGCGAACCATGGCCGTCCTGAGTGTCTTGAGGGTAATCACATTCAAATACTCTCCTTTGTCGACGAGGGCCCTCTTAAACTCTGAATCCTTGATGCGTGCAGTAACGTGCAGGGCCCGGTTGTGACCCTATTCTGCCATCATGTATTCTTCTGTAAATGTAACATTATTCACGGACATATCCGGCGTTTTGGAGGCTTTTAGGCGTAAAGGAGTTAATTGTACGTCTAAGGATATCTGGTTGATTGCAGCAAACGTCTCCTCCCGATGGTTTTTCGAGAGGTGTAAAAGTTCGCACAAACGTTCCACTAGAGAAACGGCTTCTTGGTCCACCGATCTCTGGTTCATGGTCAAACTGTTGATTTGATGAGGATCATTGCGATGATCAGTCCCCAGTATAGAAAGATCCCCGAAAAGAGAACCGCTCATATCTGATGTCATCTTGATGAGGAGATCGAGTATACCGTTTAATGTCTCCTTGATCAGGTCCATGTTCCTTGCGTGAATCTCCCGTACTTGTGCCAACTCGATCAATGTTGGGATTCTTCCAGCCGCGTCGTTGGATATACCATTGAAAGGAGGAGCCTCTTTGTTGGAAGAACTTCGACTAGAATTCGAAATTGTTTGTTGAGTCCTAAGACCAACCATCTTTAAATCAACCAATGGGATTGGGTATTGAAAAACTTGACTTCACAACCGAGAGATTAATCTTCCACTGTGGTCGCCAATTGTTTATGGGTGAAAACTACTTATGCTGGTTTTGGTAATTTGGGGTGTATGGATGAGAAGTGAATCTAAACCCTAAACAAATGCACTACGCGATGAGTGCTTTTGATTCGAGAGATCAATCTATACAATTATGGCCTAAACCAAGAAATGTCTGTTCCAGACTTGTTTCGGTTACAAAGTGAAGGAGATGGGGTTTATCTTAGGGAGGGAAGCGAAGAAGGTGTTGAGATTGTGAAGGTGTAGGATGTTTATGACTTGTAACAGAAAGGTGAGTAGGCTTACGAATAATGCAAGCATGCTCTGGGTGTTTGAATACGTGTTGTATTAACACTTGGTTTTTGCGTTGTGTTTTTTTTTTGGAAATAGGGAGGAGAACCTATTTATACAAGTCATTTGAGCCTTATTCACGTCTCTCGTAGGAAGTGGAGGAAGTGGAGTGATGGAGTAGTGAAGTGGTGTGTTAGTGTCACACGATCAATCTTTCCAACTTTTCTCATCATCACTAACCGTCCATGTCTTCCTGACACGTTCTTGTGATGGCGCGTTGCACGCTACACGCTGTAAACCGTTAGACCAATACCCTAGTATGTATCCCCCAGTTTGTGACATGATCGTGGGACCCACATAAGATAGCATGTAATGCTAGTAAAATAACTAAGTTATTTAGGAAGTCGATACTCATAAAGTATCGTGTGTATTCTATGCATGTCATGCATCGAATGTATTCGGCATATATGAAGCATCGTTGTTGAGCATCATGCCATGCCTACTTCACGTGAGGGTTTGGAGGTTGCGCTAGCAAATCCTCCCTTAACCGACCACATGGTGTGGTAGAGTGGCAGATAGTGATCACGGTGATACTTCACTAGTCGCCTAACTCTTATCCTAGGCCGGCCGTCCGAGCTGGCGAAGTTGGACGGACGAGATGATCAGCGACCCACATCTGCGACCCTCAGATTAGGGTTTAGGAGGTGCGCGAGTGTACTCCTTCAGCTTGGTCGAATCCAAGCATGGGAGGCGTTTCATGGAGGACCGATCAGGCATGCGTGTAGACGGCATGCTGATGTCCATGCCCATGCTTCACTTTCCCACGAAGGTTTGATCTAGGCCACTCAAATTTACCGGTGAAGTTGAGTGGCTGAGATCGATTTGCGACATAAATCCTATGCCGTAAAGGATTCTTAAAGGGGCGCAGTATGCCACCTTTAAGGCACGCGTTTCGAGACGACCAAGCTTGGTTGGTCTTGGATGTTTGGTACATCGTGTAGGTGGTAGGCTGGTATTCACGCCTATACCTGACTGTCCTATGGAAACGTGATCTAAGCCACTCAATTTGTCTAGCGAAGTTGAGTGGTCGAGATCAATTTATGATTTAGGAAGCGTGATCATGCCAGTTTGGGCGCACGAACCGAGGCGCCTGACCAAGGATGGCTTTGGCCGATTAGTCAGTCATGAATCCGGGCCCGCGGTGGTCATGCTAGCATGTTCGGCCTTCCCAAATGTTTCATCTTTGCCTTCCATTCAAGCATGCAAAGATGGACACACGAGATGATTTTGCGACACATACATGATGCCGCAAGCCCCAATTAGGGTTTTTCCGGCCGTGCATCATGCTTGGTTTGGTACACACGAATTGGGACAACCAAGCACGGTTGGTCCTGAGCGATTGTTCATGTGTGTAGGTGGGCCCACAGTGATCAGGTTGACATGCTCTGGACCCTTTAAATATACATCTACACCCTCCATCTATGCCTGCGAAGATGGATGGTTGAGATCGTTTTGCGACACATGTAATGTGCCGCAAACCCTAATATAGGGTTTTTTGTTCATTCCGCTTGGTTTGGACGGTTTGGAAAGCTATGCCTCCCCTTTTAGGAGGCCGATCGTACGGGGTCCGCGTTTGGTCGGTAGTGAATGTTCCAATACCTGCTTGGGGGTATTGGATTCGATCCCGACCATCCAATCATGCCTGTGAAGTTGGATGACCGTGATCGTTTCTAGACTATTACGGACAGTCTAGACGCTCAATCGGGCTAGTATAACACACCGAGAGTTACACACTCAATCGGGATAGTATAACACACCGAGAGTTACATGCTCAATTGGGCTAGTATAACACACCGAGAGTTACAGCATATACGGTCATTTCGTGCATGCCTCACTGTTGGTACTTGGATATTCATGCTACTCTGCTGCGAGTAACAATCAGTCATCATGACCCATAAACAATGATAGTTCTGCTAGGAACATCACAGGAAATACAAGGCATTCTATGCATTAATCAATAATGCTAAAATTCACAGAATATTCGGGGCATTGTTTCTACATGCTCCATTCTAGGTGAATTAATAAAGCGAAGAAGTATTCATCACTTATAAAATAGTCTCATCCTCTGTAGGATGATTATACAAATATTGGTTTTATAACTTTAGCCCTGAACTAAAATCCACCATCAACAACTACGTACTTGATTCACTTAGATGATCTCACCCACAACTAGGAGTTTCTACGACCCAAAGTCGAAGACTTTAATAAACAAATATGTATCACACAGAAAAGTCTATGGTATAGATAAATCTGTCTCCCACGAATATACCTACGATTTTTATTCCGTCTTTTGATAAATCAAGGTGAACATGAACCAATTGATAAACCAGACTTATATTCCCGAAGAATAACTCGGTATTGTCAATCACCTCACAATATTCTTAATCGACGCAGCGAAAAAATATATTGTGGAATCACAAACAATGAGACGAAGAAGTTTGTGACTACTTTTTATCTTGCCTATCGGAGATAAAAATCTCAAGGAAATTATTACAATTGTACTCATACGATAGAAATAGGAAGATTAGATCACACAACTATAAGAAAAGTAGTATCGGTCTGGCTTCGAAATCCCAATGAAGTCTTTATTTCGTTAACCTGGTTTAGAAGAAGAAACCAAAGTTTAAAGGAGAATCGACTCTAGCTTAGCACAACTAGTATCACACAGAATGTGTGGGGATTAGGTTTCCCAGTTGCTAGAGTTTTCCCTTATATAGTCTTTCAAATCAGGGTTTGCGATCAATGTTTGCTTGGTAACAAAGCATTCAATATTCACCGTTAGATAAAAACCTGATTAGATTCAAGCTAATATTTATCAACTGTTAGATCGAAAACATAGCTTGTTATACACACATGAAATGAACGTTTGTAGGCTTGTGTAACCGTACCCAAACTTGTACATTAGTTGGTTCAATAGTAAAATGGTTAGCCATATGATAAGCTCCATATCAATCATATTCTTCTTCACCATAACTAGTTCAAATGAACTAGTTAGAGAGTTTTTCAATTGCAAGGAAATATCTTGTACTACATAAGACACAATTGAAGCAAAAGCAATTTGATTTACTCGAATCGGTTTATGAACTATATAGCCACGGTTTTCAATTACATTCCTTAGTTTATAAAGACAAGTTCACAAACATCGTTTTTAGAAATAACCTACTCAAGTTCGCGGACTGGGTTCGCGGACTTAAGTTCCCGGATGGAGTTCACAAACTCCAGCAAAAATTCTCGGGTCGAGAACTTCGCGTACTTATCTCACGAACTTCTCCGGTTCTATTGATCAACAAAGTTCGCAAACTTTGGTTCAAGGAATAAGGACTTATACATATATGTGTTTCCACAACAATGCTTATATCCTCCAATGGTTATATAGTCTAAACTCTCATTTCAATCATTGAAACATTCTTAGAGGACGTTATGTAGTTGTTATTCACAAACTATTTTTCGTCAGAGCAATTTTCAAAGTGATTGAAACTTAACATGACTTTCGTCACTAAGTAAAGATAAACTTGGCTAAACGAAAGCTTTACCAACACATATTTCAATAAATAGATAGGCGAGGTAAAATCGGCTCGAAACACCAAATATGTATAATCTAAGTCTATATAGCAAAACGACTTTTGTCTCAAGATAGGAGATAAATAAACTTTTGAGTGATAGATAAGTTCAAGTCTCCACATACCTTTTAGTCGATGAAGATCCACCAGTTCCTTGAGTAGTCCTTCGTCTTGTATGATGATTATCCTGGAGTTCTTGAGCTCAACTACACTTTCTATCCTAGTCCGAGACCTTAGCTATAGTAGACTAGAAATCAAGACTTATAGTTTTGATCACTAACATTGACAAACATGCTTGAGATAGCAACGTATGCAAGTTCGACCGAGAAATGCTCTAACAATCTCCCCATTTGTCAATTTTAGTGATAAAACTATCAATACATATGGAATACAAAAAAATATATAAATAAACTATGTAGCTCCTGTTCCACATGCCTAATCTTCAACATTACTCGAAATCTTCGTCACTTCCAAGTACTCCGAGAAAATCATTGTTTAGCATCATCGTTGTTGAAAATCCGTTGCCATAACAACGAGAAAACAAGAGGTCTCAATCATTGTTATACAGTGTCATAATATCATTACACGGCATCAAAGTACAATTGCATCACAACTTTAACAACAATACCATGGTGATATGTCACCCCCCCCCCCCCTTAGTCAATACTCCATCTCACATGGAAACCACTCCCCCTTACATAATGATTCGAAAACCATATGTATTTTTAGTGTAAACTATATATTAATTCTCCTCCTTTTTGTCAATAAAATTGGCAAAGGTACAAGAACGGGATCCTAATGAAATTTCCAAACGAGACATTTCATGACCAAAGGTAAGCATATATCATCTTATTTAGATGCAATCATAAGCCGAAGCTAAATGCATTCATCCAGGAGTCTATAAAGATACAAGATAACCCATATAATATTCCACAGCCGTACTCCCCACAAAGATTTAGCAATTAAGCACAAATTCAATTAAGAACTCTCCCCCATACTATGTTATTCTTGAAAGAACAACAAGAGCGACCTTAATTTCAAAAGAAAATAAGGATTTCTTTGTACATAACAAATCACATACAAGTATGAATTTGAATCCAAAAATATTCCAATTAAATTAATCATAAGAGAACCCATGATTAACTTAATTGATCATGCGCAACACAAGTAAACTTATGGAGACTTAAAAATATTCAATTAGAGTAATCACAAGAGATCCCATAATTAATCTAATCGAATTACACAACTAAACTAATCACAAAAGTAATCAATTTAATTGGTCATGCTCGACACAAAGTATCTCATGGAACAACAACTATGCCAAAACAATGACTCAGACGATAGAGCTCAACATAAGACACCTTATGGAACCTTACAGTAATACATAAAAATGGATCAGGGAAGATCAATTACTGCTGAATAAACAAGGATTCATTCTATTTTCATCACCATTTGCACACTGACATCCAATAGACATAATCCTCGAGAACAAAATATTTTAACCTATCTTCCATCAAAAATTGACATAATAGGCTTAACTTTTGTATTTGTCAAAAGTCAATTCATTCTTTTATCAATATATGTGTATCGACTTACAAAAGACTTTACTTTTGACAAGATATGGGACAATTAAGTTCACTTACGCAAACATACATATCCCATAGCAATATTGCAATATATGAAACCGTAAGGATTAATACTGCAATAATCATCTTTCAAACAGTTTTAAAATTTAAACAAATAAAAACTAAAAACATGAAGATGAAAATATTGGACATATCTATGTGTAATCACAATAATAGCTATTCCAAACTCTAGTTATTCTTCTAAACAAACAAGAAAAATAGAAGATTTACTAGGAAATAAGACCTTTGAAGGATTATTTATCGTCCCCGAACTCCCTGTCATCAACAGCCATTGGAACATAAGGTTCATTAAGATAGGAGTTTATATCAACAAACCTTCTTGGATGATGTTGTCGAACCAGGGCCTTCTGAATCTCACGAGTCTTATACACAAAATCCTTTATTTGTTGAATATCCTTTTGCATCTCCTTCAACCCATCAAGAACATCAAAAAACTTCTGAGAATTTGAAGGAACGGCTCTTGGCTTCCTCACATTCCTTTTTTTTCTTTTCAATATCGGAGCTAGCGGAGATTTTTATTTTTCCTTCATGATTGATGGCTTAATAATCAAATTAACATCCTTTCCATCAGAAGACATCATGATTGGAGTATCCATAAATGTATGGGTTTGTGGGAGGAAATCACAATTTGCTCAACAAGTAGTCTTGAGATAAAAAGAGGTTACAGAGAAGGAAAAAGGAATGTAGGGTTTTGAAACCTTTAAACAGGTTCATACACGACCAACTCTCAACCCTATGTAGAGTAGAATTATCGATAGTACCATTTCTTTTGTTTGATAGACAAAAAATAAAGAAAAGAAAAGAGAAGAGAAGAAAGAAAAAAAAAATCCTAAAGCCCGAAGGATACAAAATCATTGTCTCTTTTGATCAGGCACATGAGACAAGACTCAAAAACAACACAATCAAGTTGCGTTATGGTGAACAACAATTTGTCCATCATTTTCCTCTTGAGAGGAATCCACATACTTTTGTCTATCAAAACGACTTGACTATACTTTCTTCTTAACTGGTCTAGTGATATCCTTGGAAACTAACTTCTTGGACGAAGATAAAATCCTACATACCTCAGTGGTCTTCTAAGAAAGTTTAAGCTTCCTTGCTAAATGATTTTCTCTTCGTTGAAGTTTGTTGACGTGCCTTTGTTGGTGTTTGTACTTGTAACACCTTGAAAGTTCATAACCCTTTAAAGAACAATAAAAACACGTCAAGTTAGGATAAAAATCAGGCTTTTGAGATGTGCAAGCATCTAGGCACATGGTGGAACCTGAAATATTACAAACAGAGTTTCCAAAGGATGGGTCAACTTTATCTTCCAGAATAGTTGGATTATCTTCTGAAAGAATATCAAGATTGATATATGTATTGCTACAATTATCAAAATCAATATTTTCACCAAAAAGTGCAACACTTGATTTCTCATCTTCATCAGAATCATAGTTGTCAGACATTTCATCAAGAGTTGCAGCAAGACCTTTCTTCCCAGTGTATTTTCTATGATTTGGGCACTCGTTTGTAAAATGACCAAATCCCTTACACTTAAAGCACTGAGGCATATCCTCATCATCAATTTCATTAATATCCCTATTTTTAGGAGGAACGCGATTATGAGGTTTGACTGATGCCTTAGGCTTATCTCTGGAGAATCGTTTACTTCTCTTTAGCAGAAGATCCCTAAACAGTCTTGTGATCATCGGGACTGATTTTTCAACATCTTTATCTGATGAATCTGTCTCAGAGTGATCATCTTCAGAGATATACACTTTTTTACTTTTATCAAGTAATTTAGTGTCCTTTAGTGCTTTGAACGCAACATCCTTAGATTTGGATGAATGTTCATGATCAAAGATCTTAAGTTTTCCAACCATCGTATTTCTGGAGAGATTATCAAGGTTATTTCCCTCAATGATGGCATGCTTCTTAGAATCGTATCTAGATGGAAGCAATCTGAGAATTTTCATCACAATGTCTTTTTCAGGAATAGTCTTACTCAATGCAAAAGATGCATTAATAATTTCAGACACTTTGTGATTAAACTCATCAAATGTTTGTTCATCTACCATACAGAGGTTTTCCCAATCGGAATTAAGGTTTTGAAGCCTAGCTTCCTTTTCACTGGTATTACCTTCAAAAACGATTTCTAAGATTTCCCAAGCTTTTTGTGACTTAGTGCAATTAGACACATGGTGCAGAAGATTTGGGGCAATGGCATGTATGATGGCATTCAAACCGTCAGAATTTTTCTTTGCAGTAAGTATCTCGGCAGGGGTGTATTCACCAATATTCTTGGGAACGTTTACATCTCCAACTTCCACAACGGGAGGATCATAGCCATTAACAACATATACCCGTGATTGAAAATCACGCGCTTTAAGAAAAGCTCACAAAGCAATTTTCCTCCATAAATAATTAGAGCCATCGAAGTCTGGTGGTACGTTTATTGAGATAACACCTATGTCCATAGAGTCAGATCACTACAAAAACAGACTTATAAGGTCTTGAACGTGTTTGCCTTCTCTGATACCAATTGAAAAAGCGTGGGTCTAACAACCACACCCAATATTTCGCTTAGAAATATGTATGGACAAACTCCAATATAATTTTATGAGAATCAACTAGACAGATAGACTCAATCAATAAAAAAGTATATCAAAGAGTTTATATCTCTATCTCTCGATTTAAATCTTAATCAAGCAAACTGCGAGTGTCAATTTAAATACAAGAGAGATAAACTTGGATGGTACCAAAGACCAATATCCAAATTTCAATCAATTTAAATCAACAACCAAAAGGTCGGATATTCTAATTGATTGAACAACACACAACCTGTATTATTTCAATTATACAACAAATAATGCGGAAAAGAAATAACACAGACACCAGAATTTTGTTAACGAGGAAACCACAAATGCAGAAAACCCCCGGGACCTAGTCCAGATTAAACATACACTGTATTAAGCCGCTACAGACACTAGCCTACTCCAAACTAACTTCGGTCTGGGTTGTAGTTGAACCCCAATCAATCTCACATTGATCCAAGGTACAATTATGCTCCTACGTCTCTGATCCCAGTAGGATACTACGTACTTGATTCCCTTAGATGATCTCACCCATAACTAAGAGTTGCTACGATCCAAAGTCGAAGACTTTAATAACAAAACATGTATCACATAGAAAAGTTTATGGTAATAGATTAATCCGTCACCCATGAATATACCTACGAGTTTTGTTCCGTCTTTTGATAAATCAAGGTGAACATGAAACAATTGATAAGCCAGACTTATATTCCCGAAGAACAGCTCGGTATTATCAATCACCTCACAATAGTCTTAATCGACGCAGCGAAAAAAGATATTGTGGAATCACAAACGATGGGACGAAGAAGTGACTACTTTTTTATCTTGCCTATCAGAGATAAAAATATCAAGCCAATTATTATAATTGTACTCGTACGATAGAAACAACAAGTTTAGATCACACAACTACAAAAAAAAAGTAGTATCGGTCTGGCTTCACAATCCCAATAAAGTCTTTAAGTCGTTAACCTGGTTTAGAAGAAGAAACCAAAGTTTAAAGGAGAATCGACTCTAGATTAGCACAACTAGTATCACACAGAATGTGTGGGGATTAGGTTTCCCAGTTGATAGAGTTATCCCTTATATAGTCTTTCAAATCAGGGTTTGCGATCAATGTTAGCTTGGTAACAAAGCATTCAATATTCACTGTTAGATGAAAACCTGATTAGATTCAAGATAATATTTATCAACCATTAGATCGAAAATATAGCTTGTTATACACACATGAAATGCAAGTTTTTAGGCTTGTATAACCATACCCAAACTTGTACATTATTTGGTTCAACAATAGTCAACCAAATGGTTAGCCATATGATAACTTCCATATCAACCATATTTTTCTTCACCATAACTAGTTCAAATGACTCAAATGAACTAGTTAGAGAGTTGTTCAATTGCAAGGAAATCTCATGTACTACACAAGACATAATTGAAGCAAAAACGATTTGATTCACTCGAATTGGTTCATGAACTATATAGCCAAGGTTTGCAATTGTATTCCTTAGTTTATAAAGATAAGTTCACAAACATCATTTTTAGACGTAACCTACTCAAGTTCGTGGACTGGGTTCGCGGACTTAAGTTCCCGGATTGAGTTCACAAACTCCAGCAAAAATTCTCGGGTCGAGAACTTTCGCCAGTTCGCGGACTTAGCTCACGCACTTCTCCGATTCTCTTGATCAACAAAGTTCGCAAACTTTGGTTCAAGAAATAAAGACTTATACATATATGTGTTTCCACAATAATGCTTATATCCTCCAATGGTTATATAGTCTAAACTCTCATTTCAATCATTGTAAATTCTCAGAGGACGTTATATAGTTGTTATTCACAAACCATTTTTCGTCAAAGCAATTTTCAAAGTGATTAAAACTTAATATGACTTTCGTCACTAGGTAAAGATGAACTTGGATAAATCGAAAGCTTTACCAACACATATTTCGAGAAATAGATAGGCGAGGTAAACTCGGCTCGAAATACCAAATGTGTATAATATAAGTCTATAGCAAAACGACTTTAATTTGTCTCAAGATAGGAGATAAATAGACTTTTGAGTGATAGATAAGTTCAAGTCTCCACATACATTTTAGTCGATGAAGATCCACTAGTTCCTTGAGTAGTCCTTCATCTTGTATGATGATTGCTATGGAGTTTTTGAGCTCAACTATACTTTTTATCCTAGTCCGAGACCTTAGCTAAAGTAGACTAGAAATCAAGAATTATAGTTTTGATCACTAACATTGATAAACATGCTTGAGATACCAACGCATGCGAGTTCGACCGAGCAATGCTCTAACAGAAACTATTCAATACCACGGGAGACACCCTCTCGGCCAAATCACGCCTTGCCGCGAGAGTTGCACTCATGGACAAAGGAAACCTAACAACTAGGTTCTATTGAAGGAGTGAATATAGTTGTCCGCGCTCAAACAAATGTTAATTGGTTTCGTTGCTATTTACGTTATAGCTAACCCTAATATAATACTGATAAGTGCATATTTCGCATATATTTAGTGTCAATTGCATGCTAGTATTTGTTGGTTTTATTGAAACCTTCAGTTCTTGGTGCAGCGACTATTCGATGCTGATGATCATGATTAATCATGCTGGTGATTGATCGAAGTAAAGATCGAATTCAAATACATCATTGGGTCATTGAAGGTGGTAGAAAACATGGGTATTGTCTTGATTTCGATAAAGCGGTGACACTCGAGCTCGGGGGTGTAATTTGGCTGCTGCCATTATCACCGGTGCTTGATGAAGAAGCTCGGTGATATTGATGTTGTTGATGAAGAGCGGTAGCTCGGGGTCATGAAACAATGGAACAATGGGTTGATGTTGTGCTCGACAGGAAGTGATGAACGAAATTTGATGTTGCTGCCGGTTTTGATGATGGAGCATGGCTGTTGAAGTTTGAACGAACAGGGAGTACGGACGATGGCTAGATTGGAAAGGATGACGTCACTGGTGGGACGTATCTGGTTTATGCTTTCACGTGCAAAAAAGAAATAAAGCGGAAGAAGACGTGCGGTGGGACCGTTCTGCAGTAGCTTTGACGCGTGTTGGAGGAAGGTGATGATCTGGTATATTTCGGAACATCGAAGTTGGATAGATTGACGGTGCAGATGAAGATACAAAGGATCGAACGGATAATAAATTATATACACGCTACTAGAGTGCACCGCGTTGCACCCAATTATCAGTGGGATAAACTCCACCGACTTTGCATCTCTCTGTTTTACGACGATTGTGGATCTGTAGGGTTTGAATGCTATAAATAGGAGTCAAAACCCAATGGAAAAGTCATTCTTTTTTTTATTATTTTTCTTTTACTTTTATTTTTAGTTTTAATTTATTTAGTTTTAATTTATTTATTTTTTAATTATTTTTTAGAGAGAAATAAATTTTATGAAGCTTTAATTTCTTAAATCAAGTTTATTTCAAGATTTTTCTTTATTATTTTTATTGATTAAGACTTTTATTTTTATTTTTAATTTATTTATTTCTTCTTTATTTATTTCTTAAAAGTATTTTTACTTTTTAGCTATGAGGGAAAAAAATATTTAGCTAAATTTCTTATTGATTAGGTTGAAAAATTGATGATTTCAAAATCCATGGTATTCAACAATGAAGTTGGAAATGTTTAATTTCTTAAATCAAGTTTATTTCAAGTTTTATTTATTTGTTGATTATCTTTATTATTTTTATTGATTAAGACTATTGAGGGGTTATTTAAAGTGAAAAATACTAGAACCACCATATTATATGGGTTCAATATTTTCAAGCCCCACCAAATGGATCATATATTGTCAACTGACTCAACTCCATTCTTTCACATTTTGATATTTCTAGGCCCAAAACTTTATTTTCCCATGGGTTGGGGAAGTAATTCATATCCCCCAATTAATTCCCATATCCCCCAATTAATAAAAGTTTTATTTAAAATAATTTTTATAATACCAAGAATACCCTTTAGTATATAAATGTAATAAAACTAGGCATCTGTTTCATTTTCGATTTCATAATCTAATTTATTTTCTCTCTCCACTGCTCTGGAAATAACGAAGAATGGAGATTCGCTCGATGAAACTCGAAGAAAACTTGAGGATTCAACATCATATAGAAAGTGAAAGATAAGTTTCTCATCTATATTTGCAGTCATGTTGAATTCTCATTACGTATTAACCAAAATCAAGTTCTGGAAAGTTCAGTGACATCTTTAAATACCTAATAAGTTCGATGTTACTTCGAATTTTGATCTGATTTTAGAATTGTTGCTTCGATCTATAATCCTTGTATCATTTGCTTTGATTTGAACTGTTTAGTTTCGATTTTTGTTTAAGAAATATTTTTAGGGTTTGTAATCAACCCTGATTTGTAATTGCTTATGATTTCAACTAAATTTTCTCGCGAAATCAAGATTAGAGTTCAGATCTGTTATAATCTAATCTTTATCTTGCTTTTCAGATGAAAGATTTGAAAGATTTTGAAAGAAAATTAAAAAAAAAATTCTAGGTTTCTTGATTGAAAATCAATCAATCTTAAATCTCGATTGAAAATCGGTAATCATATTTGAAATCTGCGAATCATCATCTCTATTACCCATCTATCTGTTATGAATTTCATCTACTTTGATTTTCCAACTGACTGCTTGTATCAGATATTTAATGTTTTGTTATAATGCAATCAAAATTGGAATTAGTTGTTTGAGATACAACATCAGATGTCAAAATTCAGTGTGATTGAATTTCTCATGTTGATGAGCTGTTTTTAGGTGCTCTTGTATTTGTTGTTTTTATGTCCATTTAATAAGGTAATTATGAATCTAGTTTATGTTCATTTTTGGCTGATTATACTGGTTTTCATGTTGTTTTGTGCAGGGCAAAGGATCATAAAGGTTCAAAAATAGCTTTACTCGAACATATAAGACTTTGTTTGATACTCATTAACTTAAAGTCAATCTAAATTTATATATCTCCTATGATGGATACCTGAAAGCACAATAAGAATGCGCAGCTGTGGAAATTTTTTAATATGTAATCTGCACATTTATAATTTATTTCAATATTATCCTATATAGTTTATGAATGCAAGTTTCTGAGTTTCAATTGCTAAGACATGATGCAATTTATATTTTAAGCTTGAGCTTGGTTCAATGAACTGGTAGTGTCATTTGATCCCATTTATTAAGCAGACCTCACAGATTGGATGAGCAGAGAAAATCCTTCTTTTGCAGTTGCACAAACCATATAGATGTGTAATTGTCGATTACACAATCCATATGTATGTGTATTTTCCTATTACACAAGCCATATGGGTGTGTAACTGCTGATTACACATGCATTTTGTATGTGTACAAGATGATTACACAAGAATTTCCCACACTCGATCAAAATTCATGCATATTGTATTTCCTGTATTTTTTTGTGTGGTTTGTAATATAGTTTTCCTGTATTTGAAATTCTATGTAGTTAACAGTGTATGTGCCAGGTACACAATCCATATTGCTGATGTATAACTGCGGCTTATACATGCCATATGAAGAGTCCTTGGGAAAGGTAATCCACTTCATATGTCTCATCAATGAAGTGAGCTTCCAAGGAAAGACCGCAATTGGAACAAACTGTGTCCCCTGCAGAGTGGTCAAATGGTACCTCTGTGCTTCTTTTACAGTTCCGGGCAATAAGCCAAGGTATGTGAAGGTAAAGTAGTTGCATCTTTCTGTACAATTCCCTCTCCTCGCTTCTCATTGCTTATGTAAAGCTCGCGCAAATGTAATGTCCAGGACAAAATCTCATTCCTGGTGTGCATGTGCAGCTTTTCACTTTTCAATCTAATTTACATCGTTATAGATAATCCAATACTACTATCTTACCTTTTGCTTTACTAGACCTTTTATTTGAATCATTCATTTGATTAGAGATTTGGTTTGCAAGCATAATGTATTTCATTTCTCTTATCCATTGGTTTGGCAGAATGTGAGCAATGGTGTTTATGGTTAACTGGTGATAAAGAAGAATATGAAGATTAATTGGTATAACAAACATTTGATGAGTTTTCTCCTTTTAAGCTCTAAATGTTCAATAAATTGCTTCTGTTGTTTAGTTTATTGATGCTGGATTATTTTATTTTTTGTTGTTATGTAGATGGTTATTGATGAACCAACAGGAAATGCTCATGAATCTCAAAAGAGTTTGATTACTCGATTATTATTAGATTTTCCTGAAAAATTAGAGAATTCTGGTAATTTTAACAAGTAATATTTGTTCCAATAATTTTCTGATTATTGATCTGTTTTTATTTATTAAGAAACAACAGTTTATTTAACATGATAGAAAGTGATTTCGTGTAGGCGGTCCAGCTGATGGAGACATTAGATCGAGATGTTTGAGATTATCAGATGAAAGAACTTCTGAAGCTTATGATGTACAAGGATTGCTTGGACACCACTTACCCATGGATGGAGCACAAGATAGATGTGTAACTTCTGATTACACATGCCTCTAGTATGTGTAACTGCGGCTTACACATGCCTATGCCACTAGTAGGTTAATGATTTTATTTATTTCATCCAGTGGAGTTTGCTAGGGTGTCTTTAGAAAATTTGTCCATCAGTTGCCCTCGGTTATGAATCGGGTTCTTTTGACTAATGACGACTTAAATCTTAATTGACATGTGAGTAGGGTTAGCTTGCACTCGAACTAGTTGACCTAGTTCTTCCCCAATATTTTGAGCCTTTGGGTGTGAATCTCCTGAGATTTGACGGTGGTAGATGCTTGTTTTGTCAAACTTATAATCGGGAAAATGGTACAGTGTTGTTACATTTGTGACTAGTTTTCAGTTTATTTACAAGTTACCCAAGGAATATCTGAGTTCAAGCTAACACCTGCTGAGAACCGTAATTGCTTTTTATTAACTCTTACAGTGTACCTCATAGTCTACTAGTACATTATAACCATCTGGAGTTTTAAGGTTAAAACTAAATATCCAACATTGTCTTCTGTGATGTTGATATTGCACTCATTAATTCCTCAGGTGAAATTCAGTTCTGATGCAATCGAAGAAACATATGTTGTTGAAGAGAGCTTGATGCCAAGCCACGCATAAAATCTGTTGGTGTAAGTTATCTGACCTTTTTTTGATGTGTAACTATTAGTTACACATGCTAATTAGATGTGTAACTTTTAGGTACACAAGCTAATTAGATGTGTAACTCATAGATACACATGGCAATCAAAGATATTATTATTTCACAAAACATGGCAAAAAATTTACCCCTACACTATTGTTCTTTTTTGCTTTTATGATTACAACTTGACTAGATTACTATCAAATAGAGATGAGGTATATCAATAATCATTTATCTTTTTCTATATAACTTGGAGTGTGCCCTTGGGTAATGCGAAGACATGATCAATTCTATGTTTTCTGTCTTAAGGTTATTTCAGGTCATGGGGGTGCACGGGAAACTGAGTATGTTAAACAAAACCTTTTCAGTAGATTGGTCAGTCATCTGAAGTTCATCTCTGATACGAAATCAAACTGTAGGTACTTTTCTTGTGCTCGTTTGAGTATTCTATTAGTTTCTTATTCTTTTGTGCGCTTACTGTTTATTACATCCTGCTTATTTAATATGTAACTTGCCTTTGCAGAGAATGCATATATCCATACAGACTCAAAGTGTTTGAAATCAGAGAATACTCAAAATAGAGATGCTGGCTCAACAACACATCAATTATCGTTGGTGACTGTTTGCTAGTTGCAAATGTGGGAGATTCCAGAGCTGTTATCTGCAGGGGTGGAAACGGTAAGTGTTGGGACTTGTCCTGTCGTTAATATTCGATGATGATCTAGATTTTATTGCGATGTCGTTTGTTGATTAGCCTGTCTAACATTATAAAAACACCAAAAGCTGCTCCACAATAAGATAACTCGTTGCACTTTACATTTCTCCCGCGTTTCTGATATGTAAATTGTGTAACTGCTGGTTACACATGCCCCTATGCATGTGTAACTCCTAATTACACATGCAACATGCATGTGTAACTCTCAGTTACACTACCCATATCCATGTGTAAGTCCTAGTTACACATGCTAAAAATGAACAACAACATTGTTTTTTGCATCAATTGATTTTGCGTTTCTGTATTAGGTGGTGCAGTTAGCCTCGACGATGGGATAAGTGATGGGATGTTTCCTGTCGAAATCTCAAGACCAGATAAGTGATGGACGAAGGATAAGTGATGGGATGTTTCCTGTCGAAATCTCAAGACCAGATAAGGGAGTCAAACTATTAGGTGGTGCAGTTAGCCTCGACGATGGTTTTGTGAAGGGCCTTGCCATTAAGAGGGCTGAAAAAGCAGTGGATTTGATGCAGATTTTATCCAAGCTCCATGATCCTCAAAGTGAATTGCTGCTTTTACGAACATGTATGGGTATCTCCAAGCTGCTTTTTGGCCTTCGTATTTGTCACCCAGACTATATTATGGAGGCGGTAGATATATTTGATAGAGGCTTGTGAGAAGTGGTGGAAGGCATCGTGGTGTGCGGGGGACCGTTCTTTGGAGAGCTACAGTGGAGACTATCTACTCTACCTATCAGATATGGAGGTCTTGGACTTTACACTGCTAGGGAGGCGTCTGAGTATGTTTTTGTGGCTTCACGTGTGCAATCTTGGGGATTACAGGATCACATATTGAGGAGTAGTGGTGTGGTCGGTATGGATGATAATTTTAATAAGGCTTTGGAAACGTTACAAGTGACTCTTCCTGATTTTGATCTTAACAACTTCAACAATAAAGACAACGCCCCCCCTAAAGCACAAAGCATCCTGGCGAGTGCTCTTTTTGGTAAAGTGGTTAAGGACATTGATAGAGTTTACATGCTAACGGAGAGACAGAAAGCGGTTTTTGGTTGTTTGCAAGCAGCACATGCCCAAGATTTTCTTCTGGATATTCCGATTGAGGGGATGGGGCAGAAGATGTCTCCTTTAGAGTACCGGTCTATCCTCAAATACAGGTTAATGATCCCGCTTTATCCCTCTGACTCTCGCTTCCCTGCTTGCATCACAGGTTGCTTGGATTCATATGGTGAACATGCAGTTCATTGTAAAGTAGACCCTGGTTATAAATATAGACATGATCATGTGAGGGATATTTTGTATGATGTACTGTGGAGGTCTGGAATTTCGGCAAAGAAAGAAGCACATGTGCATTTCCTGACAGACCCACTTGAAGGGAGATCAACACTAAGACCAGCTGATGTTCTTATTTTTGGATGGGCTAATGGGAAACACACATGTGTTGACCTCACCGGGGTATCTCCTTTGGTAGGCATTGGACATGGCACCTTTACAGTCGGGCGAGCAGCGCTAAAGGCTGCCTCAGGTAAGATATCGAAGCATGAGAAAGCATGTGTTGACAATGGGCATGCTTTCGTCCCCTTTGCTTTTGATACTTTTGGATATTTGGCTCCAGAAGCAGTTGGACTACTCAAGAGGGTCCGAGAAAGTCATGCGCAGCAATGTAATGACCCCTGGCTCACGAGATTTTATTTTTAATAGGATAGGTTTTGCTATTCAAAAAGGCTAGCGGCACAGCTTGTCGCTCGCTTGCCTAGTATGTAATTTTTAACTTTATATGTATATGGGATTTGCAATTGACTTTCCAAACATTAAACCATTGTTTGATCATATGTGATCGAAATTTATGATCAATTACCTGAAACATAGTTTCTGTATTAAATTGTGTTTTCTAATTATAATTTCAAGGTCAGCAGGATTCAACAGTTGGGACTTTGACACTTTCGGATTGTACTTGTGGCTCTAAGATGCAAAATTAGGTGTCAAAAATAAATTATGTTGAATCACCACACGGTAATCACTTTGAGTTGTCTAAGGGAATGTATATCTTTCAGATTGAATGGCATTATAAGTTAAATATATAGTGTTTTTGTTGTACATGTACAAAGAGATTTTTGATTTACTTGTCACTATGTATGTGTAACTACTGGTTACACATGCCACTATGCATGTGTAACTCTCAGTTACATTACCCATATCCTTGTGTAAGTCTTAGTTACACAAGATAAAATGAACAAAAAAAATGTTTTTTGCATCAATTGATTTTGCATTTCTGAATCTAAGTGCATTTCTGAATTAAATGGTGTTTTTTTATTTTAATTTTCGGTCGCATCATGATTGAACAGTAAGGACTTCGACATTTTTGGATTGTCCTCGTGGCTCTAAGATGCAAAATAGGCGTCAAAAGGAAATGTGTTACAACGCTCATATGGAATGTGAGTGTCCTAACTTTATAATAATTGCTCCTCCAAACTTGTATGTAATTGATGGATGCTAGTTACACATAACGAAATAAATTCGAATTATAAAGTTCTCTGCGAGATTATTCTTATGTTCATGCTATTGCTTACAGAAGTTGCAAAATCTTCTTTGTTGATTTTACAGGTATATGGCGCTAGGATAATTAGGAGGTGGCTAGAGAAGAGGGTGGTGACAGGGTTGTCAAAGAGATTGACGAGAACTCTACCGTGTATATTGACACAAGTCTAGATGGAACTGAACTTACTTATCCATTGGAAAAGAATGGTGGATTGATGAATGCTAGCACTAAAATTGCGCTTGATACCACTGCATGGTTATTCCAGCATGCCTCAGTCAATATTTTGTTTCATATTCTTCATTTTCCCGGAAATGTTGAACATTTAACTCATAGATTTGCCGCAAAAATCAGTGGTTTGAAGTTTGAACACTATACACTTGGTAATCATGCTTATGTTCTTGCCTTTTGTTGGTTCATGCGTTGAATTCCAGTATGGAGGTATAACTCCTAGTTACACTAGTCAGTTGCATGGGTAACTGCTAGTTTAACTACTTAGATGTATGTGAAATTGAATATACATTATTTTTAATTTAATCTTATAAAAACTAATTACTTGTTGTTATATTTTAGGTCTCGCTGGAGATAGAGTTTATGCTGAATACACAAGTCATATGCATGTGTAACTCTCAGTTACACCAGTTAGACGCATATGTAACTCTCAATTACACTAGATAGATGCGTGTGTAAATTCTAGTTACACACGCTAAAAAATTGTTGTAAATGAATATTAAAGTTAGTGTTTTTTTTTTATGTGTAACTTTGCATTACACATGCTATATGGATGTGTAACTTCTGGATACACATGCCATATGCATGTGTAACTTCTGTTTACACATTCACACTATACTTTAATAATTTTGGGCCTAGATTTAATAATTTTGGGATTAAATTTAATTTTTATTTAATTTGGGGCTTGAAAATAAATAAAAGGGCATGAGTGTCTTTTAATAACTCGGGGCCTAGATTTAAATTTCTTTTAATTAAGGGACTCATATTATGGGTTATCCATGGGTCGGGCCTTAGCCTAATTTTCCCGTGATCAATTAAATCAACCAATCAATATTTCTTCTACTAGTTTAGGGTTGTGTGATACATGTAATTGTCACATCAATTCTATAAACGAGTAGTAAATCGCAAGAGCTGACAGAGGGATTCTGTTAAGCAATTGTGTATAAAGATAACACTAGTAAGAAGGCCGATCCTATGCGTATGATGCTAGGATCAACCTGATTCACAGAGTGTAAAGCATTCGATTAATTTACACCTTGAGAGCTTATTCTTGGTGGGTTAGTTGGATAGAAAATGGTAGTCGAGCGCTTCCGTAACCAGTGACAATAGGAATCCGGGGGATAGCAAAGTTTATTGTTATTCTATGGTTGGTAACAATATAAATTCAACAATAGATAAACTTGTATTCAATTAAGTTTCGGTTCAGTGACGGCGAAGGATTCCCTAGTCATATTTCTTCATATTATTTACAACAAATCTTTTATTCCCCCCCCCCCCCCCTTCAGTTACTTATAACAACTAAAGTCTCCATGCTCTTCGTGGGAACGATTTCCTTGCCATTATATTACCAGTTAATAGTGTGGAAAGAAGTAATTAATTTGTTGTGTAAACGACACGCATCAAAATACTGCTGATGAAGAGGAGTTATTCATATCAAAAATATTTTTGTGGAAGTCATGCCTATGGATAGGGTTTACACCAAAAACGGAAGAGCAAACAAAAGAAGAAACACGGAGATACATACGTGGAATGTGTTTGCCTTCTTATTGATACCACTTTGCCGCTAGCACCAAGACGTGGAAACAAAGCCAACAATACGAAAGAAATGAAGATAGATAACGCCTTTTATATGCATGGTGTTTTTGGAGTTCGATTAGAGAAAGGTTTCTCTTTTAGGACGTGCACAAAAAAGGCAGCTGGGCCCGCGATGTTGACACTCCATGGATCCATCCTCAACGGACAAGCCAACACTACGCCAACGCTACATGGCTCCATCCTTACCACTCCTAGCCGACGCCACCTCTACCCACTCTGCGGCCAAATCCGCGCCATTCACCATGCCATGGACGTAGCCGAGCCAGAAGTACAATGACCAATCCAGAAGTCTGCATCCAAGCCATCCGCGCCATCCACCTTTCCGTAGCTAGCCAAAGTGGCGCCATCTTATCCGTTCAAAGCTGCGCCATCTACGCCATTCCGCAGCGCCATATATGTACGTCCAAAATTGAAGCACCATCTCCGCCGTTCAAAGCAGATCCACTTCACCATTCCAAGCCATAAGGATCACGGATTCCTCATGCTTTCCACCAAAGGTTAGTCGAATTTCCCTAGCAATTTCTTCACATCTTGCCCTTTCGATTTTACTCTTTTCTGTCACCATCTCATGCTTACCCCGCAACAACGCCACTGATACGTTCTAAGAAGAGGACTTAATGTTGATGGTGGTTTTTAGCTTATGGTTGAAATCATAAAAACCTTACATCTGATGTGACATCACTCTGTAAGGAAACGATGCCATGAGTGCTAACCTCTCCACCAACATATTTATTGATCCGTTCAATATACTTACATGAAATTTATCTAGACTGGAGAATATAGCAATCATCCCAGATGTTCTGTAAATTTCGGCGCCTCGCCTATATTCACTTAATATATGTTCCTTTGAATGCCTTCTATTCTATGTTTTCTGGATGAACCCTTAATGTTGATATGGCATGACGATTTGTGTTCACTCGTAACAGAGTAGCATAAATTTCCAAATATCAAGGATAAGGTATTTATATAAGGTATTCAATCAGAAAAAGCATGCTTCTCTCTAGCAATGAACTTAAAAAAACTCTGTGTCAACACATAGAATTTAATCAATTTCCCTGATTAACTTGAGGAAGTTAGGGTTTTGCGCCTCGCGCAGTATATCAGACCTTTCTTATTGAAATTAAACCTAGGAAAACTAGGAAATTAATCCTCCATGGATTAGGAGGTGTAAAAATTTGATCAGAATCAGAAAACAAGGAGCCGCAATAGCAAAAGGAGGCGTGGCCATGCCTTATGCCAATTGGAGCCACTTCTCATTGGACACTCCCCTTCCTAAACTATACCTATTTTTCTCGACCAATCGTGTCGCCTCAAATTAGCCACATGCATATAAGTTGTGGATGGGCCCATACTTGTCGGCCCCACTTCCCATTGACCAATCAGGTCGCTCTAAAGGCGCCACACTTTCACCAGAATAGTATCCGAGCCTTATGATTGGCTGACCCCATTCCTTGTCCAATCAAGACGCTCTAAACTTGCCACCATACATTAAAGGCCAAACGCACCCTAATGCGCCACCATACTAACTGGCAAGCCAAACACGCCTTACCACAACAATATATTGATCGACATGCCAACATGCCACTATGTCGTGTAGCATGCCACTTTGGCCTTGGCCATGCCTCCAAGACCTAATTCTTACCACGGCGCCAATTCCTAGCCATGGCCACGCCGCCAAGCCCTAAATTTTGCCACGCCTCCAAATTCTAACCTTGGCCACGCTGCCAAGCCCTAAATTTGTCCACGCCGCCAAATTCTAACCTTGGCCACGCCGCCAAGCCCTAACTTTGGCCATGACGCCAAATTCTAGCCTTGGCCTCACCACCAAGCCCTAACTTTGGGTCTAGACTCGTTTCTCACCCACACACCCAAAATTACCAAAGACTAGTGGAAATAGTTTTCACCCACAAACAACTAGTATAGATGGTGGATTTTCGACAAAGGCTAAAATGGTAAACCCATAATTATATGAACTTCTGATCCAGCAATCAGATGCGAAAATTTAGACACGAGTCTCCCATCGAATCCTATGATTGAGAATACTTTTCTCAGAATACATACAGATGTGTAGTCTCACGGATGGACAACGGAATATCTGTATTGAGAAACGGGTCTCTCATCGAATTCTCTGATCGAGAATACTTTCGCTTAGAGTACATGTAGATATCTAGTCTCACATCCGGACAACGACATATCTCATGAATACTGAACACTTCAATAATTATTTCTATATAGTATCACGGGATGGACGACTCCTAGACAACTTGCTCTGCTAGTATAAAGCGATAACATCTTCAGGATACAAACAACGAGTTTACCCTGACTATATAAAGGATATGAAGCTCCGGCAAGCTCATATAAGAATAATTAATGCTCCTAGACAGCCTGCTCTGCTAGTATAAATTCAAAAATTAATTATTCCTAAATTCTTGGATTCAAATATTTTCGCTGATATTTCATTACGCAAACCATGGTTCTTCCCAGCAGAAACCCATGGGTTAGTAATAAATATTCGACGTACGGGTATCAGAATTACCTCTGAGCGATCCCTATCTCAAACCTAAATTCTTGGATTCATCCGCAGAATTTCTGAAAATATTCAAATATTTTTGATGATATATCATTACGCAAACCATGGTTCTTCCCAGCAGAAATCCATGAGTTAGTAATAAATATTCAACGCACGGGTATCAGAGCTACCTTCTGAGTAAGCCCCATTTCAAATGGTGCAAGTGTATTCAACAATGATACATTAACAACCACCGCACGAACGAGTATTTAAAAATACGATGAAACGATGAACCTATGCAAAATAGGATGAAAAATAACAAATAAATAAAAATTAACCAAGGCGCTGGGAGCATGGACCCACTAACCGACCGACCGTGCCATGGTCAATCCCACGCCAGTTTCATATTTTTATCATATTTTTGTTATTTTCTCTGAGTTTATGAAAACCTTTCATTTGAACGAATATCCTTTGTTTTGAGGAAACTCCTCAATTCCATGGTGCTTCCTTCACACGGAGGAAATAATATAAAATTAGGGAAAACGTGATAGGGCGTGACCATTGGCCAACCGGCCATGCCTTGGTCCCAGCCGGCCCCACACCTCATGGTTCCTCATTATTTTATTATTATTTCCCTAATTTCATGAAAACTCCTTAATCTCATGATATTTCCTTGGTCCCATGAAAAATAATAAAAATTAGGGAAACTCGTGTGCACAGGCCATGGCCGGTCGGCCAAACCCAAGATGTCTCACACGTCCCGCTTTTATTAGCATATTTTTCATATTTTCATAATCGTATGAAAATTCCTTGATTTCATGATATTTCCTTCAAATCATGAAATAATGCATAAAATAGGGAAAACGCACGGGACCGGGCTCTGGCCGGCCAACCATGCTCCAAGCCGGTCCCACACGCCCACACGTCCCTATTTTATTTATTATTATTTTTTATGTTTCCCTCATCTCATGGAAACTCCTTGATTTCAACAAAACTCTTTAATTTTGGCAAAACTCCTTTGTTTTATCATATTAGGAAAAATACTATGGGACCGACCCCTTGAATTTTTCATGAGTTTTACTCTCGGGCTGTTTTCACTTCCTAAATGAGCTTAAAACCTAAATATTCCCTCATTAGGAGATAGGAAATTCTTTTCCGTACATAATGGAGGGCGGACCATCAAAATCCGAGTCTGTATGAGAATCCTACATCGATTCTACTAAAGGGCGCTAACTAGGATTTCAACCAATCTGGGTATTGCTCAAACGATCAATATTTGATCCCATGACCACCCAGAGCCGGTTTCATGACCCCTTGGTCGGTCCCTCACCTCTTCATAACTCCTTCACTTTTTCATTATTTTCCTTCATCCGATGAAGTTTTGACGGTTTTATCAAAAAACCCTAATTTTGTCATATTTTCTCAAATGGTCGCTCAAATGTGCACCATAAAATATCAAAATTCTCAGGACTGAGACACGAGCGTCTCAACGACAAAAGCATGTTACCATGACCGACTATGGTTGGATTTTTGGCTCGCAATGAGCCAGTCCCACGTGTTTTTACAATTTGACCTAATTTGCACAATTGCACGTATTAGGTCCAAAACTCTCCAGATAATTTCAGAATTTGACGGAGTGATCATCATTTGATCCCGTGACCACCCAGGGAAAGTTTCATGACCCCTTGGTCGGTCCCTCACTTTTTCATGATTAATTAGGTTTTATCACCTAATACTGAACCCAGCAGTAATTCAATAAATGGTTAAACCGGCATTTAATCATTCTTTCATCAACTTACCAACTCTTCAAAGAGGTCTTGGTTTTTTCTCATGCGAGCATATGAGAATTTCATGGTTGATCCATGGTCCCATGAAGCCAGTTCTCCTTCATTCCATGGTTAATTTTCAAATAAACCATCAATCGGTCATTAATTGATCAAATTAGGGTTTCTGAATCCAAGGATTATGATTCCAGATTCAAACACTAATAATTTTGCAACGATCTCATGATCATTATTCTTATTAATTATGATCGGTTAAACTACCAGTGCTTTAATTAATATTTTATTTTGGTCACACTGCCAATAATTCATCAAACGAGCAACACTTGCTCAGATGAGCAATATTTACTCAAATCAAGGAATATTGGTTCAACTATCAATATTCAACAAATTATCTAGCAACACTCATTCACCTCAATGTGAGGATTCCACCACTGTCTCATCAGACACGTTCTATTCATGAGTTGCAGAACATTTCACAAAATCATGTTTAACTTAGCAAATACGTGGACTCATCGTCCCATGAAGTCATGAAATCAACAACTGACTAGATTAGCCACGAGACATCAATCGTGTCACTTGGGGGGATATTAACTAGGGTTTTGGTTTGGAGGTCTACGGAACGTGTGTTCATCCACGACGAGAATTTGAGCAAGTCGTGCAATCAGTTAGAAGAATCAGCAAAGTAGTGGGTGGAAAATTAACCAAGTCTCCGTACGATGAGTAATTGGTTTAACACGATTTCCCACTTCCCCACTCTTTGATTCCAGCAAAATGTCACACTTCATGGGATCATGGTGTTTTCATCTCCGGCATTATATAATGTATCTGAATCCTGATTGAAAGAACAATATTCGAATATTTTTCAAACATTCGAACAACAATCGTCTGAACGAGCAATTTCTCACCAAAGTTCATACATGCGCTCTTTTGTTTACACGAACTCACAGAAATTACTCTCAATCAGGAAAGATTCAACCATTCAGAGCATTTCACGATGAATTCATAACACACCTACAATCTCAGATCATCATTGATTTCACACATTTCTCAGCTTCCCTCCTACAGATCAACCCATCCTCTCTTGTGACCGAATTTACGCTGGAATGGCCATTGTCTTGGTTTAGGACGGATTACTACAGATTGGTCTCTCAAACTTAAAGCACCCCCTTCATAGCGGTGCATCTGTGTGAGGTTGAACATTTTGCTCGGTTCAAGGAATCTCCTCCGCACGGTCGTCCTCAATTCCGCAAAAACCAGCACATCGTTTTTCCCCATCTACAACTAGTCATACCAAATCATAAGTCGGGCATTGTGATTAATTATACCAAGATACATAATAAAGTTATGATCGGTTCTACCATCTCACACATATGTGTAATCCAAAGATTTGTAATGAATAGCCGTACCAATAAGCCTAGCGACTTCCCTTTAGATTCATAAAACAATTTCATGAATGTATTTCCTTTAAAACATTGTTTCCTAGGATGAAATCTTCACCATAACCCATTCACATAATCATAACAATATATACAAGATTTTGTTGATGTCATATCTACGAATTTCAATCCTAGAAATCATAACAATCTGCACCACCATGCCACCGGTATGCAAGAGCAATGCCAACCATACTACATTACCACTAGCGTACACCAAAACGCCCCTAAGCCATTATCATGATCCAACACAAGGTAGCCATAATCAACGGCTACCCTCCCTCATGAGATGCAATCTCAGCCATCCAAGTTCTCCACTGAACTGACGGACTTGCGGCAAGCCCCAGACAACTCGCTACGCCAGGCGCCACTATGCTAATATAGACACTTTTCTATGATGAGCACGAAAGTGCGACGCATTTTCTCCCATAAACACATTAGCTAGGACTCATTTTATCACTAATAATCTTGTTTGTGGAGAAAGTTGCTCGAAAAGTTGATTTTGGCACTAGAAAGAAAATTGTTACCCGGACTCACAATTTTGGATAAGGGGTAACCTATTACTATGGGGCACTCCACTGGGTAAGGGGCTCCCTGATTTGCTATATACATCCCCCCATTATGGGAACCTTTCAAACTGTTACGGGGCACCCTTCTTCATCACCAAGAACAACAAGTTTTGGCGTGAAAAAACTAATATGTTTCTGCGAATATATTTGGGATTAATTTGAGGAGATGTCGTGGGGATTTATTCTTGGATATGGATAGATATCATCCTATTTTGAGTAAACAGGGGTGGTAATTGTAGTTAATTCGAGAAATAAAGGAAATTATCACCGGTTAGAAGAAATAGAGGATGAAGATATTTCGTAGATTCTAATGAGTTATTGAGAAGATTTTGTTGCAGATTTTCATGGGATTTGAACAAATATTATGTTCTCACTATGTAAACACGTCCTTTAAGTGTTTTGAAGAAGCAAACTCGGTTATTTTCGGTAGTTATCCAAAACAGGGCAAGGAAGATATTCTCGGGTTTAATTAATTTGATTCTCTGAGTTAATAGAAAGTTACGTATGATGATATTCTCTTAAGATTTTTCTGTCGGATGGGAAGTTTTGGGATGAATCAAACAACTCAGAATCGCGTGAGAATAAAGAAAATATTCCCAAGTTTAATGTCATTAATGTGAGCATATTATGAGCATTTATTCGAAATATTTCTTGACTGTTGGGTATATAAATGATTCATGGGAGTTAGAGAAGATTATCGAGAGTTAGGGAGTCGGGAGCCTGTACCGAGCAACAATAGTTTTTATTCTTTTATTTTTTCTTTTTGCAATAATGAGTAGCTAAACCCCATCACTGGGTCGACGGAGGAATCCGAATTATATACATGGGTAAAATTATTTTATTCTCTATATGACTTTAGCATTATTTTGAATTGATTTATGATTCGATAAAATTAGTTGTGATTCAATTAGATAGGCTATGATTTGTTTAGATAATCTATGCTTAAGGGATACAATTAATGTTTTGAGGATCTACTTTGGCAAAACAAGAGTCGATGTTTTATTTATTTACTGAGCGATAATTGTTGAGAATAAATAATTGAACCTCGTGTTGTGGATTCGATGGAATCTTAGACCCAATGACTCTCTCTTTTATTATTTTCATCAACCTTTAAATTTAATCTTCGCAAATCTGAGAGAACGAATCTTAATTACTACTATGAAAACTTCGAAAAATCTTAAATCATGGTACACAACAAAGATGTGGCCATAATCAATGCCTACCCTTCCTCATGATATGTAATCTCATCCATTCAAGTTCTCCACCAAACTGACGGACTTGTGACAAGTTTTAGGCGTCCGACCAAGGCAAGCCTAATAGCATCACATGCTATTTTCCTATGGAAAAGTCTATTGACTTTGACTTGCCACACATAGCAACCTACTACATGTTTTTCACGAAAACACTCGAGACATCAAACATGTCACAAACTGGGGGATACTCATCAGGGTATTGGTCTGTTGGTTTACAGCGTGCGGTGTGCAATGCGCCCATCAAGAAAGTGTCATGAAGTAAGGCAATTAGCGGTGGTGAAAATTAACGGTGTAAACAATTCATTACCTTAATCATGGAAGCGTAATGAATGGCGGTTACACGAATTCACTTCCCTCATCATGGAAGAATAACGTCTAACGGTTACACGTTATTATATTCCTCCACCACTCAATCGTTTCCACTTCCTACGAGACTAGGGTATGTTTCAATATCACTTGTATAAATAGGCTTCACTTATTCTCACCAAACAACAAGTTTTAGTCAGAGAACAACACAGTATCCAGAAATCACCTGATAGCTTTCTATTATGCTAGCCATTTATATTTTATGATACAAGTCGTAAACATCCACACCTTCAGAATCAACGATTCTGGTCTCAACACTTTCTTCGCTTCCCTCCCTAAGACCAACCCTTCTCCTTCACTTTGTGACAGAAGCAAGCCTGGAATGGCCATTTCTTGGTTTAGGCCAGGATTTTACAGATTGATCTCTCCAATCAAAAGTACTCCCATGCAGTGCATTGTTTAGGGTCTAGACTTGTTTCTCACCCACACACCCAAAATTACCAAAAACTAGCAGAAACAATTTTCACCCACAAGGAACTAGTCATACCAAATCATAAGTCGGGCATTGTGATTAGTTATACCAAGATACATAACAAAGTTACGATCGGTTCTACCATCTCACACATATTGGTTATCCAAAGATTTGCAATGAATATCTGTACCAATAAGCCTAGTGATTTCCCTTTCGATTCATAAAACAGTTTCATGAATGTACTTCCTTTATAAAATTGTAAAACATTGTTTCATAGGATGAAATCTTCACCATAACCCATTCACATAATCATAACAATATATACAAGATTATGTCGATGTCATATCTACGAAGTTCAATCCTAGGAATCATAACAATCTGCACCATCGTGCCACTGGCATGCACGAGCAATGCCAGCCATACTACATTACCACTGGTGTACACCCAAATGCCCCTGCGCCATTATCAGGCGCCAACACAAGGTAGTCATAATCAACAGCTACTCTCCATCATGAGATGCAATCTCAGCCATCCAAGTTCGCCACTGAACTAACGGACTTGAGGCAAGCCTAGGAAACCCGCTGCGCCAGGTGCCACTATGCTACACAACAAATATGTGGCCATAATCAATGCCTACCCTTCCTCATGAGATGTAATCTCATCCATTCAAGTTCGCCACCAAACTGACGGACTTGTGGCAAGTTTTAGGCTGCCGACCAAGGCAATCCTAATAGCATCACATGTTATTTTCCTATGGCAAAGTCTCTTGACTTTGACTTGCCACACATAGAAACCTGCTACACGTTTTTCACGAAATCAAGCGACTTTGATGAGTTTTGAGTCACTAAAATATGACAACCAAACTTGAAATACCAACGCTTGGTGAGTTCAACCGAGATATGCTCTAAAAATTTCCCCCTTGGTCAATTTTAGTGACAAAATCTTATTACACATGGATAAAAAAAATTACAAGAATTCATTTTTACATACGCTTGATTCCAAGTTTCAACAGCATAATAACCTGCATATATTCAATCAATAAATGCCGATGTTGACATTTGAATAACAAAGCTTATACTCCCCCTAAAGGGAAGATATGTAGATATTCAATCCGAACATCTTTGTTATTCCCCTTTTGTAGCCAGAATACTACATAACAATATGATATGTTTCTTCCCCTTAGTCAATGCTTTACTCTTTCGTTAGATATAATGTTTAAGCACAATTGTCCTTTCATTAGTGATTGCAATTCACTTGTTTACTCCATATATTTTTTCCATTTTTTGTTACAAAATGACAAAGGTTCGAGCAAATAAAGGACAAATTGAAAGGTTCTTACAAATCTAATAGACTTGTAAACAACCTATAAGAGTTAAGCACGAAGGTTTCACATACCACTTTAGATAACCAATATTAAAACCTAAACTACAAGTAATTTATTTTTAATATGTTATAAAGGAAACAATTGCCAGAAGTAATTTTCCATAATAGTTTACCAAATCGACTAAGAAACTTAATTTCCTTGTTAAACCGATTGCAAACGTACAGTCGTTTATTTCGATAAGACCAAAATAAAGATCAGAATTAACTTTATTTTTCTCCTCAAGCTCGAATTATTCAGACAATAACTTAGACCTTTTCCTTTAGACAAGATAAACACTAGGTTAGTTAACTAGTTTTTCTTGTTAAGGCATTCAATTAGACTCGAATAACCGAATCCTCTAATTTGATAAGTCTAACTATGATCAGAATTAACTTAGTTTCTCTTATCCGGAATCGATTAGGACTACAAATGATCCCGTAATTTGTTAAGCCATCAACAATACATACAAACCAAAATAAATTGACTTGCACAATTATTTTCTTTACCGGAAGCAATTGAAACAAACATAGACATTATAGCACCACAATTGCACCGAATTTCGTTAAGCAAAAATACTTGATACCCAACAATAAAGAAGATACTAAACAATAAGCCAAATAAATTGACACAGTTTCTCTTAACCGGAAACAACTAAATCATACACATACATACGTCCATACACAATAATGGAACATATCAATTGTACCGAAATTTTGTTAAGAAAAAGCAAAATATATGCAATATAAAAAGGCTTTTCTTAAATTGGAAAACAATTAACTAACAAATTCGTTACCTTAGATTCCGCATCCTCTTCTCCCCAGAAAGATATATCATTTACTACAAGTTCATGTAGTTGCAGGATTTCCCACACTACACCCTTGTCAAGAATCTATGAAAATTAAGCCAAAATCGAGAATGAAGAACAACAATTTTATTAATTCACTTTCAGGAAGATTTACAAGAAATATCAAAACTCAGAAATACAACTTTCTTTCTGGAGTTTCTCCCTCCTCAAAATTATCTCAGCTCTCAAAAGTACATCATCCCCTTCTGGATTTAATCGGGCCCTTTATATAGGAAAATACATAGTGGAAGACATCTAAGATTTCCCCTTAATTCGGATTTACTCTGCGATCTCACCGCCATAACTTTAGTCTTCACCATCGCCAACTTTGTAATCATCGTGGAACATACTTATTCTTTTCATATATCTTCAATCGACAACCGTTATATTATTCTTTTGTGACACTCTCCAAATGTCATTGATCTATCTTGCGACATTCTCGTCAAAGTGTTGTTAATAATTATAGAAATGTTTGGTTCCTCGTAGAAGTGTCGTTTCTATCATGAGAATATCGTTGTGGAGATATTCTGGTCCTACAGTTCAAATAAGAACTCTCCCCCAGTATGTTTTCATCCTCTTGCAAGAACAAAAGAACAACAACAAAGGAAACATTTACCATAGAAAGGTTGAAACGGTTTTAACTAATGCATGCCAATAGAAAAAAGTTGAAAACCCGAAACACATATGTTTATGCTAAACACAACTCATGTAAACATAAATTGATTCAACATATTGTGACTTTTCACATATGAGTTTCAATCGGAACACCTTATGATCCTTTGATAAAGCCTACCAACATGGGATAGAACTTAATCCCGCTAAATCAAAAATCCACACAAACCATAAGGGTTACATCATATGAGATCGAATATTAAGGTTATGAATACCGAAATCAGATATCCCATAAACCAAATACACATAGAAAAAATATAAACATTCATTCACATGCTATGTAATAGGTAACTATCACAAGAAAAATTATAAAGAAATAATTTTATTCATTAATAATGATAGTTTTATTCAGAAAATAGACCTTATACAATGATTGAAGCAAATCAAAAGATTGATGTCATTTTTCTGGATTAAGTATTACAGCAAATAACTTAATCCCTAGTGGTGGTATGATTGTTTATTGAGGTTTCTTCAGTGTTCAAACTCTTGAAGCATGTCTCAAGAGACTTGTTAGCAACCACTTCTTGTTTTTCAAGTTTTTCAACTTGAAATTTCATGTATGCAAGATCAACTTTTGTTTCCTCAATCCTTTCCTTGAGCCAATCTTGATTTCAAACGATTAATATGAGATTGGTTCTTAGTTCTTCAAAACCATGGATATGGTCTACCATACTATCAGAAGGAATCCACTTGGTTTTAGTAAAATCTTTAAGGTTGTAAGCCAACACACATGACTCATCTTGGGATCCAGTAGAACTATCAGATTCATAATCAAACATGATTTTTGATATGATATTCTTCTTCCTTTCTATATTGATTCCTTGATAATTCTTAACTCTTTGAGCAACCTCCTTATTTACTTTTGTAATACTGTGAGTTATTGGAGGCATGCTCAAGGATTTAAATAATAATTAATCAGGGTTTTACAATAAAAGCAGGAGAAAGTTTCTCTTAAGGAAAGATAACTTTCGGACCGAAAATACAAAGTAATTTCCGTAAATATATTAAGAATATATTTTGTTACCTATGTCCGAACTTCTCAAGCTGAAAGGTTTATTAAAATTCAAAAAATTTAAATAAAACCTAATTATGGAAGATCATGATAAACATGAATAATAATTTTTAAGACAAGATGGATTCGCAGATTATCCAAGAATTGTCATAGATTTTTTCTGATAGAAACACAATAACATATGCTCTCATTTTATGTGCTTCCTCATCCCGAAAATGTGAGCAAAATTTTGGATGAGGGTACACATTCTCCATATAACTAGGTTGTATCGGAGTAAGCCTTATCGATCTTACAACGAGTATCAGAAACATAGTTCATGTTTCTCTTTGGATGTTTCCGCCCAAAGTATTTTCTCCCAAGAAAATGATCCTTCCTTGATCTAAAGGTATGATCATAAGGACAAACCGTACTGATGTGAGAATTTTCAGAGATGGATAAATCTCTCTTAATTCTGTCAATAAGATTTTCATAAGATTTTCTCATTCTAAGGATTTCCTTATTATCCACATCAGTTTGATTATCTAAAATAATTATTGGAAATCTTCCCTGATTGTTTCTTTTGGCAGAAATTATTTTCTTCCCTTTCTTCTAAAAATGCTCTTCATGTAAACAAGGATTGTTTCGACATGAGTGAGGGGGAACCTTTTTCCAGAAGTGATTATCAACTCTTTCTTCTAATTCTTTTGAGTTGATTTTATCAGTTTGGGGTATATTCTGTCTTTCTACTGAGGAATGATCTTTCAGTTATTTAAGACAAGAAACTTGTTTTAATAATTTACCACAGTATTTTGAAGAAGTATAAGTTTCCTGTCAAGTGACTGAAAGTTGTATTCCTTATGATCTTTTCCACGGAATCGGTTCAAAGTTTCCTTTGGACAAGATTTCGTTTGATCATCAGTAGTAGTAGAAGATGGTTATTCATTATTTTATGACTTGATGTAGTTAGGAGAACTCCCATCATCATGATCTGTTTCAGACGTGATCAAAAAAGTCTTGTTATCACGATTTGTAAAAGTCGAGCAAGGACTTTTGTTTTCCTCATCAGAAGAAATTATAACATAATCATTAGTCAGAGTCATCGGATGAATCTCTTGTTCTTTAGTAAGAGATTTACCAAGAGCTTCTATTTTGACAGTGAGATCCATATTCTTTATGGCTAGAATATTCAATTGAATGTCTTTTTCCCTGATCTCTTGCTTAAGAAGATTTGACTATGTCTTTAATATTAACATCATTGTAGACAGAGATCTTATAGGCTTTAGGAGTTTGGCCAACTCTTTATTAGCATCTTCTTTTCTATCAGAGATAGACTCAGATGTACTCTTAATAGTTATAACTCCTGGATCATGAGTTAACAAGGGTGTAACATCCAAAAACTTTTGAGTATACTCTTGCATAACGTTAACTGAATCAGGGATAGATTCAATTCTTATCGGTTAGATTGCATCAAACACAGATTGTTAGATCTTTACGTGTTTTCCTGCTTTGATACCAATTAAAAAGACAAGGGTATCCAAATACACCACAATCTTTTATTTATCCACCTATAAGTCCTCTTACCGAAAGTGATCGTCTATGGACAAATTCGAGACAATGCAAAAAATCGGTATTCACACTTTGTGTGACTATCTATGGATACGAGATCGAGACAATATATGACAACCAAAGTGTGATACTTGATAATAGGTTCGGACTTAACCAAACTCTATAGGATCACTATCAAGTATATCAGAGTTACGTTTATGTATTTAACTTTTAATTATAATAAAACAATTATAATTGCGAAAATAGAAAAGTAAAAGACACAACAATATTTTGTTAACGAGGAAACTGCAAATGCAGTATAACCCCGGGACCTAGTCCATAATTGAGTAATCTCAGAATTAAGCCTCTATACAAAATCTAAAACAACTTCGTATAGTTGAGACCAAACAACTACCCCTAGTTCACTCAGTTTCCTCAGTATCCCTACGCTTCCGACTTCGATGAGTGCACGCACTGAAATAATTCCTCTGGATCGTATTCCAAACAGTAAAGGAACAACAAATATGTTTGGTAACAACTCTTTCGATTCTTTCAAGATAAAGATATCTCAAGTCATACACAAAGGCTCTTCCATTTAATCTAATAAACTTCTTTGCCTGGTTAGATCAATCTATCCAATGACTACAGAGTAGTAAAGTTTATATTCGCAATCAATCGATATAGATTCCAACAAAAAACTATAAAGTGATGTCGATCTCACGCAACTGATCAATCGAATAAATCTGATTCGAGTTGGATCCCAGACGATCAAGGTTTGTGCACACCCAAAGATAAGAGACCCAAATAAGAAATCTTCTTCGTCTTCAAATCTTCTTTAATCTTCAATTAAACCTGCACAACACCACTTGAATCTCTTGTGATCAATCACACAAAGAACGGAGTCCGTTAATAATAGATTATCATAAGATGTCTTTAGATCTACAAACAATTCTAAATATCCATTCGATACTTCGATCTAGTTTGAGTAAATCTTATATCAGAAGAGAAGATTCTCAAGAATAAACAAACTAGGTGCAATCAAAGTTTCAACAAACGTTAGTCAATCAAATCAATCGAAAACTAATAACACTGCAATTATATAGTTTCCCACCAATGGTACTTTTAGTTGCAGGAAATCCTACACTACACCCTTGTTAAGATTTCACAATATTCAGCTCATACTTAAAGATTAAAAACAACTCTTTATCATTTAATTCTCAGAAATGTTTACAGAAATGGAAGAAATCAAGAACACAAATATTCTCTCAAAGTTTCTCTCTCCTCAAGACTTTCCCAACCCTCAAAAATACCTCATCCTTCTCTGAATCTATAGGAACCCTTTATATAGGAAATTACATAGTGGATGATAGCTAAGTTTTCCTTTTATTTCGGATCTACTCTGCGATCTTATCGCGACAGTTATAATGTCAATTCTCGCAATCACTGTAACCATCGCAGGAAAAACACGTTCTTCTTGTGCTTCTTCAATTATCAGCTATTACGTCATTCTTTAACCTACTCTGTGACACTCGCAATGTGTTGTTGAAGAGCTCGCGGTATTCTCGCAAAAGTGTTCTTTATTTCGCGGGAATATCGTTGTAGCGATATTCTGGTCCTACATCTTGCCTCTTCTCATGTCTTATTCGTAAAGTGGAGAGGATATAAGAATCTCCAACTTTTCTTAGCACTCGGAATTTCCTTTCTTTCCATGTTTTCTCCTCGACAAAACTCCTAAAATTTAGCTTAACCGCCTACACGTGTTGTAAGTTCCTCTTTTTTACCAACACGTGTTTACCCAATGGGCCATCTCCTTTTGCCTATAAAAGGTAGAATTTAGTTACATAAATAATTTTCTTCTTCGTCCCTTTGCTTTTCGTTTTTCCATCTGCAACTTTTCTTTTTCTTCATATTTACCTGCTACTTCTTTAATGGAATCTTCAAGGTATGTGTTTTTATGACATTACTAAATTCCATTTCGTTTACTTGAATCACGTTTACTCATATTTTATTAATCTTCTCTATTTGATTCTTCATGATTCACATACTATGTTTTTCTCTTCAGTGGAACTAACGCTTAATCTGTAATCCAAAACCCTAGTCTTCATAAGAAACTAGTTGAGAAGAAAAGGAATCCTGCGAGTCATAAGGTAGTAAGAAACATTTTATTTATTTTTAACAATATTGTTGCCTCTGTTTCTTATCTAAGTTATTACTCGCAGGACGACGAGAATATCGCTAGACCTCGAAAACGATCTCGTCAGGTTAAGACTCTTGAGGATGATATTATCATTCCCAAATTGACATCTGCGAGAGCAATTCCCATATCTCCGCAAGTGGATCCTCCTTCTTCTGTTTGCGAGAACATCGCTGCTAGCATCCCTTTCTCCACTGACCTTTTTAAAAATCAAGTTTCCGAAGCCGCTGTCAATGAAATTCCCTCCAGTCCTTTATTACCTTCAACTGTTACCTTTCCAAACACTCCTCCTTCTGATGATTCAACCATTACAAATAATTCAAATCTCCAGCTCGCCATCATTACCACTTCACCTTCTATACCTCTTCCCTCATCCAAAGAAATACCATTAGCGGTTGACGTTGCTTTTGAAGTTTTATCTAACATATTATATGATGCTAGAAAATCATCTATTGATCATTTCAAACATGTTGTTTGCGATACTTTAATCAAATATTTTGGTCCTAACCACAATATCTCGCGATCGTCTTTAGAAAATGAAGTTGAAGCTTTAAAGAGAGACCTCCAAGATAAAATTTCAGAATGTGATACTCTTAATCATAAGCTTCGCAATTCTTCATTTGATTGCGAGAATCTTCGCAGAAGAAATAACGAGATGAAAGGTATAATTTTCCTGCCTCTGTCTTTTTGTTTTTCTATTCTAGCAAGTTTTCATCTTCTCTGTACTTAAGCTTCTTTCTTAAATTCTTGGCTTGTATATTTAGTTTTAAGTCAGAATCGATTCATTGAAAGACTTAAATTTGAGTCTATCGATGAACAAGCTCGTGTTGAAAAAGATTCTTGGATGAACCAGTTTAATAGATTAGATAATCTCTACTAATGAGAATAATCAATTATCACAAAGCCAAAATTTATTAAATAGCGAGATTACTCGCCTCTCATATTTGTTAATCAAGGCTAATTTGGAGACGGAATCTTTCTGCTCTACTCAGCCTTGCCAGTAAACCCTCCTTGCTTCTAAGTGAGTCCTGGCCATTGTCTCTTTCACCACATACCCAGCTATCAGACCCTTGTAAACAACACTGTAATCTCAAGTCAACATCTCAGCATTCTCAATCCTGCAATCTTCACAACATCTACATCATTGATTCGCAATCTCAGCTACGGTCCCATTGGCATACATCTGATTTTACACCTACAATATCAGGCCTACAATACCAACCAACAAACCCTTTATCCTCTAAATTCAACCCATGAAGCAGTAACAGTTCACATACATTCATAATCCAACCAACTTGTCTTGTATGAACTCCTCCTGAGTTTGTTGTTAACTCGAATGTAGCAACACCCAATATCTAATCCTATCAAAACTTTTCAATGCATCAATCTCAACCCATTTGTATCTCCTTCAGCATATACTACTACTCAACATAATCATTGCGCTACTGCCACAACCACTCAGTCAAACCTACGGATCGACCTGCAATGTCTTGCATTCAAACCTAGCTTCTCAATCTTCCTTGTATTGCACCTAGCCATTTCTCAGTTAAACTCATATCTTCCCTTTCCACTCTTGCATCAAAACCAGCGTAACTCAATTCGTCCATCAATGATTCAAGCAACAACAGTTCACCTAAATCATCCACCTAAATCCATCTTAGCTCTAACTGCAGCTGCAACTTCATGTACTCAGATGTAACTTTGCATAAACACTTGATCCATTTGTATCTTCTTAACCTCATATTCCATACCCATCAATTTATCTCATTCATAGTTCATAAGTCCACCTTCATTATAGAGTTCAATGCACAACAAAAATCCTCATTCAACATTCTTCCACACAAATCATCAACAAACATAACCCATGGCATCAATAGATCCAACTGCAACACATACATCACCATCAGTTCCTCAAGCCCACAATAGTAACACCAGTGACCCATAATTCATCAAGCATCCATTGTAATATTATTCATCTAACTTGAATCAATGGCAACAACCCATGAACATCTCCTCCGTCTCTCATTACGGCTTTAAATTTTATCATTAGCTTGTAATTCATCTGATTTCTTCCCAACCATCAATTCCAAATCAAAACCCCATTGCAGTTCAGGTTCACGACATCAATGATTCTTCATTCCCTGTGAAATTTGTCTCAATCATCAATTCGTGACCAACCCGTTCTTGTTCATCAACAAAACTGTTAATTGATTCATTATAGATCGTCAACTTCTACACCATCATCTTCAATCGAGAGTAGCAAAAATGTTTGAGCACTGCTCGGTTGAACCCACCAAGCGTTGGTATGTCAATATTGGTTGTCATATTTAGTTCCAAAACTCGAGTCGCTATTATGTAAACTACATTTAACTTCGATAGGTTAGACTAGAAATGGTATAAGTATTGTGCTCCATTTACTCACAAAGATCTGAAGATAGATTGAAGACAACGAAGACATCTTCCTTCAGCTTGAGGTTAATATCTATGACTTGACTTATTCCATATCTATCTTGTGTCTTTTAAATATTTTATATTGAAAACATAACATGCGAAGTTATATTATTATGATCAAAGAGTTAAGGAATATAATACGAGGTTTATTGCTTAACCATTAAACTTTGTATATAAGACATCGCCATAATCTTTTGAATGCTATTGTGATTATGTATGGGTATGAGGTGAGTATTTCATCCTAGGAAACAATGTTTTTGCATGTGTTTTAAGGAAGTAAGTTCATGATATGTGTTGTGAACCGAAAATAAAATCGCCAGGCGTTGTTGAGGTCTGTTCTTTATTTCAAATCTTATGAACGACCAATATGTGTGATTAGTTCATGACTTATTTGTGTTCTTGGTAAAAATATTCACATGAGGCCTGACTTATGTATTGGTATGACTTTTATTGGTGAAACCGATCTTAAGTAATCACCTGGGGTATGATCGGGTTTTTTAGTATCTGACCAAATTTGGGAAAGGGGAACCGATCCTATGAAGAGGTGCAGTACATCACAAGGGGGAACCGATCCTTTTATGAGGTACATCAAGGTTTATAGAACAAAGGGGAACCGATCCTATGAATATGTGCAACACGTTTTTAGGCAAGAGGGGGACCGATCCTATGGACATGTGCAGTGCATACAAGTTAGATACCAAATATATATGGGGAACCGATCCTAATACATAGTCAGCTGAATTTTGGTAAGCTAGTGTGACTATGCACAATAATCACATGGAGGTAGAACCAAAACTTGTTTTGGTAGAACCATTACACCCATGGTTTATGATTGAGTGTTACTTGATCAATCACATAGTTCTTGAAAGTTAGATGAACAAATTCTAAACTTGTTTGGAAGTGTGGTAAATTGGTTTCAAGTGAGTAAGTATGAAAAAGGACTTGCAAGAGTAAGATGTTGACACACTTTGAACATGCGCATTAATGTATATTCTTTTATTGTTCAAAGATATTCCTTAACAGCTAAGAAGGAAGTAAATCCCAAGATCGAATTTAAATAAGTTAAGAATCTTTTATTAAGGTTTTTAATTATATATGGAAAATAAGAATTAGTAATGTGCATTTGCTAGTTAAAGATTTTCCAAGGAGATTTCGATCATAAATTTGGACAGTGCATTCACAAGAATTATGAAAACCGAATCTGGGTTAATATGGAAATATCTTGAGAATATTTTCAGTTATGAAAATTCCTTGGTGTCCAAACTTCCTTTCTATAAATACTTTGAGTTTGCATTTCTAGCAAACTAATCCTTCGTGAAAGTAAACTTCCTTTATTGTACTGTTACTGGTGAAGCCGCCTATTCGGAGAGGAGAGTAACCTAATTAGGAGAAATCTCTTACGGCCGCTCAGTTTAAAGTCTTCTTTGGGATTTAGAAGCTCTAGTGTGTACCGTTGGTGGGAAACTAGATGTTGCGGTTTATCTTTAGTTTTCTTATTGATTTGATTGACTAACGGTAGTTGAACTTTGATTGCACCTAGTTTGTTTATGCTTGAGAATCTTCTCTTTTGATATAAGGCTCACTCAAACTAGATCAAAGATCAATATTTCTATGGATCTAAGTATTTCTAGATCCGTAAGATAGATTCATTGATTTTCCGTTGTTAACAGACTCTGTTCTGTGCGACAAATCAATATGGAATCAAGTTTGTTTTTGCAGATTGTTACTTTGAAGATTAAATCGAAGATTGAAGATTTGAAGAAGAAGTTGTTGTGAATCATTAATAAGATATACTAGATCTACTCCTAAAGAGAACGTCTATTCTGCTAGGATATTGGGTATTAAATATCTATTGAGAACTTCGGTTCTACTAGATATTATCAAATCAAGAATATTGTTGAAGCTGAGTAACTAGGATCTTAGTTTACTTAGTAGTTTCTACACGAATTTGCAGGTTTACTTTTTGTAGAATCTTAATTCATTGAGTATTCAAATTTGGACTAGGTCCCGGGGTTTTTCTACAAGCTTGTAGTTTTCCTCATTAATAAAATTCTAGTGTCTGTGCATTACTTTATTTCCGCATTATAATTGTTTTAATATTATAATTAAAGTAATTACACTTGTACGTTAACTAGGCACTTGATATTTATCTTATAAGGTTTCGGTTATCAAGTGAACACTTTGTCGTAGTATTGTCTCGATTCTTATCCCTAGACGATCACACAAAGTGTATTGGACTTCTCTACTTATATGATATAATAATTCACGTGTTAGGCCAGTCCGGACTAACCCTATTTCAAGTGGACATTGTGTTAAAATATTCCTTGAGTGATTGTTGCTCCAAGAGGTTTATACACAGTGGGTCTTGTATAGGTTGTGATCAAAATAAAAGATTGTGGTGTATTTGGGTACCCTCGTCTTTTCAAGCAAAATCCAACGAAAACCCTAACTTTGCATTTCCCGATCTCTCTGAACCTCCATCCCTGTTTCACTAACACCCATGGATCGAACAGATTCATCTTCTCTTTCTTTACTGATTTCTTGGTATGGATTTCTTCAATCATCAGAATTCATAGTTCTTCTCATCTTTCTCTCGGCTTTGCAGCAATAACCATTTTCTCACTTCTCTGAATTTGAGAAGAGACTGAAGAGAATGATTGAGAACCCTGAAGTCTAGGAGCTAGGTAGGAACCAGAATTGTTATAAACACCATGCAGACTAATACATGCCACCAAAATGGCAGCCCTTATTTATGAAACATAAATAAGGTTGTCACTTAACGATTGCATGACTGCAGATAGTGTTCGCCTGTAAAATGACCTTTATGCACTTTTGCTCTAATTAAATGCTTTCTTCTTCTTTCGCTCCAAATAACTCTATTGCACCTGATAATCTCAAAATCAGACATAAGATACATTTTGTAGGACCAGAATATCGCCACAATGATATTCTCGCGATGGAAACGACACTGATACGAGAAACCCAAACATTTCTACAAGTATTAACAACACTTTGACGAGAACATCGCAAGATTCTTCAACAACATTTGGCGAGTGTCACAAAAGAATGATATAACGGTTAACGATTAAAGATATATGAAGAATAAGTCTGCTTCACGATGGTTATAAAGTTGGCGATGGTGAAGACTAAAGTTATGGCGATGAGATCTCAGAGTAGATCCGAATTAAGGGGAAATCTTAGCTGTCTTCCACTATGTATTTTCCTATATAAAGGGTTCGACTAAATCCAGAAGAGGATGATGTACTTTTGAGAGCTGAGAGAATTTTGAGAAGAGAGAAACTCCAGAAAGAAAATTGTACTTCTGAGTTTTGATATTTCTTGTAAATCTTCCTGAAAGTGAATTAATAAAAGTGTTGTTGTTCATCCACAATTATGACTTAGTTTTCATAGATTCTTGACAAGGGTGTAGTGTGGGAAATCCTGCAACTACATTTTGGTGCCCGAAACAGGGAGAATCAAGATAAGAAATCTATAATTACAACTTGAAAATTTGAAGAAATTGTTAGAATTGAAGAAATGGTTAGAAGAAGAAGAAACACATCATAACCACCAACAACTGTGAGAAGGAGTAAAAGACTTGCAGGTGAAGGAACAGGTGAATTAGAAGAATCTTTAAGAATAAGATCAGGAAGAAATAGAACAAGAAATGAAGCAGAAAATTCAATTCAACAGCAGAATCAACAAGCACAAATGCAAGATAGGGATGTGGATTATGATAGAGTGAGCGTACACACTTGGAGGTCGGATTCAATGGAAGAAGCAGAAAATCGACAATTAAGAAATGGAGAAGAAGGAGAAAGAAATCAAAGAGTGGCTGGAGAATTAGTTCATGTGGGACGTGAAAATGGGACAGTAGATGATCTGAGGCAAAGAACACAGGAAGAAAGGATATTAGAGGCGGAGGAACGTGCGAATATAACAAGACAAAATCATGAACTAAGAATGGAGAACTTGAGATTACAAAGAAGGAGGTCAAGAAGTGCTATAATATCAAATTCAAGGTCATTTAGAGAAGATCCAAGGCGAAATTCCCCAATGAGAAATGTTAGATAAGAAGTGCAAAATTTAAATGGAGAACAACGCCATAGAGAAGAAGAGATAAGTGGCGATCGTTATAATCTGCGTGACAATAGAAATCAAGAGGGAAGAAATAACCAAATTGAAGAAGAGAATCCATAGGAAGGTAGGAGGATATTGCATGGGAGAGAGAATCAAAGAATAATTGAAGAAGAAATTGAGAGATACTATGCTGAACAAGCGTGCTTGGCTTGCGAGAGAGAAAGATTAAGAGAAGAAGTAGAAGAGCAAGAATTTCGAGAGGCATTACGAAAAAATAACTATGAAAATCGAGAAATAAGACGTACACAAAATCGCTATAATGATAATATTCAAGAGGAGTATGATAGGATACAAATTAGAATAGAGAGACAACGAAGAGAAATGAGGAGAAATGAAGAAATTCGCAGAGAAGAAGATAGGCAACTGCGATTTCAAGAGGATGGTGAAAGAGAAAATTGGAGAGAAAGACATGATGATAATGAAGAAGGAGATACGCAAAATCTCACAAGACAAGAAAGACAAGAACATATAAGAAGGGAAGCTGCATTAAAAAGGCCAATGGAACAAAACTCAGCTGAGAATGAGCAAATTTTGAGAGAATTAGCAAAAATGCGAGGAATGATAAGCAATATAAGAGAAGGAGGTAGAAGGCAACTTGATGAAGCTATTGAAGAAGATGCGAGGACTCCATTTACTCAAGAAGTACAGTTAAGAGGAATACCTCCAAAATGCAATTTACCAGCATTTTTGATGGGACTACTTGTGCTGTTCAACACGTCAAAGCTTATGTTAAATGTATGCTACAGTGGGAGAATCATGATGATGTGTTATGCAAATATTTTGCATCTAGCTTAATTGGCGAGGCGTTGAAATGGTTTGAGGGATTACTAAAAAATACAATAACTTCTTTTGATCATTTACAAGCTACATTTTTAGGAGCGTATATTAGAAACAATTCATCGCGGCCGGGTATTGAAGATGTGTTTGGGCTAAACCAGAGAGTTGAAGATGTGTCTGAAGCACTTAACTATAAGATGGAAATCAATGTGCAGCGAAATGGCTGAAAGAGTGGATGAAAGATATTTGATCCTATCCTTCATTAATGCAATGTTCGCAACTAATTTACTGTACATTCAGATTTTCAGAATCAAAAATACAATCACCATGATAGAATTGCGAGAACTGCAGGAAGAATACATTTCTTTGGAGGAGAAACAAAATGAGATGGAATCATACCCAATCGTGAACACCAGCTCGCTGGCGTCATGTGGAAGTTTGCTCCCTAAAATAATAAATAATGTAGCGAGCACCTCGCAATCACAACAAGAGAAAGTAGTCATTGATAACCAACAAAAATTAGTAGCGATGGGAAGTCGAGATCAGGAAGAATATGAAAGGGAGAAGAATTATTATAATCGCGATGGAAATAATAAAATTCAAAGACTCGATCAACCTCAAGAAACTTATGGTGGACAAAGGCAGAATAATTTTAGAGGACAAGGCAATCAGAGGATAATATGGGAAGAAATAAAGATGGCAGCTCTCAATACCATCATAGAAAAGATTTGGGAAGCTATCATTTTGATGGAAAATATACCCTCTCCGTGGAACATGGGAAAAGAACCCCATCCAAACAATCGAAGTCAAGAATTCTGTCCTTACCATCATTTTCATGGCCACTCAGTAAACGATTGTAGGAATGTGAAGAGAATAATCTTGAGGATGATTGATCAGGGAAAGTTAAATCATTTTCTAGTAGGACATCGACAATCTCAGCAATTACCGCCAGCACCAGAAACTCGCAGAGTGAATGCTGTAAATGGAGAAGAAACATTCGTAATATAAGTTGGGGCTAAAGCAAACAATTTGTTTTGTAATTCTATAGTGCATTCACATAGAACTATAGAGGATTTTCATGATAATATTATGAGCAGGGTCTTCGCGAGAGACACAGATGGAAGAGAGATATTGAATATCGCGAGAGCCTCGCCATTAGAGGAGTGGTAGAAACAGACTATATCTTTCACTGCACAAGAAGTACCAGAGCCTGGTGAGCATCATGATAACCCATTGGTAGTAAGGTTAGAAATAAATCCCAAGAAAGTAGAAGAAGAAAATGAATAAGATGATACTGAAAATTAAGATTCTTGGGCTATCAATAGAGTTCTAATAGATACAGGGAGCTCAATTGATATATTATTTTATCATACCTATAAGACCATGGGCGGGAAAGACGAAGATATAATTCCATCAACATGGAAAATCTATGGTTTTAATGACACATCTAACAAACCAAAGGGGGAAATTGAAATGCAGATACCGTTACAAGGAATATCTTCAAAAATCTTATTCTGCGTTGTGGACATCGAATCACCTTACAATGCCTTGATAGGATGACCTTGGTTACATGGGATATTGGGTGTTGCCTCCACTTATCACCAATGTATCAAATTTACTCATCCTAAAGGTGTTGGAATTATTAAGGGAGATTGGGGAGAAAGCAAGAAATGTTATGAAATCGACATAAAGTCTTGTGAAGAAAGAGCTGAAAAGAATAGCAATTGGAAGTACAAAATCAAACAAAAACAGAGATGTGAAAGGTTAATGATTGATGCGATAGAACAGAAAGAGGATGTAACAACTGATGGCGAGCGTCTCGCAGAAAAGTAAACAACGGTAAAACGTAGTAGAAAAGCAGAATCAGAAAATAGTAAGTAGAAAGGTAAAATGATGAATTACAGAAAAATCTATGAATGATTTGTTTGAAAAAATATGTAATTGAACAAGAATATTCTACTTAAAAGAATCACAAGATTTTCAAAGTTATGAAATTCTATCAGAGTCACAAAACTCGCAAGAATAGCGAATAAAGTTTCGCAGAGATTAAAAGAATGGGACGAACCTTTATGGCGTGCACCCTAGTTCGCGAATAAAATTTCGTAAAAGGCAAATATAAGACCTAATAGCGCGTCATATGAGGGGGTATCTCTTGACATGACTCAGTGATAAGGTTATACCGCTGCTGGAACCTGAGTCATGCAGATGTTGGGGTTAAATAAAACCTATCCGGGAGAGAGATCTTGGTTTTCCAACTATATAAGGTTATACCCTGGTTGGGCGACCGAAAATCTCTTCCAAGAAGTGCAGAGTATGACCAAGGCACCGAGGTACACGGTTGAGCCAAGGGTGCCCGGAGCGTACGAAACTCTCTTGCCATCCTTGGTAAGTCTTGGCTACAATGAACTTGGCCTGCAGAAAACCCCACTTAGGGTGCAGTCTTGTAACTATAAGCCATATAGGCATAAAGGACAAGAGGCTGCGAACACAACTGGTTGTTGGAAAATCCGGATGGGGGGAGCTATTATTGTATGTCCGATGTTCCCTCCTTGAAGGGGCAACCAGGGGGAAGATAAGGGCGGCACCCTCCATTAGGGAGTTGATAAGTGTCTTAAGACGGCAATGTCATGGGGCTTTATGATCGCAAGATCATTTAGACCTGTCATATTGTCGCGTGATGAAAATTATACAAAGGAAAAAAGCCTAAAGAGAAGATGTTAAGATGAGATCAATGGGTCTTTGCGTGAAAGTGTAAAGACGTCCTGCGATTTCATCGCAAGACGACAATGTCACGAGGCTTTGTTCTTGCGAGAGAATTTAGACTTGTCATATTGTCGCAGAGATATTGAAAAGATACTGATAAGACAAGATCAATGGGTTAATACATGCAAATGTAAAGACGTCCTGCGATTTTGTCGCAGAGAAATGAAAAAGTTGACCAAATAAGACCTTTAACTAGGAAGGCATAATAAGACCAACAGATTATTGCGATATTGCTCGCAGTATTTATGAGATTTGACCAGTACTGAGGCATAATTTAACGCTAGTACTGAGGCATAATACATTTTTACTTCAACTAATATTTAATCTTTATGCAATTTTCTCTTATTGCAGATGAATAATAGAGGCAAGTATGGGAATGCATAGAATGATGAAATTATTATTCATCTATCATATGATAAAATTGCATTGATAAGTAACATACTTATATAGATCATTAAAAGATAATAGTTATATTGATTGTTTTGCAAAAGAGAATTGTTTTCTGACTCATATAGGCATAAGCAAAAGGAGTTTATATTGGCGAAGAAACTCGCAGTTAATTACAAAAAAGAGGAAATAATTATACAAAGAAGACAAAAGAAGAAGAAAACTAATTAGACTGATTGTCATCTTCATTGTCAGATTTATTCTCTTCATCATTGTCATATTTTTCTTCATCGTCAGAGTTTCCCTCTTGTTCATCATCACCAATACTATCTTCATCGCCAGAATCCCCAGCTTCACTATCAGAGATAGTAGGTCTTGGAACTTCTGCTGGGATCTCTTCTTCTAGATCAGGATATACAGAATGAGGGATATTATGATCATCACAAACCAACTTAATGAATTTATTGCGAGTAATAACAAGATATATGTTAAAATTCGCAGTAGTAGCGTTGAGACGGTCCTTTAATCTTGAATACTTCTCATCGAGAGCAGTAAGTTTGATTGCGAGTTGATGTTTTTCATCTTCAAGTTCTTGAAGTCTCTCGCGAAAATTCTTCTCAGCAGCTGCGAGAATGTGACAACGAATTAGAAACATTATCATGAAGAATATTAAAATGAAAAGTTAGCAAGAATTTAACAAATTAACAACCTTCTCTTTCAGAAATCATATCTCTAATTAAAGCAGCTTGTTCAACTTGGAGACTAACATCTACACCTAGATTGTTTCTGGCATTATCAAGAACTTTTGCAGCCCAAGCAAACTCATCATCGCTATTGATAAGAAGATGAGAGCGATCTTGAGTTTCCAGTGCAAGAAGATCTTCATTCTCGCGAATAAGTCTATCTCTTTCCACTTGAGTATCAAAAAGAGTTTTATGGAAATATGCTAGAGCCTTGGTACCCTTTTTAACAGCAAGATCCTTCTCGTCAATAAGATCGTTATTCATTTTCCTTAATCTATTTATTTCTTCTTTTGAGTCAAGATAAAGACGTTTAAATCTGTTGGTTAAGTTTAAATTGGATCTGTGCTCTATTTTCAAGAGGTTAAATTTGGATTTAAGTTCCTCAAAGGAGAGAGATCTAATATGATCATCTGAGAAGTTACTTAAAGAACTATTAAGGCGATCAAGAAGAGCATTATCATCTAAAGGTTCGGGAAAAAATTGGAGGAGTATTGCCTCATCAATAAGACCATAAATATCTGCAAAATGGTTGCTTGAATAAGCTATAATGGGGTGAGAAGAATTAAGAAAGAAAAAAAAAAAGATCATACCATATAATTTTTGATGAACTTTTTCAAGATCAGCGAATTTCTGCTTGTCATCTGAGGCATCAGTTTCCAACTGCTTATTTTTTTCCACGAAGATCAGCAACTTCTGCCTCCAGCTTTTCCTTCTCCTGACGAAGGTTATTAACTTTTTCTTCTTGGATAACACGTCTAGTGTCCAAATCTGAAGCAACAACAAAAGAAGCTCTTCCAACCTGCGAAAGAAGAATATAAGTTGAGATCTAGCGATGAAGAAAATATATAAACAAGCTAAAAAAAATAAAAAATAAATAAAAACTTACCAAAGCACCAAGAGAATTCAAGAGACTGGGAGTTAGCAATTTTGAGATTCCTTGGAGAGAATCATTATCCACCAGAATAGGGGCATCGCAAACTTTAGCGAGAGCTTGGGATGTTTTCTCAATAACTTCATCCTCGTCATTAGAAATCATGCTATGGGAAATATCGCTAAATTTTTTAGATAAGTGAGTCATTGAAGAATCAGAATTAGAAGAATTTTTTATTGAGGGAAAACCGCTAACATTAAAACCCTCGTCATTATTATCTTTATCAAGATCAACACTTGAATTTTATGGAATTGTTTGAGGAGTTGAAGAAGAAGAAGTTTGGATTTTCCTCTTCTTCGAAGGAGGATCGCAAGATTCTTCACCACAAGGAGCAGAAGGTTTCCCTTTAGGAGGAATAATATCTTTATCTTGATCGCCAGATTCTCCATCATGAGGGGTAATAGGCTTTCCTTTAGCAGAGGCAGCAGATTTTCCTTTGCGATCAATGGAAGATTTTCCCTTGGGTTTTGGTTCTAAGGGTTCAAGTTCTTCAATCTCCTGCGATCACAGATGAAGATAAGAAATAGGGGCAACAATATATTGTTAAAATTTACAATGAAATATTTCTTACATCATCCGTGAAAGATTTCAGAGCTAAGAAAGTGCAAGGTTTCCTGTGAGTTTGATAGTTGAGTTTCATTCTATCAATATGAGAAAAATCAAAATAGTTAGCAAAAATATAAAAATTTGAAGAAGATAGTGAACAATAATAATGCAAAGGTTGAGAGGATATATACCTCTTTAGATCTTTCAGGCCAATTAAAGAACCATGGTTGATACTCTTGAAGATTCTCGGGCAATGCGAGAGAACCAGAGATATAATCTCCTTAAAGAAGTAATGGAAAAATAAACCACTTGTCATCGCTAGAATGGTGAGGGCCTTGATTGGTCTTTGTATGAAAATCAATATCTAACATAACAATTTTATCTTTAGCGATTTTATCTTTCTTCTGTAAGCGGAATCCCCAGTGAGTGCGATCTCTTTTCATAGGAATTATGTCATAATTGATAAAGAAATTCTCCACAGTATACATCGCAGGAATGATGGGAACATCTTTGAATTCAGGATTTTTCGCATCATCGGGATAGAGAGAACCTTTATTAGCACAATCTTTGCATTATTATTATTCACTATCTAATACAATCTCCTCCCAGCTGATACACTGCTCGTGAAAATTTCTCATGAGAAATTATTTGATAAAACAAGGGATGTTCTGGGTCATAAAGTGGAACGGGGAGGCCAGCCTCAAGTTGACCTAGCGATACTATAATTTTGTTGCGAGAAAGTTGATGTTCAGAAAATAACTTGACAGAAAGTTCAGATTTAGAATCTTGACCTGGAATTGTTGACAAAGTAAAACCCTTGTTTTTGAGATTTTCTTTCATCTTGTTAAACGCAGTTAAATTTTTAGCACCAGCAGACACTATTTTTGAAGTATGGGAATGAAGGAAGAAGTTGAAAAAGAAGAAAAAAATCGCGAGAATAATAAATGCGCAATTTACGGAAGAACAATAAAGTTGCAGAGAAGAAGAATGAAGAAGAAAGTAAAAGAGAAAAATATAAGAATGAAAAGAGTATTTATAGAAGAAGAAATTTCTCAAAGAAGATGAAAGTAATTAATGCAAAGAAAAGACGTGGGTGGTCATATTGCAGCGGTTAGAGGAGACGTGTCAAAAATTTATCAGAAGAAAAGATTCATGAAAACAGCTGGCGAAGGACGGAGAAATCTGAAAAGATAAGCAATTATGGCATATTAGATTCTCATATATTATCTTCTTCACATAAAAGACATGAGAAGAGGAAAGATGTAGGACCAGAATATCGCCACAACGATATTCTCGCGATGGAAACGACACTTCTACGAGAAACCCAAACATTTCTACAAGTATTAACAACACTTTAACGAGAACGTCGCAGGATTCTTCAACAACATTTGGCGAGTGTCACAAAAGAATGATATAACGGTTAACGATTAAAGATATATGAAGAATAAGTCTGCTTCACGATGGTTATAAAGTTGGCAATGGTGAAGACTAAAGTTATGGCGATGAGATCGCAGAGTAGATCCGAATTAAGGGGAAATCTTAGCTGTCTTCCACTATGTATTTTCCTATATAAAGGGTTCGACTAAATCCATAAGAGGATGATGTACTTTTGAGAGCTGAGAGAATTTTGAGGAGAGAGAAACTCCAGAGTTAAAGTTGTACTTCTGAGTTTTGATATTTCTTGTAAATCTTCCTGAAAGTGAATTAATAAAAGTGTTGTTGTTCATCCACAATTATGCCTTAGTTTTCATAGATTCTTGACAAGGGTGTAGTGTGGTAAATCTTGCAACTACACATTTCTTGAGAACAACCGCCATTAGTTTGCACGATTGCTAAGGGGGGGGGGGGACCAAAATTAGCAGGGGGTGCCGTTTCATATGAGATAAAAGATTTATATCCGATCCTGGCCGTCGGATCACTCAAACGGTACCCCCTGCTAATTCTGGTCCCCCTTTAGAAATCATGATTGGTTTCAGGGAGAGGAAATGAAATAAAAGCTAATCCCTCTAAATTTTAGGTTATGTGTAGGAAAAGGAATTTATATTGGCACCCCGATTAATGGTTATGAGCTAACCATCTCATACATGGCTTGTCGGTTTTAGAGAACCGACATCCTAATTCCTTGCTTAACTCAACTGTCAGTTTTGAGGAGCTGGTAGTTTATTCACCTCCTTGCGCAAACTATCCCGCTCCAAGTATAGCTCGCATGTGAATTTTCCTTTTTGTCCTTTTCGCTCCAATTGAATTATTTTTCCTCCTTTTGCTCCGAATGACTCCATTGTGCCTAATAAAGTCAAAAGCAAACATAAGGTGCATAATTTACAAGAAAACATGCAAAGAAAGCATAAACAATAGACAAATATCAAGGTGTTTATAACACCTATCAAATTCCCCCACACTTAGACTTTGCTAGTCCTCGAGCAAATCAAATTAAACTAAAATATATACAACTCCTTTTCGTCGAGGTTACGGTTACACTTGGCATGTATAACAAGCCTTTGAACCCCTAGGAATCCCTAGTGGACTAGTTATAAGCTCGTGAGGGCTTACTAGAGATATACCCACAAAACCTAATTTTCCAACTTACAAGTTCTCCGAAATAATAACATCCAGTGCGTTAAGAAGACATAGAGATTCTGCACACTAGTAATAAGAAGTTAAACACATATATGAACACAATCTCATCCTTAAAATTTGAGAGAGAAATAACCATGCCTTATCGAAAGAAATTTGGGTTCGGAGTGATCGAAAGTCTCGACTATGCCTCACAAGAAAGGGTTTTATGAAGTTGCTCTCGATAATAAATAGCTTTATATAGGTCTCCCATGTGTCCAGGTAGGAGTGAAGAGAGAATCCTATGACACGTTGAATAGTAGGAAGGCAAAACCCTCTGAATTATATTTTGAAAACCCACATATTTTATTATTTTGAAAACCCTTTTTTCTAATGATCTCTAAGAAAGGAAATCAACCACTTAATGAAGGTGGGAATATTCTTACTTACCTCATTATCCGTTCAACGTCTAGTTAGCACCACTCTCACATCATCTATAGAAACGTCTTCGGTCTTCAATCCTTGTCTTAATCTTCGGTCTTCAACTCTTGATGATGAAATCTTGAAATTTGTAGAATCTTGAAAATGTAATTCTTTCCTCTAATTCCTTGTTGCTTGAAACTTCATCATGAATATTTCTTCTTCCATTGGCTTTATTGAAAGAATATAAAACTAAAAATGAACTAAACAAACCAAATATGATGCATTGAATTTTTTTTTCTTTTTTTTAAAGATGTAAGATAAATAGAGTAATATAAATACAAAATGAAAAAAAACAAAATATTAAAACTAATGATGAACCTAATGAACTTTTCTCTCTTTTTTTTTGTTTTTTTTTGTTTTTTTGTTTTCATTATAAATATTAATTAGAAAAGAATATGAAAGTTATTACAAGAAACTAGATGGGAGCCTAGCAACAAGTAGGGCTCCAACACCTTTTTTAATAGCTAAACCAATTCTAATAAAAAGAAAATTACGAACATTTATATTTACATCATGCCTAGGTATGTAATGCTTCAATCGTTTCAAAAATTCAATAGTTTCGATACCAATCTCCCTTATAAAGCACAATTAGGCTAACTTAGCCTAACTGAGTGGTGGCCAGGATTTAATCTTGGCAAAGATAAATCTACGGTTGTGGGTTGTTCAGCTTTAATGTTAGTTTAAGTGTTTTATTAATTGGTTTTGTCTCATTAATTGCTCATAATAAATGGTTTATTAATTTTTATTTCTACTAATTAAATTAATAAATGCATATTCCATTAATTTCTTAAATGATATTATTAGTGTTTTATTAATTGGGGTCTTATTAATTGTTTATGATGAATGATTTATTAAATTTTCATTTCCCTTGATTAATCTAATAAATATATAATTTCGTTAATAAATAATTTTACTAAAAATTACCTCAATTGAAACTATTAAACGTAACGTGATGGTTGTGATCAGGAATAAAGATGCATGTAACGGGCTCAGATCACATGTACCGTATTTTCGTGTTTGTTCATGTCCTAGCCAATTAAAGTACGCCACCTATTTTTCTCTATATTGTTTTATTTGTAAATTCATGGAGAGATTATATTAACCTAACGTCGTTGTGGATCACTAAAACTACCCTATCTTTAGTTCTTTGTCTTTTCAAAGATGAATTTATATCTACTCCTCCCGCCTCTCTGATAACCTTAAATAACATGTTAAAAATCGTAAAAACAATAACTATTATATAATGAGTGCAAATATTTTTTTTGAGAAAACAAAAAATTAAAATAAATAAATAAATAAAAAGGGATCATCGTTCAAGTCCACAACTACAAATTTAATCCAGTTTGATGAAGCTTGTAGTGTTCAAATAAAAAAAAATGTTAAGTTCAATCCAAAACCACGGTATCATGTACGCAAAAACCTAACATTTTAAAAATCCATAACAACAAAGTTAAGATAAAATATTTAGCAATATATCAAAGTTTGAGAATATAAAGATAAAATATTTAGCAAAAATTAATGTGTTGAGTCTCGCCCTCTGCTTAACCCGTGCCGTAACGGAACATGATGTTGATAGAAACCCCAAATATTACGTCAATTTTTCTTTACTTTTGATAGGGATTAACCCGTGCAGAATTAGCACGGGGTCGACTATTATATTTACATAATATTTTACTTTTCCTTTTAGGCACCCAGACAAAAAATATTTATGTAAATCAATGAAAATTGTATTATCAATTAAATTAGCTACAACTCAAATGTATCCCTTTTTATGAAAAATGTGCCTCAAAAAAAATAAATTAAAAAAAATCCTAGCTTCGAGTGATAACCTATAGAAGTATGAGGAAACCATTCACGGTTTCGAATAGACATGAGTATTTCTTAGATGGAATTCTGCAGGTACATAATTGGTACACACCTGCAAAAAGAATGGATATCGACAATGAAAAATTGTAGTTAGATGCACACATTTACAGTGCATCAATGGGAAACATGAAATGGAAAAAATGGAATAGCTTATGATTAGCGAGAATGGGATATACCTTAGAAGCAAAACATTTGACATAATAGCTCATGAGAATATTGTATCCATGGACCTGATAGAAATTTGCATCTCCAAGACCCTAAATCATTTGACATGAGCGTTACATTAGTAAAGTGAGTGTTGATTGAAAATGCAAAACAATGGAATACCTCAAATTTGAAACACACAAATGAAAACAAATGAGAAGTAAGAAGAAACCCTTACATTGAAGACATAGCTTTTTCTCATTATGATTACCTGCAAAATAAAATCAAAATATTAACAAAAACAATAAGAAATAGTAAGATAAAACCAAAAATTGAATATACGATAATCTAGGAAATCTGTATTTCAAAGAAAATAAATATTACATTTTTTGGATTCAAAAGCCTTTTGAAACCATTTGTAGACCTGGTATTGATCCAAGAGTTCTTCACAACACTGCCTAGAAAAAAAGAATAAGCTAATGAACTGGAAATGCTTAAGTGAATTGCATATTTAGAGTTCAGGGTTCAGTTTAGTTTATTCAAATACGTTCTTTGAATATTTGGTCTGTAATGAACTAATAAAAATGATTTTTTCAGTTTAGTTTATTCAAATATTTGGCTTTGTAATGAACTAATCATAATTTATGAAACATATTTCTCACCTGATTAACACCTAGATAAATACTTGCGATGATGGCCATTATATATCGAAACTTCTTGGTGAGCTCAAAGCAGAGGCCACTTATGAACTGTGATGTGAATTGGATTTCTGTAATTTGAGAAAAATATATGCAAACCACCAACTGCTTAAGTAATACCCCAAATGTCTTAGTGTTACCAAGAATTCGATTCAAATATGCAAGCTCATATTCACGTTAAGGACCGCACTCTTATACAAATTAGCCACATACATGATACATCAGTGGAAATGCAAGCCTTTAATCACCTTTATAATGAGATTCTCTTTGTTTCATTTTTTTTATCTTCCTAACATTGCACACTATAAGCACACATAGAGGTGATATCTAATATTGAGGTATAATTCAAATCTATTAGATTCATACCATTTATAACTGGATGCCTTGAAAAAAATTGACGTGTTGTTATTATTATTATAGGAAAGGGATACATTGACCACACTTGCGCAAATAGCTCACTTTGCAAATGATTGGTGTTGCATGTACTGTCTAGATTTGAATGAGGATTTTGAGGAAACAAGGCACCAGAAGCAGTGTTCGGAGTATTTTGGATATAGTAACTTAGACCCGATGTAATACTTATGTTTTTTTTTTAGTTTTTTCCACAATCTATTTATTTAATAAAAATGAACATTGTAAATACATAACATCAACGAAAATTAGATAGATTGTGTTTGACAATAATGTCTACTGATGGTCCGAAAACGGCAAAAGAAAGGAATTGTGTAGAAGAATTGTTGGGATATACAACGGATTACTTGATACGAATGAAATAGGTATAACTATTTCGATTCTGAAATCACATAAAATTCACAGTAGAAGATGACATCAAGTTTAAAGTTAGTAACAAACATAATATGGTTAACTAAAATGTTAAAAACAAACAAGATATATAAACTTAGAAAGACGTGGGACTTGAAGAGGCCAATTTTTAAAACTACAATCCTAGAAAGCAACGATCCATAATACCATATGTGTTTAAGGTTCTTTATGAGGTAATGTGTCACCAGATTGTATTCCAAGTGAAGGTAGTAACATACGGAAGTGACAAAATGTCCAAGACTTTTGAAGTTACCAAAGCCTTTGTTAAGATGAATTGCTGGGCACAATACTTTGTTGAAGATTTAATGGCAGAGGTTCGCATATATACAATCCCTTCGAAAAGGTAATGGGTACACATTTTAAAAATTGTCATCTAATGGGTGTTGAAAAATTACAGGAAAATCATGTCACATTGGATAGTTTGTATCATTCGTTCGACGTAAAAAAAAATAACTATTCTCTGCCTATTTGGAGGATCGACAACATGACCATGATAGATGAGTCAGCTGGAGCGAAATATGAGCATGTGGAGACTTTTATGGATGATATTGATTAGTTGATTTCACTGAGATGAGCGCTGCTGACGACATATTTCCAAAAAATATTTAAACTTCCATGTTCATGTACATCATTATCTCATTATAAGCAATGAACCTAAATAAAAAAGTGTCTGGAAGTTAAGATTATATTTCTTTTGTTTGAGGAAATCTCTGGCGGTAAAATATTAAAGGAAAAAAAAAAGAAAAAAAGAGAGGAAAATCCCAACTATTTTTATGACAAACATATATTAAATCATAAGGATCTGATAAGTATTCGGGACACAAATTATACGATATATTAAAAATGAACCAACATCATGGCCCGTGCCGTTACTGCATGGGTTAAGGGCTAGTTTCACCTAAAGTAGTAAAAGCTAAGGTACCAAAATTATAATCATTGGAATTACATAATCAAGGTACTTAATCTTCTTGCGCTCAACGGCTTTAGCCAAGGCGAGGCCCTGTAGTTGAAGAATAACCTACAACTACACCCTTAGTAGAATTAGTAAAACTTGAGAAGTTCTTGATGTTGAATGAAAACTTTCTTATTAATTCTCTCAATTGATTACAAAGAAGTATCTAAATGGAACTAGAATAGTTACAATTTTCTCTATTCTCTTTCCTCAGATAATTTCTAATACTCACTCAAAGAACCTCTCGAATTTTACATTTGAACTCCTATTTATAATGAACTTTGTACAGCTATATATGTGTTGCGAAGTATCGCAACACATCTTCGTACGATTATTCTATCTTCGCAAATCTTCATACTTCCATGTGCTTCCTCTATCTTCGTATTGTTTTGTAACTCTTTCCTCTTATATTTGTCATGATGTTCGTAAGCTAATGCCTTGTGATATTCGGTATCTACATCTTGCCTCTTCTCATGTCAATTCTACGAAGAAGGAATGTCATGAGAACCTCTATTCTCGTAAATTTAATATAGTTATCACCACCTGTTAAATTCACAACACGTCTTTTTTCTTTTTCATTACCTTTTTGACACGTTTCTTCGTAACCGTTCTTTTCAACCGTTCACGTTTAATCGCATTGATGAGTTTCTATCTTCATCGAATTCTCTCTTCTTTATAAATATTATCCTTTGTTTTTTCTTTTTATTCTCTTATCCTATTCGTCTTCCTCATCACTTCTTCCTCTGCAATTTATTCCATTTTTCTGCTACTACGATTTCTTATCTCTTTCACCTCTTTTCCTTTCTATTTTCTATCTTACATCTAATGGATCCAAAGAAGAAAACTATTGAACAAATTAATGCAGAGCTTGCTGATAGGGACCTCATTCTTTTTGAAATTGATGGTTATGACAATAAGTCTTCTCTCTGTGTGAAGATCTTTACCAATTTTATTTGGAATGATCAGAGAGTTTTAATCTCACGAGGTCAAATCCTCGCAGGTCTTCCTCTTCCTCTTTATGATGTCAATCTCCCTTTATTCTATGAAATTATTTCCCATCCCAATTTTTCATGTGTCGTTTATCAATTGACTGGTGATTGCATTCGCATTCTGGTTGAATTCGCAACTCGTGCTGCTGCTGGAAGATCTTTGTATCCAGTTAATCTTAGGAAACCTGGATTTCAAGATATGGAGATTATCGCTGCAGATTATACAGTTGAGGGTTTCTTTAAAAATTACACATTAATTCTTGCGAGGAAAGAAGATAAACGTTAGGGTGTTCATCTTCATCGTAAAGCTAATATCGCTGCATATGACCTTCTTATGCATGACATTGATTATGCCTCGGGAAATAATAAAACACCTCATCGTTCTAATGATGAAGATTGGTATAACTACCCTTTAGCATTATCGGGCTCTTATATTTCTAGGATAGTAAATCTTCCTGCGAACCTTCGTGATCGCAATTATCAACCTTGGGTTTATAAAAATGTATGTACCTCCATCTCCTTATCTTCTTGTTATCTTCTATTTATTTTCAAATGAGGTAAGAAACACTCTTATATGCTTTTTAAACAATATATTGTTGCCTCTGTTTCTTATCCTTATTTGAATTTAAAGGTTCTTTCTGATCTTCCTGAGGTTATTGCGAGTGAGAATAAGAGTTCCACTTCTTCCAAAAGGTTAACTGCGAGACAAAAAACACTTCGATCTGCGAAGGATACCCAAACTTCTGGTAGTCAAGATGATGCTCTTCGCAAAGGAAAAAGGAAACTTGAAGATGTTGTGCATGAGAGGAAGAATAAGAAGAAACTTTCAATCGATGCTTATTCCAATGTGATCTCTTCTAATGAAAATATTGACGAAGATCAAGGTGATGAAGATGATAAATTTCCTGAAAAGGACTTTAATTCTAATTCTGATACCCTTTCCGATAAAGGAAATGATGATGATGATGATGATGATGATAAAGGTGAAGATGAAGATTATAGTAATCAGGAAACTTTTGCTTCAAACAATGATTCGTGTATCTGAGGCTTTTCTCCATTCTTCTCTTGGACTAGGAAACTCTCCTACTGCGAATGCTCGTAAGCTTATTGCGAAGGCTTGTAAAGTTCCTACTGTACTTAATAACAACTCTCTCAAAGGAATTTCAAGATTCGTCTCTCCTGCTTCATTATATGCTTTAGGGAGTATGGTAAGTTTCTTTTCTATTCCTTGTTTGTTTCCCTTATTTCATTAATTTCTAACCCTTTTTATTTGTTCAAGTTGGAAGAGTCAGTTGCGCAGCTGCTTCTGATTGGGAAATACGTCATTCCATTGCTGAGAAGAAAACTTTAAACCGTTGTAAGAGGTTAGAGGTTGAAAATTCAAGACTTCGTCAGAGGATTGAGGATTTAAGTATTGATAACGCCGAACTAACATCCCTTCACGAAGATAATCCACAATCTGCGAGCATCACAGCTGATAGTTCTTCTCTTCTTGAGGAGAATAATCATCTAAAGCTTGAAAACTCTTCTCTTCGTAATGATAAAAAGCAATTAGAAGGTAAATTCTTCGTAATGGTGAGTATTTTAATTACTTTTCTTTCATAATTTTCTAACCAATGCCTTAACTTCTTTCCTTGTTGCAGAAAATTATGCGAAGATGAATGATGATCTGGAAACTATTCTTTCCAGTCGTAAGAAGAAGATTTCTGATTTAAGATCTCAACTTCTAATTACCCAGCACAACCATAGTTTATATGTCAAGCGTTTTCGAGCTAAGATGACTCGCAAGATTTGTGAAGACAATCAAATTCCTATCAAGAAGTACCATACGCTCCTTTCTAAAGAAATTCCTGAAGATACCCCATATCTGGAAATCTCTGATAGTGAAGTTGAAGATGATCTTTCTGAAGAAGAAAAAGAAGATCATTTTGATGGGAATAAATCCCCCGAAGAATAGATTCATTCTTTTTTGTATATCTGTTCTAGTTCTTTTCATATTGTCTGTTTGAGTACAACATTTTCTTCTTTCTTGCACTTTTGATCAACCAACAATTTCTTTTTGAAGTTTAACTCGTATTAATATCTTAATTTTGCGATGATGAATTGATTTTTCTTTGATCGCGTGTTTCCCTTATTCGCATAACTTGATCATGTGGAGAGAAATAATATATCTTAAAGACTTAGCTTAGTATTCCCTTTCCCCCTATTATTGCTCTTCATATGATCAAATATCGCTGGAAGTATTAGAATATCTTCCTCAATTTTAATTTGCGAAGCTTCAACTTGTTGCAATTAAGAAATCCTCCCTAAAAAATACGAGGTATGAAATACCCTAAGAAATACGAAGTATGAAATATCCTTAAGAAGTATAAAATATCTTTGAAGAAGTATAAGAAGTATTTAATCTGTGAAGAATTCTTCAATGTATGAATGAGTATAAGAAGTATTTAATCCTGTAAAAATCGATAAATGTGAAATATCCATTGAAGAAGTATAATAAATATGAGACGTTCTTGAAGAATTATAAGAAGTATTCAAGTTGTGGAGAAATATTCAATATATGAAGAAGTATAAGAAGTATGTAATTCTCGTAAAATTTAATGAGTACGAACTATCTGTTTTTGATTGCGATCAAAATCGCATCTTTTGTTATATCTTCGTGAAAATTCTTCAATGGGGCTGTCTTCTTTGTTAGGACTTCATGATATATATTCTTGTAAAAATTCTTCAATGATATTGACGGAGCTGTCTTCTTTGTTAGAACTTCATGATATATGTTTTTGTATTTGTGATAAAATTTTTCAATGATATTGATGGAATAATTTTCAATAATTGTTGTGGTCTTATCAGGCCTTCCTAAGTAAAGGTCTTATTTTTCCATCTCTTTTTTGATAATATTTTTGTATTTGCGATAATATGACAAGTTTGAACATTCTTGCGAATATACAATCTCGTGACATTTTCGTCTTGTGATGAAATCGCAGGACGTTTTTACACTTTCATGTAATAACCCATTGATCTCATCTTAACTTGTTTGTTATGTTCTGCGAGTTCTCTTTGTATGTTTTGTTTCTCTCTTAGAATGCTCGCAGAAATTCAATTGTTGCACAAATATGACAAGCCTTTATGTTTTTGCAAACAAGAAGCCTCGTGACATTTGCGTCTTATAGCACGTATCATCTCCCTAATGGAGGGTGCTGCCCTTTATCTTCCCCTTGGTTTCCCCTTCAAGGAAGCGTACATCGACCATACAAGGTTAGATCTTCCCATCCGTTCGCAAACAACCAGCTTTTGATCGCAACCTCTTATCCTTTTTGCCTATAGGGCTTATAGTTACGAGGTTGCACCCTATGGGGTATCTTTGGGCCAAGTGCATCATTTTCCAAGACTTGTCAAAAATGGCAGATGTGCTTCAAGCCCACCCGGCACTCTTGACTCAACCATGTACCTCGGCGCCTTGATCGTTTTCTGCACTTCTTGGGAAAGACAGTATGCCTTAGTCGCCCAACCTAAATCATGTTACACCGCATAATATTGCGTAATGTCACAAGATTAGGTGAGAATCCAAGGTGTCTAACCCGGATAGGTACCCCGTTATTGGGTTGTACCCCGTAAAGTTCCATGTACTCAGGTGCCTTGGTGGTGTTCCGGTGTCCCCGAGCCATGCTTATAGGTACCCCCTTAAATGACGTACTTTAGGACTTTGCCTCTTACGAAATGTTGCTTCGCGAACTAGGTTGTACGCCACAAAGGTTTGCCTGTGTAATATTTCTGAGGCTTTCTTTCTTTTTTGAAAGCTGATCACAGATTGCGGTCTTTTATTCGCAAATTACGGTCTTTTCTTCACAAGTTAATGTGTGCGTCTTTCTTTAATGAAATTTAATTGCAATAAAAAATTTGAAATTCGTAACTTTTGCATATTTCCTCATTTCAACTTCTTTTTTCTGAACGGATATCTTGTTATACTTCACGAGCAAACATATTGATTACCTTCTTGTTTCCTTACCTTCTTTCTTCTTTCTTCGCAAATCACAACCCTTTGTTACCATCATAAATTTCCTGTATGATTAACGTTGTAATTTTATTCTTTCATGTTTTAATCTTCTGCCATTAAATTTTCACTTCTTTTCACAGCTCTTGCTCTTTTTCTCCAATTTTCCTTTTCAGTAATTTTTCCTTTGCAAACTTCTACCTCTGTATCGTAACATTTCTTTCCTTCATCCCAATCACCCTTGATAACTCCAACACCCTTCATATGAGGAAACTTTATGCACTGATGTAGAGTGGAAGCTACGCCCATAATTCCATGAAGCCAAGGTCTTCCTATCAAAGCATTATACGGTGATTCGACATCAACAACGCAAAACAGAATTTCAGTTCGCATTCCACTTAATGGAATTCGCATGATTATTTCTCCTTTAGGATTATTAGAAGTTCCATTAAAACCATAAATCCTGTAGGTAGAAGGTATTAAATCTGCGTCTTTTCCCCCATAGTTTTGTAAGCAAAATAGAATAGGATATTGACAGAACTTCCCGTATCAATCAAAATTCTATTAAGACCAATTGATTCTTCCTCCATATCATCTTCGCTTTCTTCCATATTCATGCAAATTGATAATTTTACTACCAATGGATTATCATGTGCTTCACAACATTCTGGAATTTCAGTGGCTTCAAAAGAAATTTCACGTTTCTGCTAATCTTCAAGTCGTGAAATTTTTGCGCTTTTCATTACTTCCTTTCCTTCACCATCCCTCGTATATACCTTGCTTAAGACATTATCATAAAAATCTTCTATGGTTTTATATGAGTGAACAATAGAATTACAGAAGACATTCCTTGATTTTGATCCCACTTCTATATGTAGGGTTTCTCCTCCCTTTTCTTGTATTGTGTCCTCCCTGCGAGTTATGACTGGAGCCTGTGGTAATTGTTGCGACTGTGCTTTCTTAAGTAAAAAGTGATCCAGTTTCCCTTGATCAATCATTCGCAAGATTATCCTCTTGATATTATTGCAGTTATTTGTAGAATGTCCATGAAAATGATGATATGAACAAAATTCATGACTTCTTGGACCCATTGGTGGTTCCTTTCCCATGTTCCATGGAGTTGGTATATGCTCTATCAGGATAATTGCCTGCCATATCTTTTCTACACTTGCATTCAGAGGTGGAAACTTTATCTCTTCCCTTATCATTCTTTGACCTCCTTGACCATTATTATAATTTTGTTTCTGGTTTCCTTGTCCAAAATAATTTTGCCTTTGTCCCCCATAATTTTCTTGCTGTTGATCTAATCTTGGGATCTGGTTATTTTCTCCTCGATTATAGAAATTCCTCTCTCTATCATACTCTTCTTGATCTTTGCTACCCATTGATACTATTTTTGGATGGCTATTATTGATTTTCTTTTCTTCTGAAATTTGCGAGGATGTTTGTGAAGTACCTGCTACGACATTGATTATTTTGGGAAGTAAATTTGCTCCTGCATCTTGACTATTAGTGTTTGCTACTGGATATGACTCCATATTGTTTTGCTTTTCCTCTAGTGTAATGTACTCTTCTTGCAATTCTCTTAACTCTGTCATCATTATGGAATTCTTTCTTCTGAAGATTTGAACATACAGTTGTTCAGTTGCGAACATCGCATTTATGAAAGACAAAATCAAATATCTCTCATCCACGCGCCCTGCCATATCACTGCACATAGTTTTCCATCTTCTTACTAAATGCTTCAAACTTTCAACAATTCTTTGTTTTAAACCAAACACATCTTCAATACCAAGCCGTGAGGAATGATTTGTGATATATGCTCCAAGGAAAGTTGCTTGTAAATGATTAAATGACGTAATAGTGTTCTTAGGAAGTCCTTCAAACCACTTTAGAGCTTCCCCTGTTAAGCTTGATGCGAAGTACTTGCATAGTACAACATCATGATTCTCCCATTGTAACATGCATCTTATGTATGATTTAATGTGCTGAATAGCACATGAAGTCCCGTCAAAGATACTGGTAAGTGTAGGCAGATTGCATTTTGGTGGAATCCCTCCCAATTGTACTTCTCTAGCAAATGGAGTCCTCGCAGCTTCTTCTATTGCTTCATCTAATTGCCTTATATCTCCTCCTCTTCTATTGTTTATCATCCCTCTCATTTCCTCTAATTCTCGAAAAATCCGTGCATTTGCTTCAGAATTCTCATTCATTGGCCTCTTCAACGCAGCCTCTCTTCTTCTACATTCTTGTGTCTTTTCTCTTGAGATCCTTCGCATTCTATCATATTCTTCATTAATGTTTTCATTTGCACAATTTTGCAAATATCTTCTTTCTAAATTATCATAATTGTTTTGTTGCAGAGCATCTTGAAATTCTTGTTCTTCCCTTTCTATTCTTCTCATCCTTCTCATACGAATATCGGGAATTTCTTCTTCTTCATTTCTCCTCCTTCTGTGATTTATTTCTTCTTGATTTGCTTGTATTCTGGTTCAAAAGTTTGGTTCATTCCTTGTCATTTCTATTTGTTGATTTCCAATTCTTCTCTTAATTCTTTCATACTCAATATTTTGATTGTTACAAGCCTCTTCACGTCTTATTACTCCATTCTCGTAATTGTTTTGATGTACTGATTGTTGTCTCTCAGTTTCTTCCATAAGTTGCTGCCCCTCCTCTCGATTTTCTTCACCATTCTGATTGTTTTCTCTAGGATTTGGCCTAGTTCGTAAATTATCCATGTTTTGTTCGTGGTTTGGTATTAAAATGAAGCGATTCTCTTGATTTCTTTCAACTTGATTCTGTGCTTGTCCTTGCATAGTACTTTCATCATTGATTGTTGGTGAATTTTGTCCTTCTCTCTCTGGTCTAGCATTTGATCTTGCAACACTTTGAGATTTCCTCCTTTGTAACATCTCATTCTCCATCCTTAATTCTTGATTCTGTCTTGTTAGATTAGCACGTTCTTCAGCTTCAAACCTTCGTTCTTCTTGAATTCCTTGTCTCAATGTTTCTAACATCTCCCTTTCTCTTTCAAGAATTGTTCCTCCCATCAACCTCCCATTTTCTCTAATTTGTGGTTCTCTATATTCTTCTGCTGGTGTATCAGTTCTCCAAGTGTGTATACTCACTCGATCATGATCTATTGTTTGTTGAGCTTGATTTCTTCGATTACTCCCTCTCCTACTAGGTTCTCCTGTTATATTTGCTTCTCCTCCTGCGAGTCTCACACTTATTCTTACTGCAGTTAATGGTTCTAATATATTTCTTCTTCTTGCCATTTTTTCTGATACAGGAATCCTTCAAATCCCTGTTTCTAGCGCCAATTATGTAGTTGCAGAATAACCTACAACTACATCCTCAGTAAAATTAGTAAAACTTGAGAAGTTCTTGATGTTGAATGACAACTTTCTTATTAATTCTCTCAATTGATTACAAAGAAGTATCTAAATGGAACTAGAATAGTTACAATTTTCTCTATTCTCTTTCCTCAGATAATTTCTAATACTCACTCAAAGAACCTCTCGAATTTTACATTTGAACTCCTATTTATAATGAACTTTGTACAGATGTATATGTGTTGCGAAGTATCGCAACACATCTTCGTACGATTATTCTATCTTCGCAAATCTTCATACTTCCATGTGCTTCCTCTATCTTCGTATTGTTTTGTAACTCTTTCCTATTATATTTGTCATGATGTTCGTAAGCTAATGCCTTGTGATATTCGGTATCTATCTCGGTGCAAAAGCTTGCACACCACCCCCAACAAAATGGGAAACCCCCGTCACATCAAAACACGTATCACGCCCTTCCTCCGAATTGTGGACTAAGATATCATCTGGCCTAGCATCACCGCCATCATGAGAAAGAAACCCAAAAACAACTTCAACTCTAGAAGGTACATTCGCACGGTAACAAATATTCGCAAAAGTATCTCTAACAAAATCATGTCTAAATTTATAACCAACTTCACTAGCAAAATGAAGTGCATGATCACCATAAACATCCATACCCCTATTGCAACAAAGGAAAAAATTATTAATAGCAAACAAAGGAATACCAAGACGATAATCACGTGTCCAATTTTCTGTCCAAGTATATCAGCTGGAATAGCAAGAAGATAATCCAGAGCATATAGAGTTTTATTACATTTACATAATGCTAAATCTCTCCTTGACATACTGAAAACAGACGGCATATTCATAGTCACACCTGCAAAGTACTGAACTGCAAAAGCATGCATAGGATGGGGGCAGTAATGAGATTGCAACACTGTGACGATGTAATACCGCTAACCTGAAGGAAATTTTCAAAGGCAGTTTGATATGCTATGCTAAACCTTTAACCGGAAAATATGAACCTTGTAGTATATTCTCCTATAGATGTAAGGTATGTGAACAAGATGCTAAGTAACAATACTTCATAGTATCGAACATAGAATAGATCCCTACACCACCATCTCGTATAGGTAAAGAGACAATCCTATTTTGTAACAAACCATAACCTGGACCATCACCAGTAACCAATTCCCTCATGTATTTAGACAAATATGTAACAAAAATAACCTGAGAAGCTTGCACATAACAAGGGGTAGTAGTACGCAAACTAAAGTAAAGTTTAAACACACCTGCACAATTTCGAAGCAACAACAATTCACTGTGCGGATCATGTAGCCGATGAACAACATCCATTAACTAGGTATTCTTGTGTACCTTGTCAAGAACAAGCTGACTGCAAAAAAAAGCATCCAAACTTGCAGGACCACTAAGAATTTTAACCCCCACAGAAGGTCTTCCAATGTCAGCTGGAAAAACACCGACTTGAGTACTCCTCTTATAAAAAACAAAAGGCCAAAAAAATTCAGATTTTTGAATGTTTATGTAGTTGCAGGAAAACCTACACTACACCCTTCACAAGAATTCACAATAATCAACACATATTTGAAGATTAAAAACAACACTTTATTATTTGATTCTCAGAAATGTTTACAAGAAATGGAAGAAATTAAGAATACAACCGTTCTCTTGGATTTTCTCTCTCCTCAAAACTTTCTTAACGCTCAAAAATTCATCTCTCTTTTCCGAATCTACTGGGTCTCTTTATAAAGGGTAATTACATAATGTATGACAGCTAAGCTGTCCTTTAATTTCAGATCTGACTCGCGATATTCTCGTAGCAGTGATAATGCTAATTCTCGCAGATGATATAACCCTCACAAAATTGTCATACTCTTCTCATGTTTCAACTATCGTCATCTGCTACATCACTCTTTGAGTCATTCTGCGACACTCGCAGTATGTTGTTGAATAACTCGCACACGAATTCGCAGAAGTGTTTTAAATCTCGCAAGAATAATATCATGATGATATTCTGGTCCTACAGTTTATGTCAAGTCCTACAATAGAACCTTCACTCTTGATGATGTGAAAATCCTTAGAGACCATCATTGTATCTCCTATAATGGTACCATCATCTAAGTACCAAGCCTGCAAGTCAAGTTTGCACCGCTGAGAAATTTTCAACACAATGGGATTGATGCGTGTCGTAACCACAACAAATTAATTATGATATTTCCCACTAATGCTCTTTTTCTCCACTCTCCAGAAACCGTAAAAAAAAAAAAAAAAAAAATCCCATCTTCTTCTTCGTTTTTTATCTAGATCTGCCTGGATTTGATATGATTTTTCGGATCTTCTAGGCAGATCAAGGTTAGTCTCCCTAGTTTGTATAGATTCTAATAAAACAAATTGTTGTTCCAACAATTTTCTAGGGTTTTTTATTTTATTTATTTCTGATCAATCAGATGGTTTATGCATGCTATCTTGATTTCTTATGGTATGTTTGTATAAAAATTTCATATAGCCTTCACGGCAGTTCAGTCGATTACTACAATCATTTAAAATACATCTTCGAGGACGAATCACATTGGCTTGATGTTGATTTACATTACTGTGAAGATCCATGGCTACCGGATGTGATCGCATTTTCAATACATAGTGCATATTACTCCTCTGTTATAGGAGCATCAAATCTTAAAGAAGAAGATAAATTCGTTCTCAATGAAGAATAACAATTCAAATGGTGGAATCAGAAACTTCACACCATCCCTCAAATAGCATCGATTTCCTCGACAAACTACATGAATTTAGTACTTTTGTTGTATCTTAGAATACATAGATTTTGTATTTGTCCATGTATTTCAATTAAGATGTATTTGATTCTTGTAAGAATCCTTATGAATATATGAAATTTGGAGCATTTTCTCATGTTCCTTCAAAAAAAAAAATCCCACTAATTAACTGGTAATATAGTTGTAGTAAGAGATCGCTCCCACAGAGAGCTGTGTAATTGATATGTTATTTAGATAGCAAAACAAAGTAAAAAGGGGGTTTGGATTATAAAATAAATAAAAAGAGAATAACAAATAAAAGAAAGATGATCAAGGAATCTTTTGCCGTTACCAAGTGATAACTGGATTATTATACTTATCTATCTTCATTAGAACCATTCATCACCAACCATAGAATAGCAGCTAGCTCAGTGCTATCCCCAAAACTCCTTTAACCATGGATACGGAAGCTCTCCAATATCAGATTTTATTCAACGAACCACCAAGTAGTAGCTCACTCAAGGTGTAATCCAATCGAACACTTTAGGCTTTATGAATTAGGTTGATCCCAGTAGTTAAACTCTTAGCTCAAGGTTCACTTGATGATGTTATCTTCACTCACAATTTCTCCACAGAATTCCTCTGCAAGGTCTCGCGATTTCTAGTTATATATGAATTATTCGACGATTACTTATCTCCTAACTCAATACTAGCAATAAAACAATTAATAGACTAATCTAGATGCATCCCAAATCAATCTAAGAACCACTCATAAACTTTAGATGTGGTGAAAACAAACGATAAGATGATTAAAACTCATAACAAACTTGTATAATAATAAAGCTTAATGCTAGAACATTGAATTCATCCTTAACCAACAATAGTTTAGCTTCTCATCATTACACAATTACCCAGTTTCCCCCTAAAAGGGGTAAACCCTAAGTTTTTAATGAAGAACAAAGTATAATATGAGATGTGTAGAGATATATTATTAGATTAAGAAGTGTCTTTTATATAGGTATCCAAGTAGTAGAAGCCATGTGCACCGAATCCCGTGTCAAAGGTTGACAAATCTCGCCAAAAACATCCTTAGGAAACTCACATTTATGTCTTGGCTGTGTGGGGAAATAGTAGCTAGATAGCCAAGTGGGATCGCAGAAAACTGAGAAGTCCAACCCATTTCATTGAATTTGGCTTGTCAGCTCCGTGGAACTGACAACTTATGTTCTCCTTCTCCTCTTACGGCCAAAACTATCCGGCCGAAACTTCTCCTGTAACATTCTTGGTTTTCTTCTTCTTTTCAATTACGTCCGGGACTTTCAAGACGTAACTTCTCCTGGATGTTTATTCTTTTCTTCCTTTTCTAGCTCAAGTACTCACTGCCTTTCCCATCACCAATTCTTCTGTCTCTCCGGAACATCAACCAAACTCCATCTCTACTCATGAGCACCAGCTCCATTAATGGCTGCAAGCCACTTTAACCTCCATATTCACAGTCTTGCATCATTACTGCCAAGAATAACTGCAGCTTCACTCTCCGGTGTCATTATTATTTAATTCCGTTCTGCAACTCAATAGCGAGAAGACACATCCTCCAGACATGGCCATACATTCTTCCATCACCGATGATCACTGCTCAACTCCATCAATGGCAGTATCACCGTCATTACAGCAAGGACCTCTTCTTATCATTGTATTCTGCCATCACCAGCTCATATATCAAACTTCAGCAACCAAGCCCTATCGATTACTTCCAATCCAACTATACCATTAACCCCTGGCAACAAACTAATCATTACAGCAAACCCATTTCAGTTTCCAATAGCAGCCATCGATCACGAGCATCAATCACCATCTCGTTCTCACTGACTTCATCTCGATATCGTCTCTCATCAATGGAAACAACTTCCAACTCCATAGCTTTACCATCACTGCCAAACCCGAGCATTATTAATGGTAGCAAATCTATATATTTCTCCTTGAACTCCATCCACTATCCCAGAAGACCACGGAACCATCTTTCTCGAGATCAAGTCCATCAACCGCACACCACCATTCCCTTCTACATTTCCGTTACTCAGCAAAATAATAGCACCATTGCTCATCTTGAACTTGAGTTCTTCTCCATCACCCACGGCTGTAAACAACGTCAGCAACCAACTCCATCGACAGCAGCTAACCATACCTTCCTCTCAGCATCACTGCCAATCTCCATCATTCATTCACCGAGACTTAATCACTACCATGCCATCAATAACCGTCATTTCTCCAAGATCTGTCCGACTCATGATTTCATACAACTCCAGCAACCACAGTTCCCAGTTCAACTCGAGTTTAACTGGAAGCATCCCATTCTCTTCAATATTCTCTGCCAAACTGCATTTCATGCAGAAGTAAAATAAGCAGCTGCACTAGTCACGTAATGGGAGGAAGAAATTGGTGGCAGCCTTGAGTTGAACTTTCGGGTGCTTTTATAAATTCTGTGTGTCGATATCTTTCACAACTTTGGCTTGCTTCAAATGCTTATAACTTTCTCATACGATGTCAAAATGACTCCATTCTTTCGACATTGGCTTCATCTTTTCGTCCTCTTCGAGATGACATCAAGGGCTCCTAGATTTGAAAGCGGTCCACTTGGTCCTTGGGCCTTCTCCACTTATAGCTAACTTCTTTTATTGCACAATTACGTGCAAATTCACTTCTTTTAGACGATTCACCTAGCAAAACATAAATAAAAGAAAACAAGAGTAATATACAATAATTCGCAATAAAATATATAGCAATTACTATCATGGATTCGACACTAAATATATGCAAAATATGCACTTAACAAATTCCCCTACACTTGGCTTTTGCTAGTCCTCGAGCAAACTATCTAAAATACAACAACTCCATGTCGCTGAGGATACAGTTACTCTTAGCATGAATAACAGGCCTTTAAACCCCTAAGTGTCCCTAGTGGACGAGTTATAGTCTCATGAGGGTTTACAAGAGGTATACCCACAAAACCTATTCCAACTTCAAAGCGTTCCAGCTTCCCAAGCATCCAAAGAGCTATGAGGACATAAAGTTTCTGCATGCTAGTAATAAAAAGTTAGAAATACCAAAGAACATATTTATTCTTAAATCTTGAGTGAGAAATAATCACACCATAATGAGAGAATGCGTGTTTGAGAGCGATCAATAATCATTTCGCCTCAACTTCTACCTCACTTAAACGGATTTTATGATAATTGCACTCACATGTGTGCAGGTAGGAATAAATAGAGAAATCCTACACACATTGAATGGTGGGAAGGAAACCTTCCGAATTATTTCTGAAGACTCCACAAAATCGTGGAAAATAAAGATATTTTTCTGATGATCTTTAAGAAAGGAAATCAACCACTATAGCAAGGGTGAGAGTACTTACCACCTTCACATCCGATTGCAATGATGAAAGCACCACTCTCATAGAATCCAATAGAAACGTCTTCCTTCGGCTCGTCTTCTTGGTCTTCGGTCTTCAACTGTTGATGATAAATTCTTGAATTTCGTAGAACTATGACAATTTATAACTCTTTTCCTCAATTTCCTTGTTGCTTGAAACTTCCTTATATATTTTTCTTCCCCATGGCCTTATTGAACAAATAACAACTTAAATGCAAATCTCTTTGTACATTTTCTTTTTATTTTTCTTTTTCTTTTTGTAATTTTTTTTTATTTTTTTAATAAATATGTTTATGGGTGAAAACTACTCCTGCCAGTTTTGGTAATTTGGGGTGTATGGATGAGGAATGAATCTAAACCCTAAACAAATGCACTGCGTGGTGAGTGCCTGTAGATTCAGGAAATCAATCTGTGCAAGTCCGGCCTAAACCAAGAAATGGCCGTTCCAGACTTGTTTCGGTCACAAAGTGAAGGAGATGGGGTTAATCTTAGGGAGGGAAGTGAACAAGGTGTTGATATTGTGAAGGTGTTGGCTATGTATGACTTGTATCAGAAATGTGAACTGGCTTGCAGAATGTAAGCTATCAGTTCCGGTGTTTGATGAGTGGGTGGAAGCCATACCGGAGGTAGCTCCACCTCTCCGTTTCACACCCATGCCTCCAACAACTCCAAAATCTTCTTCATTGGGAAGGGAAAGTGTAGGTACTTTGAGTCTAGCTTTTCCTGCGTTAGTGGGCATTGTGATGTCTCCACATGGCTTTGATTTGGAGCACATTTCGGAGATGAAGTTGGAAGATTTGCGAGTGCCATCATATCCGCGGATCACTTGCATGGGTAAAGGGATGTGGAAGGTGTCGTAATATCACTACTGACTAATCGAATTGAACGCTCCCATCCTCTGTATTCACGTATTTCTTGATTGATCTCTCCTTCCTCAAGCATTTCTTCACGTGGTTAAAAGGTTGATACGGATTGGACAGTCTTTCGGGCTTCAACAAGAGTCTTGAGATATAAATCTTATAGTTGGGATCCATAGGCTGCATGCTCCCTTTCTTTATCCGGCAGACGTTGTGGTACTCCGGATAAGTCCTTTACTCTATGGAGTTGCCTCGAGTCTTCATTGTCGGCTGGACCATGTTGTTCATCTTTCCTGAGTCTCCTGCGATTATGCGCTATTTTCGCTTCTCCACTGGTAAAGGTGTGACCCCTAGCTAAAGATCCAGTGTTTCTTGCACTGTCTTAGTAGATGTATGTCGATCCTTCTTATAATTGTGTTGTTATACCATTCAAAAGGCGGAATGTTTCGCTATGTCTTCTAGCGATACCAGCTTGATTTTCTAAGACATCCTCCAGTATTCTAGCTATAATTCCCATGATATCTGAACCACCTGTGGTTTCCTGGTGAGGATACATCGCGAGATGAAAACCAAAAAATTGAGAATTCAATTTCTTTCAACCGAGAGATTAACCTCCCACTGTGGTCGTCAATTATTTATGGGTGAAAACTACTCCTTCCGGTTTTGGTAATTTGGGGTGTGTGGATGAGGAATGAATCTAAACCCTAAACAAATGCACTGCGCAGTGAGTGCTTGTAGATTCAGGAGATCAATCTGTGCAAGTCCGGCCTAAACCAAGAAATGGCCATTCCAGACTTGTTTCGGTCACAAAGTGAAGGAGATGGGGTTAATCTTAGGGAGGGAAGTGAAGAAGGTGTTGATATTGTGAAGGTGTTGGCTATGTATGACTTGTATCAGAAAGCTGGACTGGCTTGCAGGATATAAGTTATAAGTTCCGGTATTTGAATACGATTGTATCAACACTTGTTTATGTTGTCTTGTCTTGTTTGAAAAATAAGATGGAGAACCAATTTATACAAGTCTTTTAGCCTAACCCTCATATCTCGTGGGAAGTGGAGAAAGTGGAGTGATGGAGTAGTGGAGTAATGTGTTAGTGTCACATGACCAGGCTTGTCCACTTCTCCCATCATCACTAACCGTCAATGATTTCCTGACACGTTCTTGTGATGGCGCGTTGTGCGCTGCACGTTGTAAACCGCCAGACCAATACCCCAATATGTATCCCCTAGTTTGTGACATGATTGATGTCTCGAGTTTGTGGATCGTGGGACCCACAGAAAATAGCATGTAATGCTAGATTGAATAACTGAGTTATTCAGGAAGTCTATACCTGTGAAGTATCATGTGTATTCTATGCAGGTACTGCATCGAGTGCATCCAGCATGTATGAAACATCGATGTTTGAGCATCTCAAAATAGCCTCATATCCTGCCTACTTCATGTGATGGTTTGGAAGTTGAGCCAGCAAGTCTTTCCTCGACCGACCACATGGTGTGTTAGAGTGACGGATGATGATCACTATGATGCCGCACTGACCTATTAACTCCTGACCAGGGTTGTATAACCAAGCCGGTGAAGTTCAACAGACGAGATGATCTTTGAGACACTCATCTACGACCGTTGGTGAAATTAGGGTTTTGGGAAAAAGGTGCGCAAACACTATTTTTCAGCTTGGTCGAATCCAAGCTTGGGACATGGTTTTGGTATGGCCGGTCGGTCATGTATGTTAACGACATGCCGGTATACATGTTCATACCTCACTGTCCCATGGAAGTGTGATCTGGGCCACTCAATTTATCCGGAAAAGTTGAGTGGTCGAGATCAATTTACGATAGAAATCTGGTGCCCCAAAAGCTGCGCATCATGCCAACTTCAGGCGCGCGTTTCAGGACAACCAGGCTTGGTCGGTCCCGGCCGATCAGTTCGGCATGTGGGTGGTAGGATGATGTACACGCCCATACCCTAACATCCCATAGAAACATGATCTAAGCCATTCAATTTGTCCAGCGAAATCGAGTGGCCAAGATTAGTTTACAATTTGGAAGGTGTGACCATGATTGTTTTGGGTGTGCGAATCGAGGTGTATATCCAAGTTTGGTCTTGGCTGGTTGGGTGTGGAGATAGGTGGGCCCGCAGTGATCGTGTTGATATTTACCGGACCTGCTTAGCCTATCCCTGGACCCTCCATCCGATCAAGAGAAGATGGACACCCGTGATCGCGAGACAAACCCTAGTTAGGGTATTGCCAGTCGTGTGTCACACCTGGTTTAGAGTGCATGAATCAAGGTGACCAACTATAGTTGGTCCTGACCGATCATTCAGGTATGCTGGTGGGCCCATGGTGGTTGTTTTAACATGCTCTGGGCCCTCTGAATCTACATCTACACCCTCCATATATTCCTGCGAAGATGGATGGTTGAGACTGTTTTGTGACACATGTAATGTGCCGCAAACCCTAATTTAGGGTTTTTTGTCCATACAGCTTTGGTTTGGATGCTTTGGCAAGTTATGCTAACCTTTTGGGGAGGCCGACCATGCGGATCCCATGTTGGTTCGGCAGCGGATATTCCATACCTGCTCGGGGGTTATGGAATCAATCTGGACCATCCAATCATGCTAGTGGATTTGGATGGTTGTGATCATTTCCAGACTGATACGGACAGTCCAGATGCTCAATCGGGCTAGTATAACACACCGAGAGTTGCTCAATCGGGCTAGTATAGCACACCGAGAGTGAGAGCATGTACGGGTATTTCGTCATGCTTTCATTATAATGCTTGGAGATTCATGTTGCTCTGCTGAGAGCAACACTCAGTCATCATGCCGTACTGATAATGAGTACAAGAAATACAAGGTTGGTTATGCATTAATTAATAATTTTGTATTTAATTCACAGACTGGGATTGTTGCCACATGCTAGTGAAGAAGTATTCAACACTTATTAATGGATTTATCTTTTACAAGATATTAGCGCATAATTTTTTGTCTTTTACAATTTTAACCTTTAAATGAAAATCCACCATCAACATTAAGTCCCCTGCCTATCACATAATGGTTACACTATTGTGGGGTAGGCATGAGATGGTGACATATATATGTGAGAAAGACATGATAAATGAAGTTTACCCGGAAGAGTATTGACCGACCGCTAGTTGTCCATGTCGTTGTGCTTGTATGGAATCCTTTAGTGGGACCGGTTCCCTTCTTTGGGTATTTTAATCAAAAGAGGAATCCAATAAAAAAAGGAATCCTTGTTCTACTAGGATTATTCCAAATTTTGTCTATAAAAGGGAGCAACCAATTTTCCTTTTTCTCACGAGAGATTTTTTTTTGTTCGGCCAGCTCCCGTTCATGATCTCCACTGCCGTTTCCGACCGCCGTTACCGGAGTTGATGCCGCCAGACGTCCGCCGCCGCCGTCCGTCCGTCCAAGGTAAGTTTCGGTTTTTTTTAAGGAAAAACCATAATTTCTTATGTAAAAACCTTTTGATAGATACATCATGCTTAGCTTTCCCATCAAGATTGATAGTAAAACTGCCCATTTTAGCTAGAATTGTTTAGTACCGTGAGCCCATGAATATGCCATTTTTGCTTCTTCTTCCATTGTTGCATGCAAAACCTAGCTTCTTAGGTTATAGATTGGAGAGAAATTTGGCTTGAATTTCGTAAACGCGATTCCCATGAATATAAGAAAACTGTGTTATAATACGTGATCATGAATGCGGCCCCTATCATGTGTGTTTGATTCGAATGTGGGTCTCACCCACATATTCCTGACTGAAAGTCGACTTTATACTAGTCTTGTGCCCTGAACCAACACCGGACTTGAAACTCGAGCAATACCGGACTTGAAACTTGAGAAATACCGGACTTGAAACCGATACCGGACTTAAAACTAATACCGGAATTGAAACTAATACCGGACTTGAAGCTTGAGAAATACTGGTGTTTGGATCCAATCCCGGCTTTGTGCATTCAAAACGTGAATTGTGTCTTGTCGTGTATGACTACATCCCATGTATTTTTTATACGAGTTATAACTCTTATCTTTTATTTCATTTCGGAATGAAGAAAAGAATTCATGTTGAGATGTCTTCTAGAGATAATGCCGGTGCCAAGTCAGGAAGTGTTGACAGCTTCAAAGATATGCCGAACATCGATGATGAGTTGTTCACCTCGCCTTTTCCAAACATTAGGATACATCCTTCTCACAAGATAGTCATGTTCTCCGGTTCCGAAAATATGGAAGCTGATCCATCTTCTTCTTTATCACTTGTGATGAGATTTTGTCTTCGAAGAAACGAATATCCGCCTTCTCCTATCGACTTCAAGATTTTCCATACTCCTCTGGGTTTTTATGAAGGATGGATGAGACGCGTGTTGAATAATAAGGATGTTAAAGCCAATTTGACCAAAGCGCAAATCCTTAATGCGGTCATGGCATCTGCTGCTCTTGAAATTAAGAAAGATGATGCGGGTTTGATTACCTTCATTTCTCGGTGGCGCCCTTATACTCATACAACTATATCTAGATGGGGAGAGATGACTATTACTCTGGAGAGTGTATCTGCATTAATGAACCTGCATGTCACCGGAAGTCTTTATTACGAGCTTTCTGACATGGAACAACGTAATTATGACGCCATACTTCAAAAGGTGGCAGGTTTCTACAGTCTGGACAAGGAGGAGAAAAAAGATACGAGATGTTTTTACACCTGGTGGGTGTCGGAGTGGTCTCCTGCAGACCCATAATCGGATCAAGAGTTGGAAAACGAGCTCAGCGTGATTGCGTTCCTGTCTTTGTGGCTATCCAGAGACATATTTGAAGACGGTTATGGAAAGAAGACCATAATAAGTGACCTCGTTAGGATTTCTATAAAGCTAGCAAAAGGTGAAGTTCTTCCCCTAGGTGCCTTATTCCTTGGATCATTGTATTCTCATCTGGACGCCTTAGCAATGGACATGCATGTTTCCAACGGGTACAAGAAGGTGGAGTCGCACATTCACTTCGCTTTTCTTCAGGCATTCTTATGGGAATATTTCAAAATCTATGCTCCTGCTCCTACAACCTCGCTCAACAGTTTGTATGGTGGCTCGAGAATACTCAGTTGGCATAGGAGGAGTCCCAGAACCGGTGCAAAATTCGTGGACATCTTTGACAATGTGTCTTCCGTAGATTTCTGTCCATGGGGCCGATCAATTTTTCCATTGTTCAACCGAAGACCTTTGCTATTTCTTCTGGAGATCTTGATGTTGTGTTGCGTATTGATGCTAAGACTATGAGATTTGGAGAACTTGTTTATCTGCACAGCTGCATCCCGGGATATATCCCGTCTCTATTCAATGAAGCATTTACTGTGACTCCGTACAATATTGACAGGGCTGCTCCTCAAATGGGATTTGACAAGGGTGTTCCATTTATCCGTCCATCAGAGGCTCTGAAAGAACTTCTCTCGGATATTCTTAATGATGACGTGTTTTTAGAACGGTTGAGTCTTCCTTTCTGACCTATTGGGAGAAATCCAGTGGTAACCGATTAGTATAAGGAATTTTGGAGGAAGCAACTGTTGGATTTTCAGAAGTTCTCAGAGGATGTTGTGACAAATTCCCGTGGTGATCCATCCTCTGACATCTTGAAAAAAGCATTTCCGGCTGAAACCACTCCTGGGAAAACGGACCAGATCTGATGACTGCAGTCCCCAAGTAGGAGGGATATCCAAAAGGCAGGCAAGCAATTCGGTGATCCTCAATTCCTCCAATATGCAGGTATTTAAATCTCTTTCCGTCGACTCCTTATGTAGGATCCAAAACTCGCAACAACAACGCTCTTGTGAAAACTTCTATCACACATGGCAAATGTAACAAATTAATTACAGAAGTGACGTAATAGACAACGACATCATAAAACACGAGAAAGATGTGAAGATTTTGTGGTTGTTATAGAGAAAACATGTAGCGGGAACTCGCGAGAATGTAGCGGGAACTTGAGAGAATGTAGCGGGAACTCGAGAGAATGTAGCGGGAGCTCGAGAGAATGTAGCAAGAGAGAGAGCCTGCGAAATTATGGAGAGAGCTAGCGAGAATATAGTAAGGGATCCTAAAATAGGGGGAATATGAATTGTGTATGAGATGTCATCCACTATGTAAACACATCTATAAAGGGAAATGCAGGAGAGAGAAAGGGGGACATAATTTTGTAAGTGGGAGAGATATTTTCCAGAGAGAGAGATTTTTAGAGAGAGAATGTATTTTCTTTATCATCTTCTTCCCCAAAAATTAGATCTATAATTCTACCCATTAATGGAGATTATCAATGAAAATCAAATGTAAATTTAAACAATCATAGTGAAGAATCATGGATGTAGATCAAATTGATCGAACCATGAAAAAACCTTTGTGTCCATTTATAATTTTAGCACTTTTATTACCAATTTTATATTTTGATCTAGAAATTGTTATCAAGATATGATAAGGGGTGTGTTGTGGGATTTCCTGCAACTACATTTTTGGCGCTAGAAACAGGGAGGGGGACATTTATCAGAATTTGAAGATTGTTATGCTTAGACATAATTTGATAGAATTTGAATTAGTTGGTGAAGAATTTATGTGGTGATTAATTTATATGGTGATTAACGGATCATTAAAATCAAGAAGATGATGGAGCAAGTCAGCAAATCGGTTAAGGAAAAGAATGTGTTATTTCAAGAAATTTCTATAATGATTAGCTATCGTTCTTATTTTTCTAGATCTACAAAGTTTAAACTCAAAATGGAAATTTCATGAAAGAAATCACACTTTCAGGGGAGTAAACATCATCATCAATTCAAAGACATGAAAAGAGAGAAAAATCCAGAGGCAAATTGTTGAAGGGAATAAAAGAAGGCAAAGAGAAGAAAGATACAGTGTTCTCGCTAAAAATTGAAAGGATTGTCGTCAACAATAGATCAACGAAGGCAGAAAAAATCTCAATATCGCCAATGATAAATGGGAAATATTAGGCATAGCTTCATGAACAATAATTGATTTGTTAATGATGAAGGAAGAAATGAATTACATCTAGTAATAAAGTTATAGGTAAAAATTCAGTTCATGTGATTACTCGTCAAAGCATGTCTTCCTGGCGAAGAGGTATGAGCATAAGGTAGCAGTAGAAACTTCTGAAGATATTCGCAGAAAGTAGCAAAAGTTCACTTCGCTGGAGCATCATCATCGAAGGACAAATTTACGAGATGATCAATTATAAGTCCAACCAAAATCCAACTGCTTCGTGGAATACCAAAAATGTCAGGGAAATAAGTGCCAGCAAAACTTACTCCATCAACAAAAGAAAAGTTCGCATCAAACAATATTTGCGAAGATAATAGTTCCAGCGAAGACAAAACATTAAATAAAAATGAAGACAAATTTCTGCGAAGAGTAAATAAAGAAATACTTTTGCGAAGAAATAAAGTGGAAGTACATCGAAGATAAGTAGAAAAGAAATAGATTAAATCACACCAAAAAAACCGTATCACCAGCGAAACATTAAGAGAAATACAACTTGGTCAAGAAGCAAATGAAGCTCAACATCAGCTCAATAAAGATTAACTGGCGAGAAGAATATTATTTTGAAGAAATAAACTTGCGAAATAAGCACCCTATAAAATTACTACGTCATCAAACTTCCGCGAAGATATATTAGATTATCACAAAGCTGAGAGAAACACAACTAAAGTTTGGAAAAGTAAATTAATGAAGTTATCAACCAAACAGGAAGCTAACACAATTGACCATTTGCGAAGAAAAGCATTAGATTTGCGAAGAAAACATTAGATTTGCGATGAAAAGGATTATTGGAGTTCGTCAAAAGCGAAGGGAAAACCCGGAGAGATTGTCAGAATATGAGAAGGAAACTTAAATTCACAAGTGAATAAAAATATTCAGCAGTAGTAACAACCACATAACCAACGAAGCAATGAGATAAATGTAGTCGCAGTCCTATTTGTTTATCGTTGTCTGATATTCGCAGACTATTTTATGTTTGGAGGAAATCATTTTGTACAATGGGTAAAAGTGGTACCTTTGTCAACATACATGGAAGCCAAAGAAATTCATAACAAGTAGGAATGAATCGCAGAGAAAGTATAGCTAAGGCATCAAGACATTTCACCGAAATATCATTGCTGTGAAATTCTAAGTGGAGAAGAGATTCTATGAAAGTATGCGAAGTTTATCTCCTCAGTAAATACGACGAATCCACAACACTAATTACTCCTAAAAAGACGAATTCCCTCTCTATCTCTTCAAATTTTCGTCTCAAAATCTCAATTCTGAAAAGAGCTTTTTACAAAAACTTCACTCATCTAATTTTCTTTCTAAAATTTTAATTCAAAATGAATTTTAATCATAGATTTACTGTTTAATAATTTTGATTTTCAAACCCATGTGAAAGGGTTAGGAGCCATGAGAACTTTTTATTACTGATACCAATTTTTAATACCCATTTTTGATTACTGATGCTAACAGGGGCAGCAAGGTTTCTCAACAAATCATCAAGTGAAAAGATTAGTTCAGTTTGGGTCAATATCAGTTCGAATCAATTAATACCTGCGAAGTTAATAGATCCTGCGAAATTAATAATTTATACGATGAAGAAGGAAGGAAGAAGATAATCTCATCACAGCATTATAAGGTTGTAAGGGCAAAGAGTATGCGAAGTAAACACTGTCAGATCTATTATTTCGCATCTGCAAGTCAAGCATAACTAGTGTGGACCTTACCGCAACAACACAAAGAGAAACTGGCGCATATGGTTTGAGGTAGAGAGAACAAGTAATAGGTCGCAGGGTCGATTCCTTATCTGTGAAAATTTTAATTTTTAATTAAATGCCAAAGGATAATAAGATAACAAGAGATAGAAGTTAGGCGTTGATTTCGCGTAGTAGTTCTTGGAAAATTGGTTAAGGTAGTGGAGTATGCATTCATGGTCGCGGGTTCAAATCCCCCTCTTCGCACATTTTTTTTTTTGCCTTGCAAAGATTTATACTATAGGACCAGAATATCGCTACAATACTTCTCTGCGAGATTAAAAACACTTCCCAGCGAGCATCACCGCAAGATCTTCAACTACATTTTGCGAGTGTCACAAAAGCAGTCAAAAGAGCGACGTAATAAATGACGAGTAAAGAAAACTTGAAAAAAGCATATTTGTCCTGCGATGGTTACAAAACTTGCGAGAGTGAACATTGTAACTAATCGCGGTAAAATCGCAGAATCAACTCGATATAAGAGGAAAACTTAGCTGTCATCCACTATGTAACTACCCTATAAATATAGACCCAATGTGTCCATAAAAGGATGATGTATTTTTGAGAGTTAAGAAAGTCTTGAGGAGAGAGAAACTTCAAGAGAATAGTTGTAATCTTGAATTCTTCCATTTCTGTAAACATTTCTGAGAACAAAATAATAAAGTGTCATTTTTAATCTTTAATTGTGAGTTGATTATAGCATGATCTTAACAAGGGTGTAGTGTGGGAAATCCTGCAACTACATTTTGGCGCCCGAAACAGGGATTGAATTAGCAAAATCATAGAAAAAGGTGAAGAAGAAGATAAGAATTGTTCAAGATTAAGAAAATCATAAAACAAATCAGTGAGATATTTGAAGGAAGGATGATTAGAATCAAAGAGGATTGTAGAAAATTGGAGTGTGGTATGTGTAGATGGTGGATTTTCGACAAAGGCTAAAATCGTAAACCCATAAATACACAAACCTTTGACTCAGCAATCAGGCGTAAATATGGAGACACGGGTTTCTCATCGAATCCTCTGACGGAGAATACTTTCTCTCAGAGTGTATATACATATGTAGTCTCATAGCTGGACAACGGCATATCTCATGAGTACTGAATACTTCAGTCATAATTTCTATTACGGGATGAACAACTCCCGAACAATTTGCTATGCTAGTATAAAGTTATAAATTAATCATTCCTAAATTCTTGGATTCATTCGCAGAATTTCTGAAAATATTCAAATATTTTCGCAGATATCTCATTACGCAAACCATGGTTCTTCCCAGCAGAAGTACATGGATTAGTAATATTGGACGCACGTGCATCAGTGCTACCGCCTGAGCGAGCCTTGTCTCAAACCTAAATTCTTGGATTCATCCGCAGAATTTCTGAAAATATTCAAATATTTTCGCAGATATCTCATTACGCAAACCATGGTTCTTCCCAGCAGAAGTACATGGATTAGTAATATTGGACGCACGGGCATCAGTGCTACCGCCTGAGCGAGCCTTGTCTCAAACCTAAATTCTTGGATTCATGGATGAGAATGAAAATATTCAAATATTTTCGAAAATATTCAAATATTTTCGCAAATATTTCATTACGCAAACCATGGTTCTTCCCGGAAGAATTCCATGGATTAGTAATGAATATTGGACGCACGGGCATCAGGGCTACTGCCTGAGCAAGCCCTGTCTTAAACTTAAATTCTCGAGTTCATCCGCAGAATTGCTAAAAATATTCAAATATTTTCGCAAATATTTCATTACGCAAACCATGGTTCTTCCCAGCAGAAGTTCATGGATTAGTAATGAATATTGGTCGCACGGGCATCAGGGCTACCGCCTGAGCAAGCCCTATCTCATATGGTGCAATTGTATTCAACAATGATACATTAACAACCACCGAACGAGCAAGTATTTCAAAATACGACGAAACGATGAACCTATGCAAAATAGGACGAAAATAACAAATAAATAAAAATTGACCAATGCGCTGGGAGCATGGACCCACTGACTGGCCGATCGGGCCGTGGTCAATCCCACATCAGTCTCATATTTTTATCATATTTTTGTTGTTTTCTCTGAGTTCATGAAAAACCTTTCGCTTGAACAAATATCCTTTGTTTTGAGGAAACTCCTCAACTTCATGGTGCTTCCTCCGCGCGGAGGAAATAATATAAAATCAAGGAGAGCATGAGGGGGCGTGACCATTGGCCAACTGGCCATGCCTGGTCCCATCCGGCCCCACACCTCATATTTCCTCATTATTTTATTAATTGCCCTAATTTCATGAAAACTCCTTAATCTCATGATATTTCCTTCGTCCCATGAAAAATAATAAAACTTAGGAAACCGGTGTGCACGAGTCATGGCCGGTCGGCCAAACCCTAGATGACTCACACGTCCCACTCTTTTATTAGGATATTTTTCATGTTTTCATAATCCCATGAAAGTTCCCTGATTTCATGATGTTTCCTTCAAATTATGAAAATTCCTTCGAATCATGAAATAATGCATAAAATAGGGAAAACGCACGGGACCGGGCCTTGGTCTGCCAGTCATGCTCCAAGCCGGTCCCACACGCTCACACGTCCCTTATTTTATTATTTATGATTTTTGATGTTTCCTTCGTCTCATGGAAACTCATTTATTTCAGCAAAACTCCTTAGTTTTATCATATTAGGAAAAATGTTAAGGGACCGGCCCCTTTGATTTTTCTTGAGTTTTACTCTCTAGCTATTTTCACCTCCCGAAAGAGCTTAAAACCTAAATTTTCCCGCGTTAGGAGATAGGAAATTCTTTTCCGTACGTAATGGAGGGGCGGACCAGCAAAATCCGAGTCCGTATGAGAAATCTATGTTGATTCTACCAAAGGATGCTGATTAGGGTTTCAACCAATCTGGGAGTGCTCAAACGATCAACATTTGATCCCGTGATCACCCAGGGCCGGTTTCATGACCTCTTGGTCGGTCCATCACCTCTTCATAATTCCTTCACTTTTCATTATTTTCCTTCATCCGATGAAGTTTTGACGGTTTTATCAGAAAACCTTAATTTTGTCATATTTTCTCAAACGGTCGCTCAAACGAGCACCAAAAAATATCAAAATTCTCAGAACTGAGACACGGACGTCTCGACGACGAAAGCATGTTACCTTGACCAACCAGGGTTGGCTTTGTGGCTCACAATGAGCCAGTCCCATGTGTTTCTCACAATCTGACCTAATTTGCACAATTGCACGTATTAGGTCCAGAACTCTCCAAACAATTTCGGAATTTGACGGAGCGATCATCATTTTATCCCGTGACCACCTAGGGCTGGTTTCCCAACCTCTTGGTGGGTACCTCATATTTTAATAATAATTAATTAGGTTCTATCACCTAATGCTGAACCCAGCAGTAATTCAGTAAATGATTAAACCAGCATTTAATCATTCTTTCAACAACTCACCAACTCTTCAAAGAGGTCTTGGATTTTGCTCACGTGAGCATATGAGAATTTCATGGTCGATCCACGGTCCCATGAAGCTGGTTCTCCTTCATTCTATGGTTAATTTCAAATAAATCATCAATTGGTCATCAATTGATTAAATTAGGGTTTCTGAATCCAAGGATCATGATTCCAGATTCAAACATTAATAATTTCACATTGATCTCATGATCAATATTCTTATTAATTATGCTCGGTTCAACTACCAGCGCTTTAATTAATATTTTATTTTGGTCACGCTACCAATATTTCATCAGACGAGCAACACTTTCTCAGATGGGCAATATTTACTCAAATTGAACTACCAATATTAAATTAGCGAGCAACACTTGATCTCCTCAACGTGAGGATCCTATCACTATCTCAGCAGACACGTTCGATTCATGAGTTGCAGAACATTCTACAAAATCATGTTTAACTCAGCAAATACGTGGACTCATCGTCCCACGAAGTCATGAAATCAGCAACCGATTTAATTAATCACGAGACATCAATCGTGTCACTTGGGGGGATATCAACTAGGGTTTTGGTTTGGCGGTCTACGGCACGTGTGTTCAAACACACGATGAAATGTGAGCAAGTCGTGCAATCAGTTGAGGGAGTTAGAAAAGTAGTGGGTGGAAAATCAACCAAGTCTCCGCACGATGAGCGCAACTGGTTTTGAGCATTATTTCCATCTCTCCATTCCTTCACTCCATCAACTGTCACACTTCATGGGATCATGGTGTTTTCAACTCCGGCATTATATAATGTTTCTGAATCCCGATTGAACAACAGGATTGGAAGAGTTCTCAAACATTCGAACAACAATCGTCTAAACGAACAATTTCTCAACAAAGTTCATACAGACGCTCATTCGTCTACACGAACTCAAAGAAATCACTCTCAATCAGGCAATATTCAATCATTCACAGCATTACACGGAAACCATAACACACCTACAATCTCATATCACCATTGATCTCACACATTTCTCAGCTTCCCTCCTACAGACCAACCCATCCTTTCTTGTGACCGAATTTACTCTAAGAACGGCCATTGTCTTGGTTTAGGCTGGAGTACTACAGATTGGTCTCTCGAACTAAAAAGCACCTCCTTCATAGCGGTGCATCTGTGTGAGGTTGAACATTTCGCTCGGTTCAAGGAATCTCCTCCGCACGGTCGTCCTCAATTCCGCAAAAAACCAGCAGATCATTTTTCCCCATCTACAGATTGGCGACCACAGTGGGATATCATTCTCTCGGTTGCAATCTCTCATTCTCACAAGATGGTTGGTCTAAGGTCAGGATCGGTCACAAACCCTAACGCAAACATCGCTAGTACTAGCAACAATGAAGACATCTCGGAAACCGTTCCGGCCACTAACACCGATGGTGGTGACATCAATCCTCCTCACAATAACACAGAAGGTCATCCTTTGTTCGGCCGACAACCTGAAGAGGTCATAGGAAATCCACCACCAACTATGGATGATCTCGTCAAAGCGCAAGAAACTCTTTCAAAAAATCAGACGGATATGGCCGCACCACAGGAAAAGCTATTTGATCACCTGAAGACCCTTTCTGACAAATTTTCAGAGAAAGTTCAAGACAAAGGGAAAGAAAAGGAGAAGTCCTCAGACGCTGCTGATCCTGAGGTAATTCCGATTCGCATGGTGAATGACGATGCAACTGACAAATCCATGAGAAATTCGTCAAAAGAATCATCAAGTTTCATTACTAGAGAAGACTTGGAGCGCCTTCTGGAGGATCATGGGAAAGACAAGACACCACATGTCCATCGTCACCAACCTCCCTATCCTACCGCTACACAAAGGACTCCGCTTCCTAAAGGTTATATTTCCCCAACTTTTACTTTGTATGATGGAACTGGTAATGCTCAAGAGCATGTATCTCGATTTCTTGAAGCCTTAGGAGAACATGAACATAACCATGTCGTCCGTCTCAAGGAATTCTCAAAATCCTTGAAAGGCAGAGCATACACCTGGTACAACAACATCGCACCGGGGACCATCAATAATTGGGGAGAGATGATTAACGCCTTCTACAGAAAATACTTCTTCGTGTCAGAGCAAGTCACTCTCTCTGACCTTGGAAGAATGTTTCAAAGGGTTGGTGAAAATCCCAATGACTTCGTGAAAAGATTCAGAATCCAAGCCCTGGATTGTCATGACCCAAATGTCACGGAGCAACAACTGGTGGATTTGTGCATCAATGGCATGCTCCTAGTCTACAGAGCTCTTTTAGAGAACCTCTGATTCCATACTTTCTCATAGCTCCACGAAGCAGCGAAGAGGTCGGCGACCAATGTGCCTACTCTGTTAGAAAGAACAAAATCCACAAAGGCTGAAGAAGCACGAGATACTTGGGGAAGCTGACGCCTAGTCAATAAGCAGTACAGTCTGCAACCTTCCGCAAATGATGTCACAGAAGGGAGCAAACGGAAAGCCGAACCACAACGCAAGCATGCTCCTTCCATCCCTTCAAAGACACAAAAGAAAGAAAATGTGGAAACGGCTCCTCAGCATATGGAAGATCCAGAAGCACCTGAATTCCCCTATTCCATCGAAGAAGTCATTGAATTGCTAGAAGCCTGGATTCAAGATGGCGCAATCAAATTTCCATATGTCAAGAAGGAACCAACTGAAGAGGCAATGGAAAATCCTAGGTACTGTCGCTTCCATAGGTTCATCGGCCACCCCACAAATGCTTGTAAGACTTTGAAGCGCATATTTAAAGAAAGGGTCGAGTCAGGAGAACTTAACCTGGGGACTGAAGGAGTGCACAGAGATCCACTTCCTGTCAGAACTTTCTCTATATCAGAAGCCCCAGTCAAGGAAGCAGTCCAGTCATTAGTGGAGCATGTGTGTGAATTACTCTATCTATCGAAGGCGCAACGAGGAGATATGTTTAAGGCTTTGAATCACATAGTTTCCGGGAAACGCCTGCTAATTTCAGATATACCTCCTGAACCCTCAGCCACTGACAAAGAAATGAATGACTGGGAACTTCTCGCCACAGTGCACGTCAAGGGAAATGAATTCAAAAGGGATTTTATTGATGTTGGTACTGCTGTTAACATCATTCCTTTAAAGACTCTTAGGGATGCTGGCATCACTCGACATGAGGCTACTCACGCTCCCACAACAATCAGAGATCATGAAGGAATTCTCAAGGATGCATATGGCTTCATCAACCTCAAAATTGTGAAAGGTTCGACATGCACTGAGACCAAATTTTACATAATCCGGGAAGACCCTGGATATGATATGATTCTTGGGCGCCCATGGATCCACGATGGAAAAGTTGCACCAACCTCTTCGGTTGTACTTTCATCCGCTGAAAAAACCTCTGAATCGGAAGAGGAAACAGAAGATATATCGCCATTTGAATATCTAGAGGAGGTCAAAGCTTTGACAGAACTTGCACAGAATTTTGGAGAGCATCCAAATGCTTTTATCAAGAGATTCCACGCTCAGACAAGTCTTATTCCTTCTCGTATGTCCATATCGTCAGTTTTCAAATATGCTCATTTGGTTCAAGGGCTTCACTCCACAAATGATTTAGCAATTGCAAACTGCTATGCATGGATCATTGCACCACAACAATATTTTACCCAATGGCTGAATCCAGAGCCTCTTCAAGTTGATCATCCAATCGGGCGATTCATTGTAGAAGACACGGCTAAACATGACAGGCAATATGAGGGATGCTCCCTTTTGCACGAGTGTCCATATGTGCCACAGCCCTGGAGTCACATTGCTCAAAGGATTCCAAATTAACAGAAGATATTCAAGGCACGGATTACAAATCCAAACAAGTTCAAAGAAGGGGATTTGGTTCTCAAGGAAACTAAGCGGGATCTTCATTCTACAAGGAACTCCAATTGGGAAGGACCATTTATGATCGCTAAGTCCATGATCGGAGGATATTACAAGATGATCAACACAGATGGATGGACCCTACCAGTAATTCACGAAAATTGGCTTAAGGCGTTTGTCTAAGATTACGGGACATTCGAGGTACTAGGAGCTTGAGCATTCATGACGTCTGGATTTGGAATTTTAGGATTTTCTTTCATTGTATTTCAATTCCTCCAAAACGTTTGCAACACTTGCAATCAGTATTTGAATTCATCAATTTATCAGAAATTCAGTTCATATTTCTTAAAGGAAAATCTCTATTAAACCCAAAAGAAAATCCTTAACCATCTACCAATCCAAAACCATGATATCAAAACCCAAATAAAACCTCACATCTCTCAAAATTCATAAGCCTAAGAGAAATGAATCAAAGAAAATCGGCAAAGAAAGATTTTCGCGCCTCTGCGTCCTTCAAAGCTTGCAAAGCCGCCTGCTCCTTGGTCAGCTCTTCAGTAAGCCTGGCGATCTTGTCTTCCTTCTCCATCACAACATCATTTGGAAAGGGTATGTTATTTTCACATGAATCTTTAATAGCATTCATCTTCTTACGAAGCCACTTCACATTGAAGCCAAGTCTCTCAGAATTCTCCAAGTTGAACTCCCAATCAAAGAGTACATCTAGAGTTACATCATTTCTGGATCTAGTACATATGTCGCTTACAACACGCAAGAGTACACTTACCTGCATTTTTAAAGCGTAAGCACACCCAGGGTTCCTGTCAACAATTATATGGCCAAATTTCTCCCATATTTTCTTGTACAAGCCCGCATACCCAATAGGAACGCTGAATCCACCAACTAACTCATGATACGGGAGTGATGCGTCGAATGGAGGATCAAAAGCAACTCCTGCACTTGGGTATTCATGCACGATCATACGGTTTTCAATTACTGGAGCAACTTCTATGGTCAAGGCAACAATTTCTTCAGTATTTTCTGCCGGTGTCCTGGATTCTTCTATTACAGCAACAATCTGAGCCTCCATGACTCCATCAACAACACTTTCCTGACCTTGAGGATCAGAGATGGTAGCCTCCCTATCAATAGCCTCAAAGTCGCTCGTTTCATCATTTTGGGTTCCTTCATTCTCAACTTCGGTATTTTGTACCTAATACTAAGATTACATGAGATTAGGCTCATCCAAGCATGAAACCAAAGGAAATCATGAACTACAACATGAAATCAGTTTAACATCATTAAATCATTTCATTTTACATGCTAGATGTCAGTAAATAACGTGAAGGTCACAAAACCACGTTTTGCAACAAGTCCGCCTGAGGAGATTTTACACTGCCCTGTACAACGCTATGAACTGGGAGAAATTGGTGAAGAATCAAGGGTTGAGTTATATACCATTCTCTTCGTATGGGTATTACCTACAACAGGTCAAAATTTCATAGCAATCGGATGAACGAGCAAAAAGATATGGTCGAAACTCGGGACTACACGATGTCTGGAAAAGTTCTGAAAGTCTCCTGGAAGTTCACTATTTCGTCTTCTTCAAGCTCTGAAAGTGCTCAAAATTTAAAAAGCTTCTTTGCTAAAGCTTGGATATTTCCTTGGCTTGAATATTCATATGCTAATCAGCAAAATCTGACATCAGACGAAGATTCTACAACGTTTTTCCTAAAGTGCTGAGTTCTGAATTTTCTGGTGACGTATTTTCTGCAAAAACTTGTCATATTCACAATACTTTCTCGTTCAGTCATTCATGGATCAGCAAGTTTATACTTTATGGATGAAATATAAGATAAATACTTACTTGGGTAGTTTCCGAAGCATTCAAGGAACCAGGATTGCTCGCATCAATGTCGACAGCTCCGCTACCTTCATTCGGTCTTGAACCCTGAGAGTTCTCTTTATCGCCATCCTTCGAACGACCGTCACCAGTATTCTCTACAACCATGGAATTATTTTCCTGGATATATCCCCAACAATCAGCATTTCATTCATAAAACTCCATGATTATTGTGGGGGAGATACTTACAACTTCTTCATCGCTCAAGTCAGAAATTGTTTGCTCGGAAAAACGAAGACCATCGATACTTGATGGGGAAAAGTTCTACAACGGAACAACAATATCAGTTTCATGATCCTAACAATACGGCCGAGAAAGGGTCATAACAAAGAGAGTACTGAAGACTCACCAAAGCGCCAGCTGGGGAATTTATAGTATTAGGTAACAACTTATAGATCTTATGCCTGCCTTCTCCGCCATGAACAACAACCTCAATCTCTGAGAAATCTACACGGATTCGAGGTCTCACAGCATGACCATCCTGTGATAAATTTCAACAGCATAATCAGAACTCAGTTATCATAATTTTATGAAGATTATAAAGCGAAACGCACCTGAGAACATCCCGGAGACGATTTTCGCTTATCATCAGAGAGATATTTCAATCTTGGTCGACTGGAAATCATCTCATCAGAAGGACGATCCTTCACTGGAGGCTGACCAACTGTCACGAATTCATGCAAGCGCTCAAATTGATCATCCTAGAAGGCTGCATAACCTGGAGTCACATAGGCGAGCCTGTCAGAGCAAGGGAACCAATATTTACTTCCTTCCACATGAGTATGGTCCAAATGAGTCATGAGCTGCTCAGACGATGGTTTCCTCCTACGAATAGTTGGAACGCACTGGTCCATACCCATTTGTCGAGCTGCTCTATCAATATTATACTCCTCCACTGAAAATTCCCATACGAGACTGACGGCAAATGACCATGGGTGCAACTCAACATGAAAGACCTCTCACCATCGTTCAGATCTGCACCGGATGACAAGCTAGTACTCTCTCCATCATTGAAAGTCGTTGGTTGGGAAACATAGGAAGGCACTGACACCCAAGGACGAAAATTGAACTCAAACTCATCGTCCAACATGTCAATAAGGTGCGCCTTAGACCGAGGTTTCTTTGTAGACCAACGCATGATCCTAGCATTGTCTTTCTCAGGAAAAATGTGGCGAGCGTCAGTATTGGGTCCTTGCAAAACATTACGCGGGATGGGTGCATAATTCTTGAAGTGTTCCCACATAAAGGCTTGAAGAAACATCGTGTTAGCATAACATTCAACCCTCATGAAGTTGTTCGACACACTGGAGTCGATAACCAAAGAATCTAAGTTGTAATATAAGGAGCCCAAGAACAAGCTCCCTATTGGAAGTTGCTCACCTTGAGCCATTTTAATAGCGAAGGGGATCACGAAAGGCTTCAACAAGTTTCCGCTGTCTTCAAAGACATCTCTGGACAACCATAAACACAAGAAAGCAGTAATGGGTAATATATCGTCAATAGGTTTATCAGAAACCTCGTCTTTGGGCCACCAGCGTGTCAACCAAAGAGCATAGCATCCTTTAATGCTAGCCTTGTTTGCTACCTCCATTGCATCTGTCAAGACGTGAGAAATGGCGGTCTCCTCATCAGAAAGATCCCCAGGGAAATTACCCGTGATTGGGAGGTGCATCAAAGCTGCAACGTCTTCCAAAGTAATGGTAAATTCTCCCCATCTGCATATGAAGGTGTGAGTGGGAATACACCAACGAGAAAGCAGAGCTACCATACTCCTTGCGTCATGATAAATGAATAAATCTCCAGAAGCCTGAATAGCTCTCGTCACCTGCGCCTGATCGAGCATGGCCCTCACATGAGGAAAACCTAGCATATGCCTCGCCCATCCAGCAAATTTCTCCAAAGGTCGACGAGAAAGTTTGAATTCTATAATTGATGCGAAGAAGACTCCTCGCTCAAGACAAAACCGGATGACTGTCTTAGGGGTCACAAATTTCTTCTGAGTGACAGTTCTGGGATTTATCAGAAGACGATACGCTGGGGACTTCAAATGTTTTTCGGCTCCTGGAGTATATTCCTCAAAGAATGTGTCATCAATGTTTGGGATGTTCTTAATCCCGGGGGTTTCATCTTCGTCTTCACCAACAGAAGCTTCATCCATGCATGTCTCACCTCTGGATATGTCATCATCAATACACATTTCATCTCTTGAAGAGTCGTTAACTTGGGAGCTGGTCATATTTATGAAGTAGCTGCAAAATTCATATTACATTTTACTTCAGCGCATCATCCAGAATCAAAGAAATACTAGCGTCTAACGGTAATTCTTAACTCTTACCTTTTTACGCTTCCACTAAACAGTAGTGAGAGTAATGCTAGAGTTAATGCTCCCGAATCTTCTGCTTCTTCAAAACCTACAAAAGACGTCCGAAAATTCAGATTTTTCATAAAATCATGAACAGTTCTATTGTGTGAACATTCACCATAGAATTCTGAAAATTAAGACATTATTTCATCATGAATAATCTTTATCTCTAAGCAACATCACATAAAACTCAAGTTTCGATTTTAGAGGAATAATATATATTTGCATACATATATATGTAAACGAAACGTTTATTTACTCACGTAAATAAATAAATATTTTCAGCATGAGCCAGGCTCATAAAAATAAATCGTGGATACTCCACGGTTTCAAAAAAAAAAAAAAAACCTTTTCATGAACCAACCATGTTTTTACAAGAAAACTCTTTTCCTTCGTGTTGTCATATGTATTTGAAACGAAGGTTTATTTCAATTTTGTGAAAACTCACGCATCACATGATAAAGTTTTACATGAAAGCTCATACATAAGATTTTATCACTGAATACAAGTTCACGTATACATAAATAGGAGAACCCGCTTCTCCGCACCATCGTTATTCTTTAAAACGAAGATTTTACTACGGTTTTGTGAAAAATTCACTTTTTGTGATAAAACTTTGGCTCACGTGAAAGCTCATCAACATAGTTTCATCACTGAACCTACATATTCATATATGAAGGAAAACCTCTCCTAAATCAGGGATTATTACTAGTTTTCAAAAACTAACGATCAAACGAACATACGTTTTCAAAAACGAAGGTTTTTCAACGAAACCCACAATCATATATACACGGGTATATAATTTTATCATGATCAATATGTGAACAACTCATAAAATTCATGAGCATCAGCAAAAAAAAAAAAAAAAAATTTGACGCATACATGTCGGCGCCGGTGAAGAACCGCCGGACGGTGACGGCAACGGTAGCGGCGCTGGAGCTCCGGCGAAATTTTTTTCCCTTCTCTCATGGTGTTGGTGTGAAGATGATGAGGTGATGGGAGTTTCTGGTCGTAAGAAAATTAAAAAAATAAAAAAAGGAGAAGCAATTCCTTTTATGACAAACTTTGTTTCCAAAACCTAATTTTCCAAGGATTTCCTTATTGGGCCCGGCCCGCGAATCCCGAACGACCAAGGTCCCGTCATCCAAATCAGCGGTTCAACACCAAATCATGCTCACCAAACGAAATTCTATCATGCCACTAGAGCCTACTTTCAAGTCATGATATGCTCGTACGATCGAAATCCGGTAACATCTTAACTTACGACTGAGTTCAATTACTTGCACTGTTATGACCGGAAAATCACCATTCAATGCTGACTGAGGAACACAACTTTCCTCACTAAGAAGGGGACTTAATTTAGATGGTGGATTTTCGACAAAGTCTAAAATCGTAAACCCATAAATACACAAACCTTTGACTCAGCAATCAGGCGTAAATATGGAGACACGGGTCTCTCATCGAATCCTCTGAAGGAGAATACTTTCTCTCAGAGTGTATATAGATATGTAGTCTCACATCTGGACAACGGCATATCTCATGAGTACTGAATACTTCAGTCATAATTTCTATTACGGGATGAACAACTCCCGAACAACTTGCTCTGCTAGTATAAAGTCATAAATTAATCATTCCTAAATTCTTGGATTCATCCGCAGAATTTCTGAAAATATTCAAATATTTTTGCAGATATATCATTATGCAAACCATGGTTCTTCCCAGCAGAAGTACATGGATTAGTGATATTCATTAGCCTTGTCTCAAACCTAAGTTCTTGGATTCATCCGCAGAATTTCGAAAATATTCAAATATTTTGGATATCTCATTACGCAAACCATGGTTCTTCCCAGCAGAATACATGGATTAGTAATATTGGACGCATGGGCATCGGTGCTACCCGAGCGAGCCTTGTCTCAAACCTAAATTCTTGGATTCATCCGTTGAGAATTTCGAAAATATTCAAATATTTTCGCAAATATTTCATTACGCAAACCATGGTTCTTCCCAGCAGAAGTCCATGGATTCTACGCACGGGCATCAGGGCTACTGCCTGATCAAGCCCTGTCTTAAACTTAAATTCTCGAGTTCATCCGCAGAATTGCTAAAAATATTCAAATATTTTCACAAATATTTCATTACGCAAACCATGGTTCTTCCCAGCAGAAGTCCATGGATTAGTAATGAATATTGGACACACGGGCATCGGGGCTACCGCCTGAGCAAGCCCTGTCTCAGATGGTGCAATTGTATTCAACAATGATACATTAACAACCACCGCACGAGCAAGTATTTCAAAATACGACGAAACGATGAACCTATGCAAAATAGGACGAAAATAACAAATAAATAAAAATTGACCAAGGCGCTGGGAGCATGGACCCACTGACCGGCCGATCGTGTCGTGGTCAATCCCACACCAGTCTCATATTTTTATCATATTTTTGTTGTTTTCTCTGAGTTCATGAAAAACCTTTCGCTTGAACAAATATCCTTTGTTTTGAGGAAACTCCTCAACTTCATGGTGCTTCCTCCACGCGGAGGAAATAATATAAAATCAAGGAGAGCATGAGGGAGGGCGTGACCATTGGCCAACCGGCCATGCCTGGTCCCATCCGGCCCCACACCTCATATTTCCTCATTATTTTATTAATTGCCCTAATTTCATGAAAACTCCTTAATCTCATGATATTTCCTTCGTCCCATGAAAAATAATAAAACTTAGGAAACCCGTGTGCACGAGTCATGGACGGTCGGCCAAACCCTAGATGACTCACACGTCCCACTCTTTTATTAGCATATTTTTCATGTTTTCATAATCCCATGAAAATTCCCTGATTTCATGATATTTCCTTCAAATTATGAAAATTTCTTCGAATCATGAAATAATGCATAAAATAGGGAAAACGCACGGGACCGGGCCTTGGTCGGCCAGTAATGCTCCAAGCCGGTCCCACACGCTCACACGTCCCTTATTTTATTATTTATGATTTTTAATGTTTCCTTCGTCTCATGGAAACTCATTTATTTCAGCAAAACTCCTTCGTTTTATCATATTAGGAAAAATGTTAAGGGACCGGCCCCTTTGATTTTTCCTGAGTTTTACTCTGGCTGTTTTCACCTCCCGAAAGAGCTTAAAACCTAAATATTCCCTTGTTGGGAGATAAGAAATTCTTTTCCGTACGTAATGGAGGGGCGGACCAGCAAAATCCGAGTCCGTATGAGAAATCTATGTTGATTCTACCAAAGGACGCTGTTTAGGGTTTCAACCAAACTGGGAGTGCTCAAACGATCAACATTTGATCCCGTGACCATCCAGGGCCGGTTTCATGACCTCTTGGTCGGTCCCTCACCTCTTCATAATTCCTTCACTTTTCATTATTTTCCTTCATCCGATGAAGTTTTGACGGTTTTATCCGAAAACCTTAATTTTGTCATATTTTCTCAAACGGTCGCTCAAACGAGCACCAGAAAATATCAAAATTCTCAGAACTGAGACACGGATGTCTCGACAATGAAAGCATGTTACCTTGACCAACCAGGGTTGGCTTTGTGGCTCGCAATGATCCATTCCCACGTGTTTCTCACTATCTGACCTAATTTGCACAATTGCACGTATTAGGTCCAAAACTCTCCAAACAATTTCGGAATTTGATGGAGCGATCATCATTTGATCCCGTGACCACCCAGGGCTGGTTTCACAACCTCTTGGTCGGTCCCTCATATTTTAATAATAATTAATTAGGTTCTATCACCTAATGATGAACCCAGCAGTAATTCAGTAAATGATTAAACCATCATTTAATCATTCTTTCAACAACTCACCAACTCTTCAAAGAGGTCTTGGATTTTGCTCACGTGAGCATATGAGAATTTCATGGTCGATCCACGGTCCCATGAAGCCGGTTCTCCTTCATTCTATGGTTAATTTCAAATAAATCATCAATTGTTCATCAATTGATCAAATTAGGGTTTCTGAATCCAAGGATCATGATTCCAGATTCAAACACTAATAATTTCACATTGATCTCATGATCAATATTCTTATTAATTATGCTTGGTTCAACTACCAGCGCTTTAATTAATATTTTATTTTGGTCACGCTACCAATATTTCATCAGACGAGCAACACTTGCTCAGATGAGCAATATTTACTCAAATTGAACTACCAATATTAAATTAGGGAGCAACACTTGCTCTCCTCAACGTGAGGATCCTATCAATGTCTCAGCAGACACGTTCGATTCATGAGTTGCAGAACATTCTACAAAATCATGTTTAACTCAGCAAATACGTGGACTCATCGTCCCACGAAGTCATGAAATCAGCAACTGATTTAATTAATCACGAGACATCAATCGTGTCACTTGGGGGGATATCAACTAGGGTTTTGGTTTGGCGGTCTACGGCACGTGTGTTCAAACACACGATGAAATGTGAGCAAGTCGTGCAATCAGTTGAGGGAGTTAGAAAAGTAGTGGGTGGAAAATCAACCAAGTCTCCGCACGATGAGCGCAACTGGTTTTGAGCATTATTTCCATCTCTCCATTCCTTCACTCCATCAACTGTCACACTTGATGGGATCATGGTGTTTTCAACTCCGGCATTATATAATGTTTTTGAATCCCGATTGAACAACAGGATTGGAAGAGTTCTCAAACATTCGAACAACAATCGTCTGAACAAGCAATTTCTCAACAAAGTTCATACGGACGCTCATTCGTCTACACGAACTCACATAAATCACTCTCAATCAGGCAATATTCAATCATTCAGAGCATTACACGGAAACCATAACACACCTACAATCTCAGATCACCATTGATCTCACACATTTCTCAGCTTCTCTCCTACAGACCAACCCATCCTTTCTTGTGACCGAATTTACTCTGGAACGGCCATTGTCTTGGTTTAGGCTGGAGTACTACAGATTGGTCTCTCGAACTTAAAAGCACCCCCTTCATAGTGGTGTATCTATGTGAGGTTGAAATTTTTGCTCGGTTCAAGGAATATTCCTCCGCATGGTCGTCCTCAATTCCGCAAAAACCAGCAGATCGTTTTTCCCCATCTACAGTATGGTAACAAGAACAATGATTGATAGATTTCATGAAAATATTAAGGGGAAGATACACAAACGGGATTTTGAAGGAAGAAAAATTGTGACGGTGGAAAAAATATCACCATTGAAAGATTGGGAAAAGAAGAAAATCACATTTACAGCAGCAGAAATACCAGAGGAAAATATAAGTCATACATCTCCATTGGTAATCACAGTATCCACTATACCAATAAGAAAGGAGGAATCAATAAAATCTGTAGAAGAATGGGCTATGAATATAACATTGGTGGATGCAGGAAGTTCTGTAGATATAATATTTTATCATACTTTCAAGAAAATGGGATATAAGGATGAAGAAATATCTTATTCAACATATCATGTTCATGGCTTTGGAAAGTCTTTAACAAAACCTAAAGGCGAGATAGTGGTACGAATTCCACTAGGGGTGATTGAAACACAAGTAACGTTATGTTTGGTAGACATGGAATCACCGTATAACATGATATTAGGAAGACCATGGATACACGCAATCAAGGATGTAGCATCAACGTTGCATCAATGCATCAAATTTCCTATACCCAGTGGAATTGGAGAAATTAGAGGAGACACAGATTTTGCGAAATTGTGTTACCAAATTGAAGTAAGAAATTGTGAAGAACGTCCAAATCTGCGAAAGGCTCACAGAAAATTGGCGAGAGAAGCAAAAAAGAAAGAAGAATTTAAAGTTTACATGATAAGAGCAAAAGAAGGAAAAGGAATACCCAGTGAAATCTCGTGAGAAGGAGATGAACTCGCGAGATTTATGAAAACACCAACACCAATGGGAGAACTTGAAGCCAGTTATATTGCAGCAGAACCAACAAAAAAAAAATATTGGGAGTGAAGAAAAGCCTAAAATGCTGAAAATTGGGACTAGAATGGAGGCAGATGAGGAAGAAAGAACTATAAATCTCTTGCGAGAGTATAAAGATATCTTCGCGTGGAGCATGGATGAGATGCCAGGGATAGATCCATCAATAGCATGTCATAAATTAGAAATCAACAAAAATATAAGACCATTTAAGCAAAGAATAAGGAAAATCTCAACAACATATCATTCTCAAATAGAAGAAGAATTACAGAAGATGCTCGACGCAGGAATTATAAGGCAAGAAAAATATCCAGAGTGGATTGTAAATATGGTAGTGGTCCCAAAGAAGAACAATGGGATAAGAATTTGTATAGATTTCACTGATTTAAACAAGGCTTGTCCTAAAGATAGTTTTCCATTACCAGATATCCCACAGATGGTTGAATCAGCAGCAGGAAATGCTAGAATATCATCGTTGGATGGATATAAAGGATATAATCAAATCCCTCTCGCTGAAGAAGATCAAGAACATACCGCATTTTTTGCTCCAAGAGGATTATATTGTTATACAAAGATTCCCTTTGGCTTACGAAATGCTGGTGCAACATATCAAAGGATGGTGGAGAAGGTGTTTGCAAAGTGGATTCATAAAACATTAGAAGTGTATGTAGACGATATGTTGATCAAAAGTAAAGAATCCGATAATCATGTGCAAGATCTGAAAGAGATTTTCGATCAAATGCGGCAATTTAATATAAAGTGAATCTCGATAAATGTACTTTTGGAGTAACTTCAGGAAAATTTCTGGGGTATATTGTATCAAAAGAAGGAATACAAGTTGATCCGGAAAAAGTACAAGCAATTCACGATATGCCAACGCCTATAACGGTAAAAGATGTGCAAAAATTGAATGGACTCTTAGCCTCGCTATGAAGATTCATTTCGCGATCTCCAGAAAAGTGCAAACATTTTTTTGATATACTCAAGAAGGGAACAAAATTCAAGTGGACAGATGAGTATGAAAAGGCTTTTCAAGGAATAAAAGAACATTTGGTGAACATAACTATCTTACAGAAAGCTGAACCGGGAGAAGAACTATTGATTTATCTCGCAACAACCACATATACGCTAAGTGTTGTGTTGCTGCTAGTAGATGCAAGGGTAGAAAAATCAATTTATTACATCAACAAAACGTTCAATTCTGCAGAGAGAAATTATTCAAAGATTGAGAAACTAATCCTAGCATTGGTGCATGCAACTTTTAAGCTTCGCATCTACTTTCAAGCACATAAGGTCAAAGTGTTAACAAAAGTGCCAATTGAATCAGTAATGAAAAATTCAAAAAGATCAGGCAGAGTAGAGAGATGGAATGCACAAGTAGGACACTTTGATATTCAATATGAAGTTTTATCCTCTCCAAAGTCGCAATTTATCGCAGACTTCTTAGATGAATTTCCTTTAGAAGATGATAAAGTTGTAGAAGAGATGATGGATGTAGAAGAGGAACATGGAGATCCAAAAGAACTATTAACAGAGCCCGACAGATGGGAGATATTGGTGGATGGATCATCAAATGGAGAAGGAAATGGGATTGGAGTTGTTTTTATTTCACCAGTGGGAGAGAAAACAGCTTTTTCATTTAGATTGGAATTTACATCCACTAATAATGAAACAGAATATGAGGCTGTGATTCATGCTTTAAAATTTGCGGTAGAAATGAAGTTAGAAAATGCTAGAATCACCAGTGATTCACAGTTAGTTATTCGCAAGATAAAAGGAGAATACACAACAAATGAACCATCTTTAAGAAAGTATAAAAGATTAGTCGAAGAATTATCTGCGAGAATTCCAAAAATAAAATGGAGACACATATCGAGGAAAGATAATAGGCTCGCAGATGCTTTTGCTTTCATATCCAGTATGATGACAAATCCAGCTGCGAGGTGCATAAAAATTCAAACACTTTTATTACCAGCGATAAACAAGGAAGAAGAAGAGGAAGATGTGATGATGGTAGAAATTGGCGAAGAAGAATTAAAGAGCAACATTACAGATTGGCGAGCAGATCTTCATGCATACTTGGCAAGAGGAGAAATTCCAAGAAATCGACTGGAGGCACATAAATTGAAAAGTAGGGCAACCAATTATGAATTAAGAGATGGAGTATTATATCGCAGATCTTTTAGTGGACCATCTCTAAGATGTTTGACGAGGGAAGATGGACAAAAAGTATTGAAGATGTTGCATAGTGGTGACGCTGGTAATCATATTGGAGGAAGATATTTGGCATATAGAACAAAAATTCAAGGCTATTACTGGATATATATACATGAAGATGCAAAACAACTCTCGAGGCGTTGCGAAGATTGCCAGCGATATGGAAAGAAGATACATGCACTAGGATCACCATTATCATCTTCAACAAGTGTATGGCCTTTGGGGAAATGGGGGTTAGATATTGTGGGACCATTTGTACCTAGTTCTGGAAAAAGAAGATATCTGATTGTCGCAACAGATTATTTCACAAAATGGGGAGAAGTAAAGGCAGTACAACATATTCGCGATAAAGATATATGAATCAGCAATAGATTCAAATTTAAGTCTCTCCATGAAACGAGTCCAATTTGAAACTAATATATGAATCAAGAATTTAAGATGGAGACTTGAGTACGGAAGATATAAAAGCAAAATAGAAAAACAAAAGGGTAGAGGTAGGAAAATTGTACCTTTCATCTCTTCTCGTAATTGTGAGGCAGGAAAATATTCATATGAATCAAGAATTTAAGATGGAGACTTGAGTACAGAAGACATTATTTCGAAACTAATAATGTTCATTCTCGCAAGCATCGTTCCCATCGCAGGGCAATCATGCTCTTCTCGTGTTTCTTCATTCGTTAGCTATTACGTCATTCTTTAAATTATCTTGTGACACTCGCAAAGTGTTGTTGAAGAACTCGTAGAACTGTCGCTGTAAATCTCGCAAAAGTGTTGTAGTGGCGATATTCTGATCCTACATCTTGCCTCTTCTCATGTCTTTTATGCGAGGGAGGAAAGATCATGAGAAATAAAATGCCGCATCTATTCATCATTTCATCTTCTATGACCAACAAAACTCCGTAAATTAAGTGTTACCGCATACACGTGTCGAATATTCTTGTTTTTACCGATTAATCTTTTATTACCCGGTTACCATCCTTTTGTCTATAAAAGAGAGAATCTATCAAAGAAATGTTTTTTCTTCTTTTACTTCTTCGTCTTCTTCACTTCTTCATTCTTTGTAAAAAAATTCTACCTGCAACCTTCTTCTTTAACTTCTGCAAATTCACCTGCTGCTGCTTCAATGGAATATCCAAGGTATGTGTTCTTTATTAAACTCGATTTTGCTTGTCTAAATCCTATTTATTCACTCTATTAGATCTTTTTTTCCTGATTCTATATAACTCCCACACCATGTTTTCTTTTCAGTGGAACTACATCCAACACCCAGTTTGTCGATCAAAAACCTAATCTTCAAGAAGATTTACAACAAAAACTCGCTAAAAAGAAAAGGAAGTTTGCGAGTCATAAGGTAGGAAGAAACATTTGTTTTCTTTATAAAAATATTATTGCCTCTGTTTATTATCTATATTATTACTCGCAGGGTGATGAAAATGTTGTTAGACCTCGCAAGCAATATCGCAAAGCCAAGACTCTTGAGATTGATATTACTATTCCCAAATTTTCATCTTCAAAATCTTTTCTACTACTTCGCAGATGGAACCTCCATCCTCTATTTGCGAGAATGTCATTATCAATACCCCTAATTCCATTAATCCTCCAATAAATGAGACTCCCAAAACTGTTATGAACAAAGTTTCTTCCTCTCCTATTTTGCCTCCAACTGTTACTTTTCCAGACACTCCACCTTTGAATCCAACTATTTTTTATCCTATTTTGCCTCCAAATTTGAATCCAACTCGACATCATTACCACTTCACCCTCTACACCTCTTCCCTCATCTAAAGAAGTGGCAGTAGGGATTGATGCTGCTTTTAAAGTTTTGTCTGACATTTTATATGATGCCAGGAAATCTTCTACTGACCTTTTCAAATATGATGTCTGCGAGACTTTAATCAAATATTTTGGTCCTGATCGAACTACTTCACGAGTGTCTTTAGAAAATGAAGTTGAAACTCTAAAGAGAAGTCTCCAATCCAAAACTTCAGAATGTGATATTCTTGATCACAAGCTTCGCAACTCTTTACTAGATTGCGAAATCTTCGCGATAAAAACAAGGAGTTAAAAGGTATAGTTCTTCTTCCTTTGCCTCTAATTTTTCTGTTCTTATAGATTTTCATATTTTCTGTACTCAATTTCCTTTTAAATATTTGGTTTGACTATTTAGCTTTAAATCAGAAACGATTAATGAAGATATTTGAATTTGAGTCTGTTGCTGAAGAAGCTCATGTTGAGAGAGATTCTTGGATGGATCAATATAATAGATTAGATAATCTCTACACATACTCAATCGATCAAATAAATAATCTTACCAATGAGAATGATCAATTAGCGCAAAGGCAAATTCTATTAAGTAGCGAAGTTACTCGCCTCTCATACTTGTTAACCCAAGCTAACTTGGCGATGGAATCTTTATTAGATGAAAATAAGACTTTGTCTCAAGATAAATATAGCTTCTTGAACAAAATGGCGATCTCCTCGCAGCAAATAAATATTCTTCAGAAAGTGTGTAACGACCAAGAACAATCTCTTCGTTCATTAAAAGTTGAACTCAAGGAAGTAACTGAATCTTCTGCCGCTGAGAAAGATAAACTTATCAAGGGCATGTTAACTCTAAGTCTAAAGGCTAGTAATCTCCAGGATCAGTATTCTCAATTAGAATAATCTTACTCCCTATTAGCAAAAGAAAATACATATCTTCACTCCAAAGAAGAAATGATAAAATCTCGCCTGAAGGGTATTGTTGGGGATAATTTTGATGATGCCATGAATCAATGGGAGAATTGTTTCTTAACATTAATTCAAAATTTAACTTCTCAAAAAGAAGGTAGTCATTTTGACTGCCTTAACTGTTAACTTTTCTATTTAATTTTTCTGCTATATCTCTTGCGAGATTTTCATCTGAATGTTTTCTTGTCAATTTATGTTTCTCGCAGAATCTGAAAAAAGCCTTCATTCTACCATTTTCTGATCTGACTGAAAAATTGGCTAAAGTTTGCAAAGAAAACGGAACGCTCACCGCCAATCTTGTTCAATCTCGCGATCATTCCGAAAGGAGATATGACTACCTTGAATACTTCAAAAATATGGAAATTAGAAATCACGATAAAGGCTTCCTTCGCAAGGTTCATCTTAGTGCTGAAGTTCTTGTAAATGACATTTTGATATCCCAGTCTCTCCCTCTTGTATCTGTTGATCCTCTAGAAGTAGATGATGATGAAACTCCTCTCCCCATGGATGATGATCTAATCTATGTAAGTGGTGAATAAAATGCCTCTCAAGAAGACCAAACAGAAGAAGAAAGAAGTCTTTCTAAAGAAGTAGATACTGGTGGTGCAGACGAAGAAGAAAATCAAGTTGATCGCAACGCGAAAAATATTGACAAGGAGAATGAAGATCACGAGACTAATGGCAAGGCCAATATTGAAACTTGAGTTTTGTTTTCCTTTTCCTCCTCTTTCTTGAGAGCAATGTATCATTATGCAACTTTGGAATTCAACTTTATTTCTATTATTTTGAATATTCTCAAGAAAGATAATGATATTTTATTTATTAACTCCCATAATTTCCCCTCATTATTTTTCTTGTGATGAACAAGTATTTCCCGCATTTGTTCCTTGCAAAACTGTGTTGAGAATAGTACCTGCTAAATTATGTATAGTACTGCGATATTATGGATAATCCTGTTGTGTGATTCTGAATAATATTTCTGAGAAATTCTGAAGGATACTTGTTTCTCATCATCTCTTCCGTGGTTAACAAATCTTTCCTGCATTCTTAAAAGAAAATAGTTAATGTTTGGGATTATTCTGTTGGTCTTATTTTTCCTTCCTAGTTAAAGGTCTTATTGTGCCAATTTTTTGTGTCCGCGACAAAATCGCAGGACGTTTTTACATTTACATGTAAAAACCCATTGATCTTTCCTTATCCATATTTTTTCGATTTCTCTGCGACAATATGACAAGTCTAAGCTCCCTTGCGAGAACAAAGCCTTATGACATTGTCGTCTTGCGATGAAATCGCATGACGTCTTTACACTTTCATGTAAAAACCCATTGATCTCATCTTAACTTTTTCTCATGGATTGTTGCCTCTGTATGATATTTGTCACGCGACAATATGACATGCCTAAATGTTTTTGTGATCATAAAGCCCCATAACATTACCGTCTTTAGACACTTATCAGCTCCCTAATGGATGGTGCCGCCCTTATCTTCCCCCTGGTTTCCCCTTCAAGGAGGGCACATCGGCCATAAAAGACTAGCTCCTCCCATCCGGTCTTAACAACAACCAGCTGTTTTCGCATTCTATTGTCCTTTATGCCTATATGGCTTATGGTTACAAGACTGCACCCTAGGTGGGGTTTTTTTCGGGCCGAGTGCATCATAGCCAAGACTTTCCAGGGTAGTTTCGTACGCCCCGGGCACCCTTGGCTCAACCTTGTACCTCTGCGCCTTGGTCATACTATGCACTCCTTAGAAGAGACCCTCGGTCGTCCAACCAGGGTATAACATTATATAGTTGTAAATCCAAGGTATCTCCCCCGGATAGGTTTTCTTTAACCCCAACATCTCCATGACTCAGGTTCCAGCAGCGGTATAACCTTATCCCTGAATCATGTAAAGAGATACCCCCTTATATGACGCACTTTAGGTATTACATTTTCCTCTTGCGAAATTGTATCCGCGAACTAAGGTGTACTCCATAAAGGTTCGTCCCATTTTATTAATCCCTGCGAAATTATTATTCGCGTTTCTTGCGATATTTACGCATTTCTTACTTGCTCTGTTATTGGAAGAATTTCGCAGCCATAATATAGAAAAATTTATTCTCCGTTTCATCATATAACATACCAACATCTCTAATATCGCAGAATTTGTCATTGATAATATCTTTTCAGGAATAATCTATTCCATGGTCTATCAAGTCTTTGACCAACATCTCTCCCTTCATGATCCATTAATTTGTATGGTCCATCCCATTTTCTTGCCAGTTTACCACCATTTTCTCGTTGATAACTTGGTGTTTCTCACAGCACTAGGTCACCTGGTTGGAATTCATGTTTTTTGACACGTTTGTTGTACTCGCGAGCTATTCTTCGCTAATAATTTTCCATATGTTGTAAAGATTTTTCTCTCTTCTCTTCCAATTCATCCAGTTTATTCAGAATCATCCCAGTACTAAGATTCTTATCCCAAGCCTCTCTTTTTTTTGTAGGAATGGCAACTTCTGTTGGTAACACAGCTTCAACCCCATATGTCAAACAAAAAGGTGACATTCCGGTAGCTTCCCGTCTAGTTGTATTGTAAGCCCATATTGCATTATGTACTTGTTCGCACCATTCCTTGTGGTGTCCTTCTAATTTCTTTTTCAGTATATCTGCAATTGTCTTATTTGTTGCATCTTCCTGTCCGTTGGCCTGTGGATATAATGGTGTCGATTTTCCACATTTGATTTTAAATGCATTAAGTAACAATTCGGTGTTCTGCCCTTCAAACTGTTTTCCATTATCAGATACCAATTGTGCAGGAATCCCAAATCTGCAAATTATATTTTCAAATATGAATGTAAAAATGTCTTTGTCGCGGATGTGTTGCACTGCTTTTACTTCTCCCCATTTTTTGAAATAATCTGTAGCGACAATTAAATATCTTCTTTGTCTAGAACCTGGTACAAATGGTCCTACGATATCCAACCCCCATTTTCCAAAAGCCCACACACTGGTTGAAGATGATATTGGTTCCCCCGGTGAATTTATTTTCTTTCCATATTGCTGACAATCTTCGCATCGTCTTGAAAGTTGCTTCGCGTCCTCATGCATATATGGCCAATAATAACCTTGCATTTTTGTTCTGTATGCCAAAGGTATTCCCCCGCTGTGATTACCAGCATCTCCGCTATGCAACATCTTTAACACATTTTGTCCTTCTTCCCTTGTCAAGCATCTTAGTGATGGTCCATCAAAAGATTTGCGATATAATACTCCATCTCTTAATTCATAATTTGTTGCACGGCATTTTAATTTATGTGTTTCTAATCTATTTCTTGGTGTCTCTCCTATTGCCATATATGCATGAAGTTTTGTTCGCCAATCTGCAATATTGCCTTTTGGTTCTTCTTCACCACCTTTTATCATCATCACATCTGCTTCATCTTCTTCTTCCTTATTGATTGATGGTGATACAACTGTCTGAATTTGTATGCATCTCGCAGCTGGATTTATCATCATGCTAGATATGAAAGCAAAAGCATCTGCGAGTCTGTTATCTTTTCTTGATATATGTCTCCATTTTATTTTTGGAATTATCGCAAACAATTCTTCAACAAGTTTCTTGTATTTCTTCAAAGATGGTTCATTTGTTGTATATTCTCCTTTTATCTGGCGAATAACCAATTGCGAGTCACTAATAATTCTTGCATTTTCCAACTTTATTTCTATTGTGAATTTTAACGCATGTACCACCGCTTCATACTCTGTCTCATTATTAGTGGACGTGAATTCCAGACGAAATGAAAAAGCCATTTTTTCTCCTTCTGGTGAAATAAAGACAACTCCAATTCCATTACCTTCCCCATTTGATGATCCATCCACCAATATTTCCCACATGTTAGGTTCTTTTAATAGATCTTTTGGGTCTCCATGTTCTTCTTCTATGTCTATCATTTCTTCTACAGCTTCATCATCTTCTAGAGGAAATTCTACTAAAACATCTGCTACAGCTTGTGATTTTGGCGAGGATAGAATTTCGTATTTGATTTCAAAGTGCCCTACTTGTGCATTCCATCTCTCAACCCTGACTGATCTTTTTGAATTCTTCATTACTGACTCAATTGGTACCTTTGTTAATACTTTTATTTTATGTGCTTGAAAATAGATGCGAAGTTTAAAGGTTACATAAACCAATGCCAGAATTAACTTCTCGATCTTTGAGTAATTTTTCTCTGCAGTATTAAATGTTTTGCCGATGTAATAAATTGGTATTTCTACTCCAGCGTCCACTCGCAGTAATACTGTACTTAATGCGTGCGAGGTTGTCGCAAGGTAGATCAATAATTCTTCTCCGGGCTCTGGTTTCTGTAAGATAGATATGTTCATCAAATATTCTTTAATTCCTTGAAAAGCCTTCTCACATTCATCTGTCCACTTGAACTTTGAACCCTTCCTGAGTATGTTGAAGAAATGCTTGCATTTATCTGAAGATCGCGATATAAATCTTCCTAGAGAGGCTAAGAGCCCGTTCAACTTCTGCACATCTTTTACGGTTGCTGGTGTTGGCATGTCACGAATTGCTTGTACTTTATCTGGATCAACTTGTATTCCTTCCTTTGACATAATATATCCCAAAAATTTCCCTGACGCTACTCCAAAAATACATTTTTCAGGATTCACCTTGTTGTTAAAATATCTCATTTGGTCGAAGATCCACTTTAAGTCTTGTACATGGTTTTTAGCTTCTTTACTTTTGACTAACATGTCATATACATATACCTCTAATGTTTTATGGATCCATTTTTCAAACACTTTTTTCACCATTCTTTGATATGTTGCACCATCATTTCGTAAACCAAAGGGCATCTTTGTATAACAATATAATTCTCTTGGGGAAAAGAATGCGGTGTGTTCTTGGTCTTCTTCAGCGAGAGGAATCTGATTATATCCTTTATACCCATCTAATGAAGATATTGTATCATTTCCCGCTGCTGATTCGACCATTTGAGGAATATCTGGTAATGGAAAGCTATCTTTTGGACAAGCTTTGTTTAAGTCAGTAAAATCTATACAAATTCTTATCCCTTTATTCTTTTTTGGAACCACCACCATATTTGCAATCCATTCCGGGTACTTTGCCTGCCTTATAATTCCCGCATCAAGCATCTTCTGTAATTCTTCTTCTATTTGGGAATGGTATGTTGTTGCGATTTTTCTTATCCTTTGCTTAAATGATCATAGATTATTGTTACGATTTCCCACAACACACCCCAAATTCAACAGGAAAATCATTTTGTTTTCTTTGCGATTTTTCAACATACTAATAAATACTAAGCAGTAATAAATTATGATTATGATACTAATAATATTTATTAGTATTTTTCAACATACTAATAAATTGAAGAGGAATGGGATACCCTACACCATATATTTATTTTGTGATTTTTTCTTATCCTAGCTATTGTTACATAGTAGGCATTTTGTCCTTTTACTTTCTTCTTCCTTCTCTCTGCAATTTCTCTGCAAAATTTACTGTTCTTCCGTAAATTCCGCATCTGCTACTGCCATAATTTCTTTCCTTTTTCTTTCGATCTCATCTTCATTCCCATACTAAAATGCCTCCTCCTGGTCATAAAAATGTTCTTGCTTTTGAGAAGATGCAAAAGAAACTTAAAGATAAAGGTTTTACCTTATCCACTATTCCTGATCAAAGCCCTAAGGCTGAACTCTCCATTAAATTATTTTCTGATTATCCATGTAGTGGCGAGAAAGTCATAATCTCATTAGGTCAACTTGAAGATGGCTTCCTATTCCTCTTTGCAACCCTGAACTTCCTTTATTTTACCAAATTCTTTCCCACACGAAGTTCTCGCGGGACATATATCAATTGAGTGGAGATTGCATTCGGCTGTTGCTTGAGTTTGCTACTCGCGGTGCTGGTAAAGAGTCTCTCTACCCTTCTGAAGCAAAGAACCCTAAGTTCAAAGATATTTCTATTGTTCCTGCGAAGTATACTGTAGAGAACGTCTTCGCAAATTACGATATAATCCCTATGAAGAAGGACAACACTTGTTGGGGTGTCCTCTTACAAAATAAGGATGACATCTCTGAAGATAAATTTCTTATGTTAGATATCGATTTGCATACGGGTAATAATCAAGGCCCTCGACACTCCAGTGATGACAAATGGTTCATTTTTCCATTATGCTTAGAGGGTCCCTACATCTCCGGTCCTCATGCATTGCCTGCGAATATCGCAGAATATCAACCGTGGGTTTTCAACTAGCCTGAAAGGAATAAAGAGGTATGCTCCCTCATTTTTTTTGTATAATTATCATTATTATCCTCCTCATACTTTCATACTCTTGTTGATTACTCCAATTTTTCCAGATTAACAGGATGAAACTGAAGTACCAGAAATCTGGGAAACCCAGCACCTTTTTAGCCCTTAAATCTCTCACAGATAAAGTAAAAAATATTCCTTTATGATTCTTAACAATATATTGTTGCCTCTATTTCTTATCTTTATCTGTGTTCGCAAGTTATTGAAGAAATATAACCTGTGAAGATTGTGAAAACTAAGGGGAAAGACAAAGATACTTCTCGCAAGGAGGAATCTACTATTCCTCACAAAGAGAAGTCTAATGATCCTCACAGAGAGAAATCTGGTGCTCCTCCCTTAAAGAAAAGAAAAACCCAATTCTCTTCTTCTTCAACTCCTCAATCTAACGAAGAAAATTCAAGGGATGGTTCTGATAATGACAACGATGATGATGATGTTGATATCCCTTCCGCATTGGAATCCTTCCAATCTGAATCTTCCATGGCCCATCTATCTAACATTTTTGGCGATCTTACACATGGCATCGCAAATGATTATGGAAATGAAGCTCTTAATGGGGTATCTCAGGCTCTTTCCAAGATCTGCGATGCTCCCATATTGGTTGATAATGATTCTCTCCAAGGATCTCGAGATCAATAACTCCCAGTCTCTTAAATTCTCTTGGTATTCTGGTATGTTTTCACTTATTCACTACATTTATGCATTCATTTCCTCGCCAAGTTTTAATTTACTTTGTTCCCTCGCAGACTGGAAGAGCTTCCTTTGTTGTTGCCTCAGACTTGGAGAAGATGTGCGCATCTTTTCGCAAGAAGAATGTGGTGTAGTTGTAGGAAATCCTACAACTACACCCTCAGTAGAATTTGTAAAACTTTAAGAAGTTCTTGATGAAAAATGACAATTTTTATTAATATTCTCAACTGATTACAAAGAAATATGTTAATGGAGATTAGAACAGTTACAAATTTCTATGTTCTCTCTCCTAAGACTTTTTCTAACACTCACTCAAAAGAACCTCCCCAATTTAACATTTGAACTACTATTTATAGTGAAATCTGTACAAATGTATATAACCTGTGAAGAATCGCAACCGATGATAGTAAATTTATTCTATATTCGCAAACCCTTCACACTTCTCCCGTGTTTCTTCTATTATAGCATTATCTTGCGACACTTTTCTCTTGTATTTGTTACTATGTTCGTAACCTTATACCTTGCGATATTCTGTCCCTACATCTTGCCTCTTCTCATGTCATTTCTGCGAAGAAGTAATGATCGTGAGAATATAACCGTTACTTATTCTTTTTGGAATTCAAACACGTCTTTTATAACCGTATTTTCCTAACTATTCCCTTATAAATACTCCTTTTATTCCCTTCCTTATCTTTTTTACCTTCTCTTATTACTTCTGCAACTTCATCTTCTTCTCACATTACATCTTCAGTTATCGTCTTCTCTTCCTGTTAATCCCATCATAAGTTCTCCGAGGTAATTTTCTTTTATCTCTCGCATCTTTCACTTGTTTATCTCTTTTATTTCTGTTTAATCCATTATTTGACTTTGATTTCCTTTAGCAAAATTGCTTCTTAGATGAAATCTCCAACTAAAAGCTCAAACCCTAACCCTCAAAGAATAAAATCCGAGAATCAAAAGGTAGTTAAAATACTCTGTCTTCCTTCTGAAACAATATATTGTTGCCTCAGTTTTTAATCTACATTTTGATTCGTAGGTCGGTGAAGAATCCAACCTTACCAAAAGATCTCGTAATATCAAATCCAAGCCATCAATTTCAATCATTGATTTCCTTCTTGTGATGGATAAAGAATATTCCTCTCCTCCTCGTGAAATCACTTCTTCGCAAACTCCTGCCTCTACTCCATTACCCAGTTTTCAGTCTCCCACCCCTGTCAATTTATCAACACTTCTTCAAGATCAACCTTCGCAAACTACCTTTTCAACCCCTTCTCGTGAAAAACCCATTTTAGCTCCTAATCCTTTGAGTGATGTTGCTCCAAGCAATTTACAACTTTCTCTTATTCCTTCGAATTCTTCTCCCCTTCCTCAAGAAGTTCGAGATGGAATTTATTCAGCTTTCCAGATGTTATCTGATGTTTTAAGTAATACTGCGAGGTCTTCAAATTTTCGCTCGCAGTCTGAATTTTGCGAAATGCTCAACAACTTCATCAATCCTGATATTTCTATTTCACGTCAAGCCCTGGAAAAAGAAGTTGAATTGCTTCACCAAACTCAGGAGTCTTTGAAAGCGGAGTGTGAGAATCTTCGTAAAGAGAATCATCAGCTTCAAAATGATTCTCTAGATTGTGCAATCCTTCGTAAGAGGAATGATGCATTAAAAGGTATTGCTATTATCTTTATATCTTCTCCTTTTTTTTGTTTCTATTTCTCGTATGTTTGAAACACCCATTAAAACCCATTCCCCTTCATAGAATCAATCCAGGAGTGTAGAATGTTGGTACTTCATCATGAATCAGACGCAGAAAAATCTCGAGCCAAGCATGAAAGTCTATTGAACCAATTTTCCCATTTATCTAGTCTTCATTCATGTGCTCTTGATAATTTAGATGCCCTTTTCCAAGAGAATACCCAACTAATTTACGATCAAAATTTTTTGAATGATGAAATATCTAAGCTCACATCTTCTTTAACTAAAGCCGATTTAAGAATAGAAACCCTATTAGAAGAGAATGAAACCTTATCAGAAGAAAGATGTTTGTATTTGAATATAATGGTCATTTCCTCGCAACAATTGAATATTCTTCAGAGTAAATGTTGTGATCAAGAAAATCTTCTTTATTTGTTAAAAGGTGAACTTGATGGATTAAAGAAGTCTTCAGATGCAGAGAGAAGTTCTTTTGCTGCCGAAAATAAATCCCTTCTTAATAAGAATATAATCTTGAGAAATAAGAGGAATAAACTTAAAGAATATTATTCCCAACTAGAAAACCTTAATACAAAACTTGCGAAGAATAACAAATTTCTTCTTTCCAAAGATCAAAAGCTTCAATCTAGACTTGAAGGATTAGTTGGTGATGTTTTTGATAAATCTATGGATCAGATGAAGAGTTGTTGTCTATCTTTAGCTCAATTTTTTACTTCACAAAGAGAAGGTATTCATCAAAATTTGTCTGCCTTTGATATACCTTTAAATTTTGTTATATTCGCAGAATTGATTCTTTGAATTTTATTTCACTCGCATAATCTGAGAACAATCTTCGCAATGCTAAAGATGGATTGGAGACCACCTGTTCTGAGTTTCGCAAGAAGAATGCTTTACTTTCTACTCGTTTGATCAATTCTCGTGATCGTGCCAATCGGAGATTCAACCATCTTGCTTATGCCAAAGATATTGAAGATATTAATCACCAGAAAGCTCTACTTCGTGAAAGTCATCTGAAAGCTCAAGTCTTCGTAAATAACATTTTCTTATCAATATCCTTGCCTCCAATGAAAGTTGAACCTCGGGAAATATCTGATGATGAAGTTGCTCGTGATCCTGATAGTGACTTTGATTACGAGAGTGATGATGAAGAACTTGATGGTGAAAAAGAATCTATCCCTCAAGGAGAAGTTCCTGTTGAGGGATCTTCAAATGGTAATGTTTCGCAGGAATTGAACACTGCCGATGATCCTATTCATCTTAAAGATCCAGCACAAAGTGTTGATGGAGAGCACCAAGCATGATAAACTTCTTTTCCCAAGTTATCGTTAATCTTCTTGTTTTTCTTTCTTTTGAACTCTTTCTCTTGGTTACTGTTGGTTCTCTTTTTACGAACAATTCTGCTTACTGTTTATGTTCCTTAAGAAGTATATTTTATATTTTGCGATAATGAATTGACCTTTCCCTAATTGAATACTTTCTTGATTTTCATAAGTTGAATAAATTGATCATATGAAGAGAAATAACATATCTTAAAGACTTAGCTTAGTATTCCCTTTCCCCTTATTATTGCTCTTCAAGTGATCAATTGTTGTTGTAAGTATTAGAATATCTGCTTCTGTTTAAGTTGTGAAGTTTCAGGTGGTTGCGAAGTAAATAAGAAATCTCCCCCTTGAAGTATAAGAAGTATGAAATCTTCTTGAAGAATTATGAAACATCCTTGAAGAAGTATGAAAATTATGAAACATCCTTGAAGAAGTATAAGAATTATGAAATATCCTTGAAGAAGTATAAGAATTATGAAACACCCTTGAAGAAGTATGAAAATTATGAGACATACTTGAAGAAGTATAAGAAGTATTCAATCCTTGAAGAATTTAAAAAGTATGAAATATCCGTCCTTGATTGCGAATAAAATTGCCTCTTTTGGTAGGAATTCTTGATACATATTCTTGTTGAGAATATAAAGAATCTCCAATGACATTGACGGAATTGACTTCATTAGTTTTTGTGGTCTTATCATGCCTTCCTAAGTAAAGGTCTTACTTTGCCACCTCTTTTGCGATAAAGTCGCAGGACGTTGGTGCACTCGCATGCCTCAACCCCTTTACTTTATCTTAACAATATTTTTGTGTTTGCGATAATATGACAAGTCTGAATATACTTGCGAATATACAGCCTTGTGACATTATCGTCTTGCGATGAAATCGCAGGACGTTACCACACTTTCATGTAATAACCCATTGATCTCATCTTATCTTCTTTGTATTTAATTCTGCGAGTATATATATATATATTTTTTTTTTTACTCGCAGAAATACGATTGTTGCACAAATATGACAAGCCTTTATGTTTTTGCGAACAAAATGCCTCGTGATATTTGCGTCTTATAGCACGTATCAGCTCCCTAATGGAGGGTGTTTCCCTTTATCTTCCCCTTGGTTGCCCCTTCAAGGAAGCGTACATCGACCATACAATATTAGCTCTTCCCATCCGGTTTTGCCAACAACCAGCTTTTGTTCGCAACCTCTTATCCTTTTTGCCTATAGGGCTTATAGTTACGAGGTTACACCCTATGGGGTATATTTGGGCCAAGTGCATCATTTGCCAAGACTTGTCAAGAATGGCAGATGTGCTTCAAACCCATCCGGAACTCTTGACTCAACCGTGTACCTCGGCGCCTTGATCGTTTTCTGCACTTCTTGGGAAATACAGTATGCGTTAGTCTCCCAACCTAAATCATGTTACATCGCAAGATTAGGTTGAGAATCCAAGGTGTCTTACCCGGATAGGTACCCCGCTTTTGGGTTATGTACCCCGTAATGTCCATGTACTCAGGTTCCGTGGTGGTGTTTTGTTTCCCCCGATACATGCTTATAAGTACCCCCCTTAAATGATGCACTTTAGGACTTTGCCTCTTGCGAAATGTTTCTTCGCGAACTAGGGTGTACGCCACAAAGGTTTGCCTGTGTAAAATTGATGCGGCTTTCTTTCTTTTTTGAAAGCTGATCACAGTTTGCGTCTTTCTTTTATGAAAGCTGATCGCAAATAAAATTTGTAATTTTGGTAGTTTTTGTGGGAGCAAATGATATGCGCAAAATTATCATGAGTTTTATGGATAATACCTTTTTAAATACAATCTATTCCAGGGTCGACCAAGTCTTAAACCCATGTCTTTCCCTTCTAGATCCATCAGCCGATAAGCTCCACTTCCCACAACCTCTTTAATGACATATGGTCCATCCCATTTTGGTGCTAGTTTTCCTCCATTTTCTTTCTGGTAGGGAGGTGTTTCTCGCATGACCAAATCACCTGGTTGATACTCACGTTCAATAACTCTCTTGTTATACTCTCGAGCTAATATTTCCTGATAAATTTTCATATGTCTCAACACCTTTTCCCTTTTTTCTTCCAAATCATCCATCTCACTTAATATCACCCCTGCACTTAAATTTATTTCCCAAGCTTCGTTCTTTGTTGTCAGAATTACAACCTCTGTTGGCAATACTGCTTCTACTCCATATGTTAAACAATAAGGAGACATTCCAGTTGCCTCCCTTCTAGTTGTATTGTATGCCCAAACTGCACTAGGCACTTGCTCGCACCACCCTCTGAGATGTCCTTCTAATTTATTTTTGATTGTATCTGCGATTGTTTTATTTGTTGCCTATGCCTGTCCATTAGCTTGTGGATATAATGGAGTTGATTTCCCACATTTTATCCTAAAAGCACTGAGTAACATTTCTATATTCTGCCCTTCAAATTGCTTCCCATTGTCGGATACTAATTGTGCTGGAACTCCATACCTACAAATGATATTCTCGAATATGAATGTAAAAACATCCTTATCGCGAATATGTTGTACTGCTTTTACTTCTGCGAGCTTCGTGAAATAATCTATTGCGACTATTAAGTATCTTCTCTGCCCAGATCCAGGTAAAAATGGACCAACAATGTGTAATCCCCATTTCCCGAAAGGCCAGCAGCTTGTTGAAGAGGTTAATGGTGCCCCTGGTGCATGAGTTCTTTTCCCATGTCGTTGACATTCTTTACATCATTTCACCAACAATTTTGCGTCTGTGTGCATATAAGGCCAGTAATACCCTTGTATTTTTGCTCTATATGCTAGAGATCTTCCCCCACTATGATTACCAGCTTCTCCTCCATGTAACATCTTCAATATTTTTTCTCCTTCTTCACGAGTTAAACATCTGAGAGATGGTCCGCTGAAAAAATTTCTGTATAAAATTCCTTCTCGTAACTCATAATTTGTTGCACGACTCTTTAATTTATGTGCTTCTAGCATGTTCCTGGGTATTTCTCCTTTTGCGAGATATGCATGAATTCCCTTTCTCCAATCTGCGATATCTTCTGCGATGTCGTCTGATAGTTCCCTTTCTACTTCCATCGTAACTGATTCCTCAATTTCTTCTTCTTTATTCACTTATGGATGTTGAATTGTCTGGATTTTGATATTTCTTGCATTAGGGTTTGTCATCATACTTGGAATGAATGCAAATGCATCTGCGAGTCGATTGTATTTCCTTGTTATATGCCTTCATTTTAACTTTGGTATCCTCGCAGATAATTCATCAACGATTTTCTTGTATTTATTCAAAGAAGACTCATTTGTGGTATATTCCCCTTTGATTTGACAAATTACTAGCTGATAATCACTTGTTATTCTTATACTTTCGAGCGTCTTTTTTATTGCGATCTTCAATGCATGCACTACAGCTTCATACTCTGTTTCATTGTTCGTGGATGTAAATTCTAGTCTGAATGAGAATGCTATTCTTTCTCCTTCTGGTAAAATCAACACAACTCCTACTCTATTCCCCTCACTGTTGGATGATCCGTCTACCAAAATTTCCCATCTATTTGGTTCTGTTAATATGTCTTTTGGATTCCCAAATTCTTCTTCAATATCCATCATTTCTTCTACTGCCTCATCTTCTTCCAAGGTAAATTCTGCCAAGAAATCTACGACAACTTGTGACTTTTGCGATGATAACACTTCATACTTTATCTTGTAATGGTTTACTTGTGCATTCCACCTTTCTATTCTTCCTGATCTTTTTGTGTTCTTCATTACTGACTCAATTGGGACTTTGGTTACCACTTTTATCACATGCGCTTGAAAGTATATTCGCAACTTAAATGATGCATAAACCAGGGCTAAGATTAACTTCTCCATTTTGGAATAATTTCTCTATGCTGCGTTAAAAGTTTTACTGATGTAGTAAATGGGCCTTTCTATTCCTGCATCTGTTCGCAATAGAACTGCACTTAAAGCATATTGAGTTGTTGTGAGGTATACCAATAATTCTTCAACTTTCTCTGGTTTCTGTAATATGGATGTATTCGTGAGATATTCTTTGATTCCTTGAAAAGATTTTTCACATTCATCAGTCCACTTGAATTTTGCTCCCTTCTTAAGTATATTGAAGAAATGTTTGCACTTATCTGACATTCACGAAATAAATCTTCCAAGTGAAGCCAAGAGTCCATTTAGCTTTTGCACTTCTTTTACCGTTGCAGGTGTTGGCATGTCACGAATTGCTTGTACTTTTTCTGGATCGACTTGTATTCCCTCCTTTGATACTATGTATCCCAAAACAATTCCTGACGCAACTCCAATTATATATTTTTCAGGATTCAATTTGATGTTGAATTTTCTCATTTGTTCAAACATTTCCTTCAAATCTTGCACATGATCTTTGGCCTCTTTACTTTTTATCAACATATCATCCACATACACCCTAAAGGTTTTATGTATCCACTTTGCGAACACCTTTTCGACCATTCGTTGATATGTAGCACCCGCATTTCGCAAACCAAATGGCATCTTCACATAACAATATAAACCTCTTGGAGCAAAAAAGGCAGTATGTTCTTGGTCTTCTTCTGCGAGTGATATTTGATTGTACCCTTTATATCCATCGAGTGAAGTGACTCTATCATGTCCTGCAGCTGATTCCACCATTTGTGGTATATCTGCTAATGGAAAACTGTCTTTAGGACAAGCTTTGTTTAGATCAGTGAAATCTATACAAATTCTTATCCCTTTATTCTTCTTTGGAACAATGACCATATTCGCAATCCATTCTGGGTATTTTGCTTCTCTTATGATTCCTGCATCCAGCATCTTTTGTAATTCTTCTTCTATTTGTGCATGATAATTTTGTGAGATATTTTTTATTCTTTGTTTGAATGGTCTTACGCTTTTATTTATGTTCAATCTGTGACACGCCACTGATGGATCAATTCCTGGTATTTCATCTACACTTCCTGCGAATATATCTTTGTATTCTCGTAAGAGATCAATAGTTCTTTTCTCTTCTTCTTCGTCCATCTTAGTTCCAATTCGCAAGATTAAAGGCTCTTCTTCAGTTCCAATATTTATTTCTTTGGTTGGTTCTGATGCAACGTAACTAGGACTTTGCTCTCCCATAGGTGTTGGTTCTTTGATTACTTTCATTGGTTCTCCTTTTTCTGGGATGTCACTTGGTATTCCTTTTCCTTCTCTTGCTCTTATTGTATACACTCTAAACCCCTCTTCCTTTTTCGCTTCTTTCGCAAGTTTTCTACGAAATTGTTTCTTTCTCGCTCTCCCTGTTTATAAGAAGTATAAGAAGTAATCAATCCCTATTTCTAGCGCCAATTATGTAGTTGCAGGAAATCCTACAACTACACCCTCAGTAGAAATTGTAAAACTTTAAGAAGTTTTTGATGAAAAATGACAATTTTGATTAATATTCTCAACTGATTACAAATAAATATGTTAATGGAGATTAGAACAGTTACAACTTTCTCTGTTCTCTCTCCTAAGACTTGTTTTAACACTCACTTAAAGAACCTCTCAAATTTAACATTTGAACTACTATTTATAGTGAAATCTGTACAACTGTATATACCTTGCGAAGTATCGTGATCTCTATTCGTAAGTTTATTCTATATTCGCAATCTCTTCACATTTTTCCCGTGTTTCTTATATCATCGCATTTTCTTGCGACACTTTCCTCCTATCTTTGTTACTACATTCGTAACTCAATATCTTGCGATATTCTTTTCCAACATCTTGCCTCTTCTCATGTCAGTTATGCGAAGAAGAAATGTCATGAGAATCATTATTCTCACAAATTTAATATAGTTATCATCACTTGTTATGTTCGCAACACGTGTTTTCTCTTCCATTAAATCTTCGACATGTTTTTTCGTAACCGTCCTTCTTAACCACCCACGTCTAATCGCATTGATAAATTTCTACCTTCATCAAACTCTTTTCTTTATAAATACTATCTTTAATTCCTCCTTTTATTCTTTTATCTTTTTCATCTTCCTCACTACGTCTGCTTTTGCAATTTCTTCCTTCTTTCTTCTACTGCTATTTCTTGCCTTTTTTATTTCTTTTCTTCTCTGTTTTCTATCCTTCATCTAATGGCTCCGAAGAAGAAAACTGTGGAACAAATTAATGCAGAGCTTGCTGATAGAGATCTCGTTCTTTCTGAGATTGATGGTCATACCAATAAATCCCATCTTTGTATGGAAATCTTTACTGATCTCCATTGGGATGATCAGATAGTTTTAGTCTCACGAGGCCAAATCCTCGCAGGTCTTCCTCTTCCTCTTTATGATGTCAATCTTCCTTTATTCTATGAGATTATTTCTCACCCAAATTTCTCACGAGCCATTTATCAATTTATTGGGGATTGCATTCGCATTCTGGTTGAGTTCGCAACCCGTGCTGCTACTGGAAAATCTTTATATCCAATTGAACTTAGGAAACCTGTATTTAGAGATGTAGACATTATCGCTGCAAATTATACATTCGAGAATTTCTTTAAAAATTACACATTAATTCCTGCGAAGAAGGAAGATAAGCGTTGGGGTATTCGTCTTCATCGTAAAACTGATGTCGCAGAAGATGATCTTCTTATGCATGATATTGATTATGCTTCTGGAAATAATCGAACTCCTCGCCATTCTCTTATCTTCTTGTTATTTTTCTTCTTTTACTAATGATGAATGAATTGGTACAATTATCATTCTTATATGTGTTTTGAACAATATAGCATTATCTGTTGTGAGTGAGAATAAGTTCTTATATCTCTGCGAAGGATTTATGGTAATAAAGAAGATGTTCTTCGCAAAGAAAAAGGGAAACTTGAGGATATTGTTTCTGCGAGGAAGAGGAAGAGACTCTCATCCAGTGCTTACTCCAATGTGATCTCCTCTAGAAAGGATGTTGACGAAGAACAAAGTGATAAAGATGACAGGATTTTTGAGAAGGATCTTAGTTCTAATTCTGATACTGATTCTGATAGGAGGAATGATGATGATTATGATGAAGAAGATGAATACTACAACAATGTGGAAACTTTTTTTCGATTATCTGAGGCTTTCTCAACTCTTCTCGTGGATTAGGAAAACAAAGATAAAGATGCAATAATTCCCTTAATGGAATTTGATTTATTTCTCCATTCATTTCTTAGTTTCTTCTTGTTCATTGATTTTAATCTTTTATTTGCCAGAGTTGGGAGGGTTTACAGATTAATCCTGAGAAGAAAACTTTAAGTCATTGTAATATTTGAATCAAAACTTCTCTAGAAGATAGAGGATTTGAATGAACAGAATTAAAATCATTGCTGCGAAAATAAGGAAATCCAAATGGAAATTCTTCTCTCCTTGAGAAGAATAAACTAGTCACCGTAATGATAAGAAGCAATTAGAAGGTAAGAACTTTAACTCCACAATTTGCTAATTAATTCCTTAATTTATTCCCTTACTCTTTATTCTCTTAAATCCTTTTTCTTTGTAAATGTTGAAGAAAATTATATTGACGAGCTGGAATTTGCTCTTGAGAAGATTTTCGATTTAAAGTCTCAACATTAAATTTCTCAAAACAAATGATCAAATTTTGATTGATGATATTCAATCAAATTCCTCTCAATAAGTATCGACGCTCCTTTCGAAGAAATACGAAATTTGGATAAATGAAGATGATATCTATCATTTTGGAGATTAGCTTTATTCCTTCCTGTATATTTGCTTCAATTCTTTTCGTCTTGTCTGTTTTACAAAATTCCTCGCTTTTAATCAACTAGCAATTTCTTTTTCGCAACTTGATTAATACCAATGTCCGATGATGAGTTAGACTTTTTCATAAATCATCTTTAAGACTTAACTTAGTATTCCCTTTCCCCTTATTAAAATTGTTGTTGTAAGTATTAAAAACCTCCCCAATTTAACTTGAAGTATTTGAAACTGAAACATCCTTAAAGAAGTATAAGAATTAATCAATCCTTGAAGAAGTATAAGAAGTATTCAATCCTTGAAGGAATCCCTATTTCTAGCGCCAATTATGTAGTTGCAGGAAATCCTACAACTACACCTCAGTAGAATTTGTAAAATTTTAAGAAGTTCTTGATGAAAAATGACAATTTTGATTAATATTCTCAACTGATTACAAAGAAATATGTTAATGGAGATTAGAACAGCGTTCTCTCTCCTAAGACTTTTTCTAACACTCACTCAAAAGAACCTCCCCAATTTAACATTTGAACTACTATTTATAGTGAAATCTGTACAACTGTATATAACCTGCGAAGAATCGCAACTGATGATCGTACATTTATTATATATTCGCAAACCCTTCACACTTCTCCCGTGTTTCTTCTATTATCGCATTATCTTGCAACACTTTTCTCTTGTATTTGTTACTATGTTCGTAACCTTATACCTTTTGATATTCTGTCCCTACATGTGGAATTGGAATCTGAGTCTGCTAGTCTTCGTGGGCAATTGGAATCTAGGTCTGCTGACCTTCAAGAAAATATTAAGCGGTTGGAAACATAACTATCTTTCTCGCAAAATAAAGTCGCAAATCTCCAAGCTGCGAACAATCAACTTTATGGTAATAAACCTCTCTCTTTTTCATTAATCTTGTATTCCTTTGCATTTTTTCTTATTTTTCTTCTTCGCAGATGTTTACAACCTTTCTGACGAAGCTGTATTCCTTCATTCTTTTCCAAATCCAATAGACGATTATACTCTTTTAGAGCTTCTCAATAGCTCTTTGAATAATCCCTCCAATGATATAATTAATTTTCTTTCCATAGATGAACTCTGGTCTAAGATACGCCTCTTAGAAACCGACCATAGATCTTGTTTAGACATGGATAACAAATTCAAGCGCTTTTACCATAATTCTAAGGAAGAAATTAGAATGTTAAGGGCCAAGAACAGTGATCTCTCAGACGATAAAGATCATATATCTAGACATGAAGATCAAATTTTAGCGGATTTTCATAAAACCCTTATTGAAGTTCAAATTGAAAGAGATAGACTTATCTGCGATAAAGAGATTCTTGTTGAAATAGAAAGCCAAATCCGTTCTCATCTTCTTATTAATGATGGTGATGAATTTTCTTAGGCTGCAAATATTCTTGACAACGCCAGAGCTAACTTAGGTGTAGATGTTAGTCTTCATGTTGAACAAGCGTCCTTAATTAAAGATATGATTTCTGAAAGAGAAGGTTGCTAATTGTTCTTCCTCATTAATTTCTTGTTAGTTATTAATCTTCTTATCTTTGCAAAATTTTCAATTTGTTGTTATATACTCGCAGGAGCTGAGAAGAGATATACTGAAAGAATTGGAGAACTTGAAGCTGATAAGAATCAACTCGCAAAGACTCTTGCTGCTCACAATGAAAAATATTCAAGATTGAAGGACCAATTAAAGATCTCTACTTCAAATTTTAGTAATATCCTTGTTGGTGTTCGCAATGACTCTATCAAGATGGTTTGTGATGATCATAACATCTCTCACTCTTTGTATCCCTGCCTCACTGAGGAAGTTCCAACGAATACTCCAAACCTTGTTATCGCTGACAATGAGGCGGAAGAATCTGGCGAAGATGAAGGACATAGTGAAGATGATGGTAAAGAAGGAGAAAAATCTAGCGAGGATGATGATGGGTCTAATTAGTCTTGTCTTTCCATTTTAATCCCTCTGTAATATTTGTTCATCTATCCCTTTCTCCTTATAATATACCGTTGTGAGTTTCTCCAGCTTTTATCATTCTTTAGTGTATAAATTTCTTTTGCATCTATCTGTATAAATCTGAAAACAATTATTTTCTGCAATATAGTTAATCAACATGATTATTAATCTTTAACTATCTGTGTAAATATATCATATGATAATGTCTACGTAAATTTATCATATAATGATGAATAACAATTCCATCATTTTGTTCATTCCCATACTTGCCTCTATTATTCATCTGCAATATGAAATAAATTGAGTAGAATTTAGACATTAGTTGTGAATAAAATCTATTTAATTATTTTTGCCTCAATCCTTGCGATTATATCACGAGTAACAGTTGCATATTTTATGATATATGCGTAAATATCGCAAATCTCATGATCTCTGCGTCAATATCGCAGTCATTCAATCTTGCTTTCTTGCGGTCTTATTATGCCTTCCTAGTTAAAGGTCTTATCTTGCCACATTTTGTATTGGCGACAAAATCGCAGGACATCTTTACACTTGCATGTAGAAACCCATTGATCTTGTCTTATCTGCGTTTTGTCAATTTCTCTGCGACAATATGACAAGCCTAAGTTCCCCTGCGAGAACAAAGCATCATGACATTGCCGTCTTGCGATGAAATCGCAGGACGTCTTTACACTTTCATGTAAAAACCCATTGACCTCATCTTAACCTTTTCTCATGGCTTGTTGCCCCTATATAATATTTGTCATGTGACAATATGAAAGGCCTAAATGTTCTTGCGATCATAAAGACCCCATGACATTTCCGTCTTTAGACACTTATCAGCTCCCTAATGGAGGGTGCCGCCCTTATCTTCCCCCTGGTTGCCCCTTTAAGGAGGGCACATCGGCCATACAAGACTAGATCCTCCCATACGGTCTTAACAACAACCAGCTATTTTCGCATTCTCTTGTCCTTTATGCATATATGGCTTATGGTTACAAGATTGCACCCTAGGTGGGGTTTTTTCGGGCCGAGTGCATCAAAGCCAAGACTTTCCAAGAATGTCCAGGGTAGTTTCGTACGCCCCGGGCACCCTTGGCTCAACCGTGTAGCTCGGCACCTTGGTCATACTCTGAACTCCTTAGAAGAGACCCTCGGTCGTCCACCAGGGTATAACCTTATATAGTTGGAAATCCAAGGTGTCTCCCCCGGATAGGTTTTCTTTAACCCCAACATCTCCATGACTCGGGTTCCATCAGCGGTATAACCGTATCCCTGAATCATGTAAAGAGATACCCCCTTATATGACGTACTTTAGGTCTTACATTTTCCTCTTGCAAAATTGTATCTGCGAACTAGGGTGTATGCCATAAAGGTTCGTCTCATTCTATTAATCCCTGCGAAATTTGTATTCGCGTTTCTTGCGATATTTACGCATTTCTTACTTGCTCTGTTATTGGAAGAATTTCGTAGCCATAATATAGAAAAAATTTATTATCTGTTTCATCATATAACATACCAACATCTCTAATCTCGTAGAATTTGTCATTGATAATATCTTTTCAGGAATAATCTATTCCATGGTCTATCAAGTCTTTGACCAACATCTCTCCCTTAAGGATCCATTAATTTGTATGCCCCAGTTCCAACTATCTCTTTAATGATGTATGGTCCATCCCATTTTCTTGCCAGTTTACCACCATTTTCTTGCTGATAACTTGGTGTTTCTCACAACACTAGGTCACCTGGTTGGAATTCATGTTTTTTGACACGTTTGTTGTACTCGCGAGCTATTCTTCGCTGATAATTTTCCATATGTTGTAAAGTTTTTTCTCTCTTCTCTTCCAATTCATCCAGTTTATTCAGAATCATCCCAACACTAAGTTTCTTCTCCCAAGCCTCTCTTTTTGTTACAGGAATGGCAACTTCTGTTTGAAACACAGCTTCAACCCCATATGTCAAACAAAAAGGTGACATTCTGGTAGCTTCCCGTCTAGTTGTATTGTAAGACTATATTGTATTATGTACTTGTTCGCACCATGCCATGTGGTATCCTTCTAATTTCTTCTTCAGTATATCTGCAATTGTCTTATTTGTTGCCTCTGCCTGTCCGTTGGCCTGTGGATATAATGGTGTCGATTTTCCACATTTGATTTTAAATGCATTAAGTAACAATTCGATGTTCTTCCCTTCAAACTGTTTTTCATTATCAGATACCAACTGTGCAGGAATCCCAAATATGCAAATTATATTTTCAAATATTAATGTAAAAATGTCTTTGTCGCGGATGTGTTGCACTGCTTTTACTTCTCCCCATTTTTTGAAATAATCTGTAGCGACAATTAAATATCTTCTTTGTCTAGAACCTGGTACAAATGGTCCTACAATATCCAACCCCCATTTTCCAAAAGGCCACACATTGGTTGAGGATGATAATGGTGCCCCCGGTGCATTTATTTTCTTTCCATATCGCTGACAATCTTTGTAGTTGCAGGAATTCCCACACTACACCCTTGTTAAGATTCTATAGAAATCTATTGGAAATCAATTAAACTTCAAAGATTTAAACGACAATTTACTATTCAAATCTCAGAAATGTTTACAGAATTGGAAGGAATCAAAGATTACAAATATTCTCTTGAAGTTTCTCTCTCCTCAAGACTCTTTCATCTCTCAAAAATACATCATCCTTTTCTGGATTTATCGAGCCCTTTATATAGGGATTTACATAATGGATGATAGCTAAGTTTTCCTCCTATTTCGGATCTATTCTGCGATCTCATCGCGATCGCTATAATGTTCTCTATCGCAAGAATGATGACCATCGCAGGATTAACATATTCTTCTTTTATTTCTTCCATCGTCAGCTTCTTTTGGATATTCTGTGACGCTCGTGAAACGTTGTTAAAGAATTGGCAGTGACGCTCGCAGAAACGTTGTTAATATCGCAAGAATAACGTTGTAGCGATATTATGGTCCTACATCTTGCCTCTTCTCATGTATTTTCTACGAAGAAGAGAAGATCATGAGAACTTAAAATTCCATAACTGCTTATCTTTTCAGACTTCCCCGTTCTGACACGTTTCTATGTCCTTTGCTAGCTATTTTCACGAATTCTTTCTTCCAATAAATTTTTGACACGTCTCCTCTCACCGCTGCGATCTGACCACCCACGTCTTTTCTTTGCATTAATTACCTTCATCTTCTTCGAGAAATTTCTTCTTCTATAAATAATCTTCTCATTCCTTTCCTTTTTCTCTTTTACTTTCTTCTTCTTTCTCTCCGTTCCCTCTCTGCAAATTTTACTGTTCTTCCGCGAATTGCGCTTCTGTTACTGCTGTTATTTCTTTCTTCTTTTCAACCTTTTCTTTCATTCCCATACTCAAAAATGGTTGCTTCTGGTACTAAAAACTTGAAGGCCTTTAATGAGATGCGCGAGAAACTCAAAATTAAAGGTTTTAACTTGTCTTTAATTCCAGATCCGGATTCTAGATCTGAACTTTCTCTTAAATTATTTACTGATGATCAATGTTCTCGCGAAAAAATCATAGTATCGCTAGGCCAACTTGAAGATGGTCTTCCCCTTCCTATCTATGACCCAGAACTCCCATTATTCTACCAAATAATATCTGACGAGAGGTTCTCGTGAGCAATATATCAACTAGGTGGTGATTGCATTAGGTTGCTGCTTGAATATGCTTCTCGTGGTGCTGGAAAAGGATCGTGCTATTCTAAATATGCTCAAAATCCTCTTTACAAAAATATTCCCATTAACTCTACAGATTATACTGTAGAAAACTTTTTCAAAAATTACAAGATACTCCCTATGAAGAGGGATAACACCTGTTGGGGTGTTCGCCTGAAGAAACTCGCTGTCGAAGAAGTTCTCATGCTAGATATTGACTTTCACACGAAAACTAATCATGGTCCTTGCCATTCTAGCGATGACAAGTGGTTTATTTTTCCATTGTGTCTCGAAGGTCCTTATATTTCTAGTTCTCGCGAACTTCCCGCGAATCTTGCATAATATCAACCTTGGTTCTTTAATTGGCCTGAGAGAACTAATGAGGTACTAATCTCTCTGAATTTTCATATTATTATTATTCATTATCTTCCTTGTGTTTTTATATTCTCGCTAATTATTTTGATCTTTCTCAGATTGAAAGAATGAAGCTCAGTTACCAAACTTTTAGGAAGTTACCAAACTTTTAGTAAGAAGCCTAGCACTTTCTTGGCTTGAAATCTTTCCGCAAAAACGGATCTTCAAAAAGTAAGAAATATCTCTTCATAAATTTTAACAATATATTGAATTGCCCCTATTTCTTATCTTCATCTAGTGATTGTATGTGATTACATGATTTTACAATTGAGACTCCATTAATGAAATTGAAGAGTTAGAACCATTAATACCTCGCAAAAACCAAGGAGAAATCTTCAAAAGAGAAATCGTGAAATCTTCAAAGGAGAAACCGTAAGTTATCTGTGATATTCCGCTCCTTCTTCAAAGGGAAAGTCTTCCTGTGGAAAGTCTTCCTCGCAATGAAGAATCTAGCGATCCTCCACTAAAGAGAAGGAAAACTCAACCTTCTTCTTCTTCAATTCCTCCACTAATTCTAGAAAATCCAAGTGTTGATCTTGATAAAGATAATAATGACGAGGATTTTAATGTTAGCGGTTTTCCTTCAATAAAAAATTCTTCTGATTCTGATTCTTCAATGACTCATTTATCCAGAATTTTTAGCAAAATTTCCCACAGCATAACTTGTAATGACGAGGATGAAGATATTAACAAGACATCCCAAGATCTTGCCAAAGTTTGCGATGCCCCTATTCTGGTGGACAATGATTCTCTCCAAGGAGTCTCACAATCGCTGACTCCTAGTCTCTTAAATTCTCTTGGTGCCTTGGTATGTTTTCATTTCTTCAGTTTGTTTATATATTTTCTCCATCGCTAGATATTAATTTATATTTTTCTCTCACAGGTTGGAAGAGCTTCTTTTGCTATTGCTTCCGATTTAGATAAAAGACGTGCCAACTCTGAAGAGAAAGCTGCTAAACTTCGCCATGATAAAGAAAAATTAGAATCTGAAGTTACTGAGCTTCGCAAGAAGAATAAACAGCTGGAGACTGAAGCTTCAGTTGATAAGCAAAAGATCTCTTATCTTGATAGAGATAACCAACAACTCTATGGTATGACTGACTTCCTTTCTCTCTTAATTCTTTTTACTCTATCGCATCTTATTCAAGCGACCACTTTAATCTTGCAGATATTTATGGTCTTACTGATGAGGCTATACTCTTTTAATCTTTCCCTGAACCTGTAGATGATCATACTCTTCTTGCCTGTCTTAATAATTCTTTAAGTAATTTCTCTGATGATAAGATTAAATCCCTCTCCATAGATGAACTTAGATCCAATCTTAATCTCTTAAAAATTGAACAAAGATTCAATTTAGGTCTGACTGACAAATATAAGCGTTTTTATCTTGATTCAAAGAAAGAAATAGATAGATTAAGACAGAAGAATAGCGATCTTATTGACGAGAAAGGTCTTGCCATCAAAAAGGGATCCAAGACCCTAGCAGACTTTCATAAAACTCTCCTTGACGTTCAAATGGACAGAGATAAACTTATCCGCTAGAATGAAGATCTTCTTGCGAGGGAGACTCAAGTTCGATCTCGTCTCCTTATTAATAGCGATGATGAGTTTTCTTGGGCTGCGAAGGTTCTTGACAATGCCAGGAATGACTTAGGTGTAAATGTTAGCCTTCAAGTTGAACAAGCGTCCTTAATTAGAGATATGATTTCTGAAAGAGAAGGTTGTTTGTTGTTCTTCTTCTCGCTATTTTCCTGTTTTTATTACTCTTCTTTACAAAATTTCTAACTTGTTGTCATATATTCTCGCAGGAGCTGAAAGAAGATATCTTGAAAGAATTGAGGAACTTGAAAATGAGAAGAATCAGCTTGCGAATACTCTTGCTGCTCGCAATAATAAATATTCACGATTGAAAGAGCAATTTGACATTACCACCGCGAATTTCAATAGATCTCTTATTGTTGTTCGTAATGATTCCGTTAAGTTGGTCTGCAATGATTATGGACTTTCTCCTTCTATATATCCTGATCTTGCAAAGGAAATCCCCTCAATAATCCCAAATCTTAACATCTATGATAGCGAAGCTGAGGATTCTGACGAGGATGAAAATGATAATGATAATGACGAAGGAGAAAAATCTGGTGGAAGAGAAGAATCTGATAAAAATGAAGATAGTGATGATAATGATGAAAGGGAGAAATCTGGCGATGAAGAGAAGTCTGATAAAGAGGATGGCGATGGATTTAGCTAGTTCTTCTTTTTCCTTCTATCTTCCTTGTATATTTATTTTCTTCTTTCTGTAACATTGCTGTGAGTTTCTCTAATTTTGTGAACTTCTTTTGCTTCTACCTGTATGAATTAGAAAACAGTTATTTTTATGCAAGTCAATCAATCAATATAATTATTATTCTTTAATTATATGCGTGCATTTATCTATGCAATTGTTATATGATAGATGAATAATAATTTCATCGTTCTCATGCATTCCCATACTTGCCTCTATTATTCATCTGCAATATAAAAATTGATTAAAAATTAGATATTAGTGGTAAATAAAATTTGCCTTAATACTGGCGATCTTATCGCTAGCAACAATTGCGTTAAACCGCAATTCTCATAACATCTGCGAGTATTATCGCAGTAATCTTGTGGTCTTATTACGCCTTCCTAATTAAAGGTCTTATTTTTCCACGCTCTTTCGTTCTTCGACAAAATCGCAGGACGTCTTTACATTTGCATGTATTGACCCATTGATCTTGTCTTATCTGTATTCTTTTGATTGTATTGCAACAATATGACAAGTCTAAGCTCCTTCACATGATCAAAGCCTCATGACATTGTCGTCTTGCGATGAAATCGCAGGACGTCTTTACACTTTCATGCAAAAACCCATTGATCTCATCTTAACATTTTTCTTGTGGCTTGTTGCTTATGTATCATTTACGTCACGCAATAATATGACAGGCCTAAATGTTCTTGCGATCATAAATCCCCATGACATTTCCGTCTTAAGACACTTATCATCTCCCTAATGGAGGGTGCATGCCGCCCTTATCTTCCCCATGGTTGCCCCTTCAAGGAGGGCACATCGGCCATACAAGACTAGCTCCTCCCATCCAGATTTACCAACAACCAACTTTTTTCGCAGCCTCTTGTCCTTTATGCCTATATGGCTTATAGTTACAAGACTGCACCCTAAGTGGGGTTTTCTTCAGGCCAAGTGCATCGTAGACAAGACTTACCAAGAATGGAAAGGGAGTTTCGTACGCCCTTGGCACCCTTGGCTCAACCGTGTACCTCGGCGCCTTGGTCATACTTTGCACTTCTTGGAAGAGATTCTCGGTCGTCCAACCAGGGTATAACCATATATAGTTGGAAATCCAAGATCTCTCTCCCGGATAGGTTTTCATTAACCCCAACATCTGCATGACTCAGGATCCAGCAGCGGTATAACCTTACCCCTGAATCATGTCAAGAGACACCCCCTCCTATGACACGCTATTAGGTCTTATATTTGCCTCTTGCGAAATTTTTTTCTCGAACTAGGGTGCACGCCATAAAGGTTCGTCTCATTCTTTAATCTCTGCGAAATTTTATTCGCGCTTCTCGCGAGTATTGTAACTCTGATAGAATTTCATAATTTTGATCTTCTTTCTTTTTGTAAAATCTTGCGATTCCTCAAACATAATATTCTATTCAATTACATATTCTTCAAACAAATCATTCATAGAGTTCTCTAAAGTTCATCATTTTACCTCTCTACTTACTATTTTCCGATTCTGCTTTTCTGCTACGTTTTACTGTTGTTTCTTTTTCTGCGAGACGCTCGCCATCAACTTTCACATCGTCTTTCCGCTCTATTGTATCAATCATTAACCTTTCACATCTCTTTTGTTGTTTGATTTTGTACTTCCAATTGCTATTCTTTTCATCTCTTTCTGCAAGACTTCATATCGATTTCATAACATTTCTTGCTTTCTTCCCAATCTCCTTTAATAACTCCAACACCTTTAGGATGAGGAAATTTGATACACTGGTGATAAGTAGATGCCACACCCAATATCCCGTGTAACCAAGGTCGTCCTATCAAAGCATTGTAAGGTGATTCGATGTCCACAACACAGAATAAGATTTTTGAAGATATTCCTTTTAACGGTATTTGCATTTCAATTTCCCCCTTTGGTTTGTTAGCTGTACCGTTAAATCCATAGATTTTATACGTTGATGGTATCAAATCTTCATCTCTTCCTCCCATGGTTCTATAGGTATGATAGAATAAGATATCAACTGAACTCCCGGTATCTATTAAGACTCTGTTGATGGCCCAAGAGTCTTCAATTTTACCATCATCTTCTTCTTGCATTTTATTTGGTTTTATCTCTAATCGTACCACCAATGGGTTGTCATGTTGCTCTCCAAGCTCTGGTATATCTTGCGTGGTGAAAGATAGAGTTTGTTTCTTCCATTCTTCTGATGGAGAAGCTCTCGCTATATTCATTATCTCTCTTCCATCTGTATTTCTTGCGAAGACTCTACTTAAAACATTATCATGGAAATCTTCCACAGTTCTGTATGAATGTACAATGGAGTTACAAAACAAATTCTTTGTTTTAGCTCCCACTTCTATCACGAATGTTTCTCGCTCCTTTTGAAGCATTCACTCTGTGAGTTTAAGTCTTTCGGTAATCGCTGAGATTGTGGATGTCCTACTAAAAAGTGATTTAGCTTTCCTTGTTCAATCATCCTTAAAATTATTCTCTTTACATTCCTAGGTCATTTTCTTGTGTGGCCATGAAAATGATGGTAAGGACAAAATTCTTGACTGCGATTGTTAGGATGTGGTTCTTTTCCCATGTTCCATGGAGATGGTATATTTTCCATTAAAATTATAGCTTCCCAAATTTTTTATATACTAGCATTGAGAGGAGGCATCTTAATTTCTTCCCATATGATCTTCTGATTCCCTTGACTTCTGAAATTATTTTTCTTCTGTCCACCATAATTTTCTTGCGGCTGATCAAGCCTTTGAATCTTATTATTCCCACCGTGATTGTAATAATTCTTCTCCCTTTCATATTCTTCTTGATCTCGACTACCCATAGCTACCAATTTCTGTTGGTTATCAGTCTCTACTTTTTCTTGCTGCATTTGCGAGCTGCTCGCTACATTGTTTATCATTTTAGGAAGTAAACTTCCATTTGCTGCTCCGAAATTGGTGTTCGCGATGGGATATGATTCCATATCATTTTGTTTCTCCTCTAAAGCAATGTATTCTTCTTGTAATTCTCGTAGTTCAGTCATAGTGATTGTATTCTTGACTCTGAAAATTTGTATGTAAAGTAGATTGGTCGCGAACATTACATTGATAAAATACAGGATAAGATATCTCTCGTCAACTCTTCCTGCCATCTCACTGCACATTGATTTCCATCTTATGGTTAAGTGCTTGAGACTCTTGCCAATTTCTCTGTTTTAACCCAAACACATCTTCAATACCCGGCCGCGATGAATTGTTGCTAATATACGCTCCTAAAAATTTAGCTTGTAAATGATCAAAAGAAGTTATGGTATTTTTTGGTAATCCTCGAACCATTTCAACGCCTACTTGATTAATTTGGATGCAAAATATTTGCATAGCACAGCATCATTATTCTCCCATTGTAGCATACATCTAACATAAGCTTTGACGTGTTGAACATCACAAGTAGTTCCATCAAAAATGTTGGTTAATGCTGGTAAATTGCATTTTGGAGGTATCCCTCTTAACTGTACTTCTTGAGTAAATGGAGTTCTCGCAGCTTCTTCAATAGCTTCATCAAGTTGCCTTATACCTCCTTCTCTTCTATTGTTTATCATTCCTCGCATTTCTGCTAATTCTCTCAATATTTGCTCATTCTCAGCTGAGTTTTGTTCCATTGGCCTCTTTAACGATGTTTCCCTTCTTCTGCGTTCTTGCCTTTCTTGTCTTGCGAGATTTTGTGTATCTTCTTCTTCATCATCATCTCGTCTTTCTCTGCGATTTTCTCTTTCATCTTCCTCTTGATATAAGAATCGCTTATCTTCTTCTCTGCGGATTTCTTCATTTCTCCTCATTTCTCTTCATTGTCTCTCTATTCTCCTATGTATCCTATCATACTCCTCCTGAATATTACCATTGTAGAGATTTTGCGTACGTCTCCTTTCTCGATTTTCGTGATTATTTTGTCGCACTGCTTCTCAAAATTCATGTTCTTCTACTTCTGCCCTTAATCTTTCCCTCTCGCGGGATAGACGTGCTTGTTCAGCGTAATGACTCTCAATTTCTTCTTCAATCATTCTTTGATTCTCTCGCCCATGTAATATCCTCCTAACTTCTTCTGTATTTTCTTCTTCAATTTGGTTGTTTCTTCCCTCTTGATTTCTATTGTCACGCGGATTATAGCGATCAACAATTATCTCTTCTTCTCTATTTTGCACTTCTCCTCGAGTATTTTCTCTAACATTTCTTATAGGTGAATTTTGCCTTGATTCTTCTCTGAATGATCTTGAATTCGATCTTACATTACTTCTTGATCTCCTTCTTTGTAACCTCAAATTCTCCATTCTTAGCTCATGGTTTTGTCTTGTTAAATTCGCACGTTCTTCTGCCTCTAATCTTCTTTCTTCATGTATTCTTTGTCTCAAATCATCTACTATTTTATTTTCACGTCCTTCATGAATTAATCCTCCACCTATTTCTTGATTTCTTTCTCCTTCTTCTTCATTTCTCAATTGTCGATTTTCTGCTTCTTCTATGGAATCCGACCTCCAAGTATGCACACTCACTCTATCATAATCCACATTCCTATCTCGTGTTTGTGTTTGTTGATTCGGATGTTGAATTGAACTTTCTGCTTCATTTCTTATTCTATTTCTTCCTGATCTTATCCTTAAAGATTCTTCCAATTCACTTGTTCCCTCACCTGCAAGTCTTTTACTTCTCCTCACAGTTGTCGGTGGTTCTGATGTATTTCTTCTTCTTCTAGCCATTTCTTCAACCCTAACAACTTCTTCAAATTTTCAAGTTGTAATTAGAGATTTCTTAGCTTGATTCTCCCTGTTTCTAGGCGCCAAAATGTAGTTGCAGGAATTCCCACACTACACCCTTGTTAAGATTCTATAGAAATCTATTGGAAATCAATTAAACTTCAAAGATTTAAACGACACTTTACTATTCAAATCTCAGAAATGTTTACAGAATTGGAAGGAATCAAAGATTACAAATATTCTCTTGAAGTTTCTCTCTCCTCAAGACTATTTCATCTCTCAAAAATACATCATCCTTTTATGGATTTATCGAGCCCTTTATATAGGGATTTACATAATGGATGACATCTAAGTTTTCCTCCTATTTCGGATCTATTCTGCGATCTCATCGCGATCGCTACAATGTTCTCTATCCTAAGAATGATGACCATCGCAGGATCAACATATTCTTCTTTTATTTCTTCCATCGTCAGCTTCTTTTGGATATTCTGTGATGCTCGTGAAACGTTGTTAAAGAATTGGCAGTGATGCTCGCAGAAACGTTGTTAATATCGCAAGAATAGCGTTGTAGCGATATTCTGGTCCTACAATCTTCGTATCATCTTGAAAGTTGCTTCGCGTCCTCATGCATATATGGCCAATAATAACCTTGCATTTTTGTTCTGTATGCCAAAGGTCTTCCCCCGCTGTGATTACCAGCATCTCCGTTATGCAACATATTTAACACCTTTTGTCATTCTTCCCTTGTCAAGCATCTTAGTGATGGTCCATTAAAATATTTGTGATATAATACTCCATCTCTTAATTCATAATTTGTTACACGGCTTTTTACTTTATGTGTTTCTAATCTATTTCTTGGTGTCTCTCCTCTTGCCAAATATGCATGAAATTTTGTTCGCCAATCTGCAATATTTCCTTTTGGTTCTTCTTCACCACCTTTTATCATCATCACATCTGCTTCATCTTCTTCTTCCTTATTGATTGATGGTGATACAATTGTCTGAATTTTTATGAATCTCGCAGCTGGATTTATCATCATGCTAGATATGAAAGCAAAAGCATCTGCGAGTCTTTTATCTTTTCTTGATATATGTCTCCATTTTATTTTTGAAATTATCGCAAACAATTCTTCAACAAGTTTCTTATATTTCTTCAAAGATGGTCCATTTGTTGTATATTCTCCTTTTATCTGGCGAATAACCAATTGCGAGTCACTAATAATTCTTGCATTTTCCAACTTCATTTCTATTGCAAATTTTAACGCATGCACCACCGCTTCATACTCTGTCTCATTATTAGTGGACGTGAATTCCATACGAAATGAAAAAGCCATTTTTTCTCCTTCTGGTGAAATAAAGACAACTCCAATTCCATTACCTTCCCCATTTGATGATCCATCCACCAATATTTCCCACATGTTAGGTTCTTTTAATAGATCTTTTGGGTCTCCATGTTCTTCTTCTATGTCCATCATTTTTTCTACAGCTTCATCATCTTCTAGAGGAAATTCTACTAAAAAATCTGCTACAACTTGTGATTTTGGCAAGGATAGAATTTCGTATTTGATTTCAAAGTGCCCTACTTGTGCATTCCATCTCTCAACAACGCCTGATCTTTTTGAATTCTTCATTACTGACTCAATTGGTACCTTTGTTAATACTTTTATTTCATGTTCTTGAAAATAGATGTGAAGTTTAAAGGTTACATAAAACAATGCCAGAATTAACTTCTCGATCTTTGAGTAATTTTTCTCTGCAGTATTAAATGTTTTGCTGATGTAATAAATTGGTTTTTCTACTCCTGCGTCCACTCGAAGTAATACTTCACTTAATGCGTGCGAGGTTGTCGCAAGGTAGATCAATAATTCTTCTTCGGGATCTGGTTTCTGTAAGATAGATATGTTCATCAAATATTCTTTAATTCCTTGAAAAGACTTCTCACATTCATCTGTCCACTTGAACTTTGTACCCTTCCTGAGTATGTTGAAGAAATGCTTGCATTTATATGAAGATCGCGATATAAATCTTCCTAGCGAGGCTAAGAGCCCGTTCAAATTCTGCACATCTTTTACGGTTGCTGGTGTTGGCATGTCACGAATTGCTTGTACTTTATCTGGATCAACTTGTATTCCTTCCTTTGACACAATATATCCCAAAAATTTCCCTGACGCTACTCCAAAAATACATTTTTCAGGATTCACCTTGTTGTTAAAATATCGCATTTGGTCGAAAATCCCCTTTAAGTCTTGTACATGGTTTTTAGCTTCTTTACTTTTGACTATCATGTCATCTACATATACCTCTAATGTTTTATGGATCCATTTTGCAAACACTTTTTCCACAATTCTTTGATATGTTGCACCAGCATTTCGTAAACCAAAGGGAATCTTTGTATAACAATATAATTCTCTTGGGGAAAAGAATGTGGTGTGTTCTTGGTCTTCTTCAGCGAGAGGAATCTGATTATATCCTTTATACCCATCTAATGAAGATATTGTATCATTTCCCGCTGCTGATTCGTCCATTTGAGGAATATCTGGTAATGGAAAGATATCTTTTGGACAAGCTTTGTTTAAGTCAGTAAAATCTATACAAATTCTTATCCCTTTATTCTTTTTTGGAACCACCACCATATTTGCAATCCATTCCGGGTACTTTTCCTGCCTTATAATTCCCGCATCAAGCATCTTATGTAATTCTTCTTCTATTTGGGAATGGTATGTTGTTGCAATTTTTCTTATCCTTTGCTTAAATGATCATAGATTATTGTTGCGATTTCCCACAACACACCCTAAATTCAACAGGGAAATCATTTTGTTTTCTTTGCGATTTTTCAACATACTAATAAATACTAAGCAGTAATAAATTATGATTATGATACTAATAATATTTATTAGTATTTTTCAATATACTAATAAATTGAAGAGGAATGGGATACCCTACACCATATATTTATTTTGGAGATTTTTTCTTATCCTAGCTGTTGTTACATAGTAGGCATTTTGTCCTTTTACTTTCTTCTTCCTTCTCTCTGCAATTTCTCTGCAAAATTTATTGTTCTTCCGTAAATTCCGCATCTGCTACTGCCATAATTTCTTTCCTTTTTCTTTCGATCTCATCTTCATTCCCATACTAAGATGCCTCCTCATGGTCATAAAAATGTTCTTGCTTTTGAGAAGATGCAAAAGAAACTTAAAGATAAAGGTTTTACCTTATCCACTATTCCTGATCAAAGCCCTAAGGCTGAACTCTCCATTAAATTATTTTCTGATTATCCGTGTAATGGCGATAAAGTCATAATCTCATTAGGTCAACTTGAAGTTGGCCTTCCTATTCCTCTTTGCAACCCTGAACTTCCTTTATTTTACCAAATTCTTTCCCACACGAAGTTCTCGCGGGCCATATATCAATTGAGTGGAGATTGCATTCATCTGTTGCTTGAGTTTTCTACTCGCGGTGCTGGTAAAGAGTCTCTCTACCCTCCTAAAGCAAAGAACCCTAAGTTCAAAGATATTCCTATTGTTCCTGTGAAGTATATTGTAGAGAACGTCTTCGCAAATTACGATATAATCCCTATGAAGAAGGACATCACTTGTTGGGGTGTCCTCTTACAAAAGAAGGATGACATCGCTGAAGATAAAGTTCTTATGTTAGATATTGATTTGCATACGGGTAATAATCAAGGCCCTCGCCACTCCAGTGATGACAAATGGTTCATTTTTCCATTATGCTTAGAGGGTCCCTACATCTCCGGTCCTCATGCATTGCCTGCGAATATCGCATAATATCAACCGTGGGTTTTCAACTGGCCTGAAAGGAATAAAGAGGTATGCTCCCTCAAATTTTTTGTATAATTATCATTATTATCCTCCTCATTCTTTCATACTCTCGCTGACTACTCCAATTTTTCCATATTAACAGGATGAAACTGAAGTACCAGAAATCTGGGAAACCCAGAACCTTTTTAGCCCTTAAATCTCTCACAGATGAAGTAAGAAATATTCCTTTATGATTCTTAACAATATATTGTTGCCTCTATTTCTTATCTTTATCTGTGTTCGCAGGTTATTGAAGAAAATAGAACCTGTGAAGATTGTGAAAACTAAGGGGAAAGACAAAGATACTTCTCGTAAGGAGGAATCTACTATTCCTCACAAAGAGAAGTCTACTGCTCCTCGCAGAGAGAAATCTGGTGCTCCTCCCTTAGAAGAGATCCTTGGTCTTCCAACCAGGGTATAACCTTATATAGTTGTAAATCCAAGGTACCTCCCCCAGATAGGTTTTCTTTAACCCCAACATCTCCATGACTCAGGTTTCAGCAGCGGTATAACCTTATCCCTGAGTCACACAAAGAGATACCCCCTTATATGACGTACTTTAGGTCTTACATTTGCCTCTTGAGAAATTTTATTCGCGAACTAGGGTGTACACCATAAAGGTTCGTCCCATTCTTATGTCTCTGCGAAATGTTTTCTAGCGCCAAAATGTAAAAATTATTAAAAATATCAGAATGAACTAGGGTGTAGTATCATCAAAATTATCCCCAACAATACCCTTTAGGCGAGATTTTATCATTTCTTCTTCCGTTGGGTCTTCTTGAGAGGCATTTTATTCATCACTTACATAGATTAGATCATCATCCATGGGGAGAGGAGTTTCATCATCATTTACTTCTAGAGGATCAACAGATACAGGAGGGAGAGACTGGGATATTAAAATGTCATTCACAAGAACTTAAGCACTAAGATGAACCTTGCGAAGGAAACCTTTATTGCGATTTCTAATCTCCATATTTTTGAAGTATTCAAGGTAATCATATCTCCTTTCTGCACGATCGCGAGATTGAACAAGATTGGCGGTGAGCGTTAGTTTTTTTCTTTAGCCATTTTTTAGCCAGAAATGGTAGAATGAAGACTTTTTTCAGATTTTGCGAGAAACACAAATTGACAAGAAAACATTCAAATGAAAATTTCACAAGAAATATAGCAGAAAAATTAAATAGAAAAGTTAATAATTAAGGCAGTCAAAATGACTACCTTCTTTTTGAGAAGTTAAATTTTGAATTAATGTTAAGAAACAATTTTCCCATTGGTTCATGGCATCATCAAAATTATCCCAAAAAAAATACCCTTCAAAGAGATTTTATCATTTCTTCTTTGGAGAGGAGATAAGTATTTTCTTTTGCTAATAAGGAGTAAGATTCTTCTAATTGAGAATATTGATATTGGAGTTTACTGGCCTTTAAACTTAGAGTTAATCTGCCCTTGATAAGTTTATCTTTTCAGTGGCGAAGATTGATTACTTCCTTGAGTTCGTCTTTTAATGAACGAAGAGATTGTTCTTGGTCGTTACACACTTTCTGAAGAATATTTATTTGCTGTGAGGAGATCGCCATTTTTTTTTAAGAAGCTACGTTTCTCCTGAGATAAAGTTTTAGTTTCATCTGATAAAGATTCCATCGCCAAGTTAGCTTGGGTTAACAAGTATGAGAGGCGAGTAACTTCGCTACTTTATAGACTTTGCCTTTGCGCTAATTGATCATTCTCATTGGTAAGATTATCTATTTGATCGATAGAGTATTATAAATATTATCTAATCTATTACATTGATCCATCTAAGAATATCTCTCAACACGAGCTTCTTCAGCGACAGACTCAAATTGAAATATATTCATTAATCGTTTCTGATTGTAAGCTGAGTAGGCAAACCAGATATTTAAAAATAAATTGAGTACAGAAAAGATGAAAATATACTAGAACAGAAAAATTAGAGGCAGAGATAGAAGAACTATACCTTTTAACTCCTTGTTTTTATCGCGAAGATTTTCGCAATCTAGTAAAGAGTTGCGAAGCTTGTGATTGAGATTATCACATTCTGAAGTTTTGGCTTGGAGACTTCTTTTTAGAGATTCAACTTTATTTTCTAAAGATGTTCTCGAAGCAGTTTGATCAGAACCAAAATATTTGATTAAAGACTCACAGACATCATATTTGAAAGGGTCAGTGGAAGATTTCCTGGCATCATCTAAAATGTCAGACAAAACTTTAAAAGCTGCATCAATTCCTACTGATGTTTCTTTAGATGAGGGAAGAGGTACATAGGGTGAAGTGGTAATGATAGCGAGTTGGAGATTTGGGTCATTTGCGATGGTTGCATCACCAAAAGGTGGAGTATCCGGAAAAGTAACAGTTGGAAGTGAAATAGGAGAGGAAGAAGATTTGTTTATAACAGTTTTGGGAGTATCATCCATTGGAGGATTAATGGCATTGGGGGTATTGATAATGACATTCTCGCAAATAAAGGATGGAGGTTCTATCTGCGAAGTGGTGGAAACAGGTTTTGAAGATGAAAATTTGGGGATAGTAATATCAATCTCAAGAGCCTTGACTTTGCGATACTTCTTGCGAGGTTTAACAGCATTTTCATCACCCTGCGAGTAATAATATAGATAATAAATAGAGGCAACAATATTTTTATTAAGAAAACAAATGTTTCTTCCTAACTTATGACTCACATACTTACTTTTCTTATCAGCAAGTTTTTGTTGTGAACCTTCGAGAAGGTTAGGGTTTTGATCGACAAACTGGGTGTTGGGTGTAGTTCCACTGAAAAGAAAACTTAGTATGGGAGTTATATTGAATCAAGCGAAAAAGATCAAATAAAGTGAAAAAATATGATTTAGATGAGGAAAATCGAGTTTAATAATGACAAAAGGACACACACCTTGAAGATTCCATTGAAGTAGCAGCAGGTGAATTTGCAGAAGTTGAAGAAGAAAGTTGCAGATAGAAATTTTTTGTTGAGAATGAAGAAGTGAAGAAGACGAAGAAGTAAAGGAAGAAAAAAATACTTCTTTGATAGATTCTCTCTTTTATATACAAAAGGATGGTAACCGGGTAATAAAAGGTTAACATGTAAAAAGAGGAATATTCGACACGTGTAGGCGGTGACACTTAATTTACGGAATTTTGTCGACCCTAGAAGATAAAATGATGAATAACTGCGGCATTTTATTTCTCATGATCTTTCCTCCCTCGCAGAAAAGACATGAGAAGAGGCAAGATGTAGGATCAGAATATCGCCACTACAACACTTCCGCGAGATTTACATCGACAGTTCTGCGAGTTCTTCAACAACACTTTGCGAGTGTCACAAGATAATTTATAGAGTGACGTAATAGCTGACGAATGAAGAAACACGAGAAGAGCATGATTACCCTGCGGTGGGAACGATGTTTGCGAGAATGGACATTAGAACTACTGAGATAATATCGCGGGTCAGATCCGAAATTAAATGACAACTTAGTTGTCATCCACTATGTAACTATCCTATATAAAGAGACCCAGTAGATTCATAAAGGGATGATGTATTTTTGAGTGTTGAGAAAGTCTTGAGGAGAGAGAAAATTCAAGAAAATCCATTTCTTGTAAATATTTCTGAGAATCAAATAATAAAGTGTTGTTTTTAATCTTCAAATATGTCTTAATTACAGTAAATTCTTATCAAGGGTGTAGTGTAGGATTTCCTGCAACTACAACTATCATAAGTTTTGAGTTCAAAACTCTTTATCATATGCACATTACTAGAAAACAATTGATCAGAAACATAACTATCCTTCCATCCTTATGATTGTTCACTTACATGCACGTCATAAGGTTGTTGACATGTATGAGAATATCCATAAGGTTCCGTGGGATATTGATCATAGCCAAAAGATTGGTTTTGATTATACCCATAGGATGGTTGGTAGTTGTTATAAGAATGAGATTGAAAACCATATTGATTACCACTGTTGTATGTTGATTGGTCTTGTGCTCCGTACATGTTATTTCCGTAAGGAAACATGACTATTCACAAGAAACAGAAAATCAAAACAAAAATAAAAACAAAGTTAAACAAATAACAAATCAATTAGCAACCGCTCCCCGGCAACGGCGCCAAAATTTGATGCGTGTCGTAACCACAACAAATTAATTATGATATTTCCCACTTATTAACTAGTAATATAGCGGTAGTAAGAGATCATTCTCACAGAGAGCTGTGTAATTGATATGTTATTTAGATAGCAAAACAAAGTAAAAAGGGGGGTTGGATTATAAAATAAATAAAAAGAGAATAACAAATAAAAGAAAGATGATCAAGGAATCCTTCGCCGTTACCAAGCGATAACTGGATTATTATACTTATCTATCTTCGTTAGAACCATTCATCACCAACAGTAGAATAGCAGCTAGCTCAGTGTTATCCCCAAAACTCCTTTTACCACGGATACGGAAGCTCTCCAATATCATATTCTATTCAACGAACCACCAAGTAGTAGCTCACTCAAGGTGTAATCCAATCGAACGCTTTAGGCTTTGTGAATTAGGTCGATCCCATTAGTTAAACTCTTAGCTCAAGGTTCACTTGCTGATGTTATCTTCACTCGCAATTGCTCCACAGAATCCCCCAGCAAGGTCTCGCGATTTCTACTTGTGTATGAATTATTCGACGATTACTTATCTCCTAACCCAATACTAGCAATAAAACAATTAATAGACTAATATAGTATGCATCCCAAATTAATCTAAGAATCACTCATAAACTTTAGATGTAGTGAAAACAAACGATAAGATGATTAAAACTCATAACAAACTTGTATAATAATAAAGCTTCACGCTAGAACATTGAATTCATCCTTAACCAACAATAGTTTAGCTTCTCATCATTACACAATTACCCAGTTTCCCCCTAAAAGGGGTAAACAATAAGTTTTTAATGAAGAACAAAGTATAATATGATATGTGTAGAGATATATTATTAGGTTAAGAAGTGTCTTTTATATAGGTATCCAAGTAGTAGAAGCCCTGTGCACCGAATCCCGTGTCAAAGGTTGTCAAATATCGCCAAAAACAGCCTTAGGAAACTCACGTTTATGTGTTGGCCGCGTGGGGAAATAGTAGCTAGATAGCCAAGTGGGATCGCAGCAAACTGAGAAGTCCAGCCCATTTCATTGAATTTGGCTTGTCAGTTCCATGGAACTGACAGCTTATGCTCTCCTTCTCCTCTTACGGCCAAAACTATCCGGCCGAAACTTCTCCTGTAACATTCTTGGTTTTCTTCTTCTTTTCAATTACGTCCGGGACTTTCAAGACGTAACTTCTCCTGGATGTTTATTCTCTGCTTAGCTCAAGTACTCACTGCCTTTCCCGTCACCAATTCTTCTGTCTCTCCGGAACATCAACCAAACTCCATCTCTACTCATGAGCACCAACTCCATTAATGGCTTCAAGCCACTTTAACCTCCATATTCACAGTCTTGCATCATTACTGCCAAGAATAACTGCAGCTTCACTCTCCGGTGTCATTATTATTCAATTCTGTTCTGCAACTCAATAGCGAGAAGACACCTCCTCCAGACATCGCCATACATTCTTCCATCACCGATGATAACTGCTCAACTCCATCAATGGCAGCATCACCGTCATTACAGCAAGGACCTCTTCTTATCGTTGTATTCTGCCATCACCAGCTCATATATCAAACTTCAGCAACCAAGCTCTATCGATTACTTCCAATCTAACTATACCATTAACCCCTGGCAACAAACCAATCATTACAGCAAACCCATTTCTGTTTCCAATAGCAGCCATCGATCACGAGCATCAATCACCATATCGTTCTCACTGACTTCATCTCGATATCGTCTCTCATTAATGGAAACAACTTCCAACTCCATAGCTTTACCATCACTGCCAAACCCGAGCATCATTAATGGTAGCAAATCTATACATTGCTCCTTGAACTCCATCCATTATCCCAGAAGATCACGGAACCATCTTTCTCGAGCTCAAGTCCATCAACCGCAGACCACCATTCCCTTCCACATTTCCGTTACTCAGCAAAATAATAGCACGATTGCTCATCTTGAACTTGAGTTCTTCTCCATCACCCACGGCTGTAAATAACGTCAGCAACCAACTCCATCGACAGCAGCTAACCATACCTTCCTCTCAGCGTCACTGCCAATCTCCATCATTCATTCACCGAGACTTAATCACTACCATGCCATCAATCGCCGTCATTTTTCCAAGATCTGTCCAACTCGTGATTTCGTACAACTCCAGCAACCACAGTTCCCAGTTCAACTCGAGTTTAACTGGCAGCATCCCATTCTCTTCAATATTCTCTGCCAAACTGTGTTTCATGCAGAAGTAAAATAAGCAGCTGCACTAGTCACGTGATGGGAGGAAGAAATTGGTGGCAGCCCTGAGTTGAACTTTCGGGTGCTTTTATAAATTATGTGTGTCGATATCTTTCACAACTTTGGCTTGCTTCAAATGTTTATAACTTTCTCATACGATGTCGAAATGACTCCATTCTTTTGCCATTGGCTTCATATTTTCGTCCTTTTCGAGATGATATGAAGGGCTCCTAGATTTGAAAGCGGTCCACTTGGTCCTTGGCCCTTCTCCACTTGTAGCTAACTTCTTTTATTGCACAATTACATGCAAATTCACTTCTTTTGGACGATTCACCTAGCAAAACATAAATAAAAGAAAACAAGAGTAATATACAATCATTTGCAAGAATATATAGCAATTACTAGCATGGATTCGACACTAAATATATGGAAAATATGCACTTAACAGGGATGCAACGTCAAAGCGAAAAGGAGGGACCCAAAGGGTCTCCTTGCTGTACACCCTGTGCAGATGAAAAAGTAGAAGTGCCATAGTACAACTTGGCAGGCAAAGCATAACAAAATTGAACCCATCTATATAGACTAGGACATTTAAGAAGCACAACACACAACATAGCTGACCTGTCTACTAGATTAAAAGCATTTCTGAAATCGACCAAAAGCATGGACATGGAATTCAAATTATGTTTCTCTTCTAAGATGTGGTTTACATAGTGTAAAATAGCTTCTCCTCCACAAGGTACACCCACACCTAATTGAAAATCTTTTAAATAACTTGTCATTTCCTTACTAACAGTAAAGGAAATGACTTTAGAGACTAACCGTCTCCATATGGTACCGACAGCGATAGGTCTAATCCCACCTCCAGGTTTAAGCAAGGGTGTAAGAGAGGCACTAGCGATAAACATACCACGTTGAGGCGGGAAGTTACCAGCTAAAAGGAGATTAACAATAGCAGTGATGGAAGCTAGCACATCATCATCAACAGCTGCAACAGGCCCACTAAGTGCATCGAGAAAATGTTGATCATGGAGTCCGTCCCTGCCACATGAAGTACCCTTGGGAAAACTTCTAATCCTGATTAGAACAATATCTACACTAACATTTGCAGCAACAACCTCATTAGATGCATCAGGAAAAGTAGGTGGCGGTGCGAAAGGATGTTTAAACTGCAAATCCGCCAAAGTCTTATCAAAGAAGGGAGCTACACCATTGGAAATAAGCACCCTAATAGCAGTGGTATACGAACCCTGACTTAACTTCCTTTTATACAGTTTAAGGTTGATATTTACTTGGTTATCTTTAGGAGTGAAAATACTATGCTTAGTAGAATTATCACGTTCAGTCAATAGATCCAGAATTAAGGAAGAACAACTATCTGCCTCACGCCATTTAGCTAAGGCCTGGTTTATAGAAGCAATTTGTAACATCTTACGCATACTAGATCTCTCTTCAGCCTTGTATTTAGGAATATAATTTCTCAGAACACATATCGTAAAAAGTAATAATTTAATCCAGTAAGAAATGTCTAAGGGATTAAGTATAACTTTGTCCATTGTCTGTTTGAAAGTACTATATAAACTTAACCTACATTTGATTGGTATATGTCTAATAGTATGGAACTGAGCTTGAAACACCTTATCTAATGAGTCAACATCAAGACATTGCATACTATGAACACCGTCAGTTATATCTTCATCAACACAATGATTTACCTTATCAAGTGGTTTAGAAATGCTATGGATAAGGAAAGATGCCTCCCTGCTATTAAGAGGAACAGAAATTGCATCACCATCATGTGACTTATAGGGCTTACTCCAAGCTTGGATATGCATACACTTGGTACACAACCGTATTTTAAGTTGCATAAGAGCATCTTCCCATAAAGAAAAGACCGCACAATTCTGCGAAATTCTGTCCCTGCATTTATCATGTTCAGCACCATGGACTAAATGTTTATCTTTGATGTGTGGGAATAAAGAAATCCTTACAAAACACCTTCCTCTCACACCATTTTTACAACCATCAAAATCCCTGAAAGGGCACTGCAAATAACTGTCAGTAGATTGTGAATCAAAAACTTGAGAAATAGGACTCAAGCACTGTTCCTGGATGGACCTAGTAACTCTAGGCATAATGAAACAGAAAATAACAACCCCCAAAAATGTGAATTAGAGATAAGTGGATAGGAATTCAATATTTCAACACTAATGACACCTCAAACTACCATACAACGACTCCCTAACAAAATACCTTCACATAGAGTGAGAATCAGACAAAGCTTCAAAAACACCTGAATCAACAAAAAAAAATACCCCACTCCCTAATTGAAGATATACATAAACAGAACAATAAGATTCCCCAATCACTGAGTAGAAGATAAAGAATTGAAAAACCAAAACAGCACCACACAAACCCCTCAAAAACCAAGTTAAAAGCAACACATGAGAGTTGCAAAGACCCCAATTATTGTACTACACAAAACCACCTTCCTTGATCCAACTACCTCACAAGGTTTATGAAGAAACAATCCCAGAAAAGGACCCAGATGTTGAATTGAAAGTCGACGGATTAAGGCTAAAAAACAAATCTCACTCAAATTTCCGACAAACACTTCCTCAATTCACTATTAATTGAATCAGCAACAATCATCGTCCTAAAACAAATACAACTTCTGCTTATCAGAGAAGAAGATTGAATAACACAAAGACAAAGTCCCTAAACCAGTTCTTCAATCAAAGAACCCCACAACCTCCATTCCCCAAAATCGAAAACAAATGCTGAAAAGAAAAACGGGACTGCCAATCTCTAATTGAAACTACAGAGAAAAGAAACATGACCCTAATCGAAGCCCCCTCTACAAACTATGAAAAAGAACGCCAAGAATTAAACCTTAATTGAAAACACAAAGAAAAAGAACCCCACTTTCAATCGACTAAATACCCACTGCAAACTGAGAAACGGGAGTGCAAAACCCTAATTGAATCACCGGCAACGCTGAAGAATCGAACAAAACTACCAGTGATTCTGTTACTTCATTCATAATAAAGATATTTGGTGGTGAACAAGAAAAGGAAGAGCAAAACTGAATCTAACAAATAAGAATAAAGATAAAATAGAAATGCAAGTACAAAGGCCATGGTGTAAGTACTTTACCACTTGGTTCTTCACAACTTGTATGTCTAAATATCATAAACTTCTTGAACTGTCATCTTGATAATATTCGCTCTTGTACATAAGTCTTCAACTTGTAAGAAATTCTGCTCATTGTCTTGTTGCTTTACTTGAATATGAAATCTGCTCAATTCTGTATTGTTGCTTATAAAACTTGAACGTCTTCAACTTTCCTTCGAATTTGTGATGCTCCTCTTGTTGATGACGGTGGTGTTTCTATGGACCTATTGGTGTAGAGAGAGATAAAGTGGATGGTGCTAACTACGAAGAAGATTACAAGTGGTATGTAAGTTAGCAATTCGATGTCACCATCATGATTGATAAAATAGCACTCAAGAGATCAAAGTAGTGCTTCTATTGGTGGGAGGTTGGGTAGCTCACCATTATACCCGGAGTTTATGTACGATGACACACACTCTAAAAGCACATATTTAGACACGTACAAAGAAGTGAATGTCGGTGCCTCTCATGATGTAACATGGTTAGTCTCCACTATAGGGGATCACAACTCTAATATTGAATTCATTCTTCACCTCATTTTTCACTGAATGGTTAAATCCAAATTTAACTCTCATACAAGTAAGAAACCCGATCACGTTCTCTGTCATCTCTAAGTTCAGTCACTCTTGTGAGAATTTCGATGTAATCTTAGCGACATGTATACTATGTAAATCTAAACTAACTATAAGTTGGAGTTTTTCATGCACTAATTTATTAAAAAAAAATAATTAAAAAAATCATGAAAAATTTACAATGCAAGTGCTTAACCACTCCCCCACACTTAAACTTTACATTGTCCTCAATGTACAATAAGTCATCCAAGTAGAGTTAAGGTGGAAAATCCAACATGAAATGTGACAAGAAAATCTGAAAAAATAAATACAAGATACAAAAAAGCTAAAAACAAGACAAGAACAGAAAATAAAAGATAGATACAAAACCAATGGGGTTGCCTCCCATGCAGCGCTTGGTTTAAAGTCGCCAGCCCGACTATCTTCTTGCAAGATTCACTCCCCATATACCAACAATCTGAAAAGTTGGGGATCCTTCCAAGAAACTTGTTTTGTAAACACTAGCTTCACACAAATATTAGTACGATAAAACAGAAATAAAGCTATTAACCGATCAAAATTTCCCCCACACTTATTCTTGTCTACACTTGGAAGTGTATAAAGAACATAAAATTCGGGAACTTCTACAGTTTCTTGTTCCAAAACCTATATAGTATGAGAATCAAGTGTCTCTAATGGAGGATATCGAGAAACAAAGTCATTTAATATTGTTTTCGAAGAACATACATTCAAACCAATAAGAGGTAAAGGAGAAGAAACAATATGCAAAGGGTTAGACAAACCTTGCACTATCTCTTGTAGCACAGTATCCTCTTCATCCTTGAAAAATTCAAGTAAATTATTCACCTCTTGCATATCATGGTCCTCTATCAAACCTTGAAGCATTCTTCGTCGTTGTCTGCCTTAACCAAAATCTCGGCATCAACATCTTCATTATAATATTTTGCAAGATCAATTGGATCTTCCACAATATTGGTCACACCGTTTTCATTCTCAACACACTCTTTTTTGTTGTAAGGCACATACTCCACTGCGGATCCAAATTTCGATATAAGGAACTTTTTTAGAACACTCAAAAATGCATCATCCTCAAGGTCCACCCATTGAATAGGCTTTGATCATTGTTAAGATCAATTCTTGAGTAAGCTACACTAGCGTCATCATATTCCTCTTCGTCTTCATCTTGATCTCAGAAAGATTCCATTGTACACTATTGAGAAATGTCACCATGAATTGCTTCGACCGATGTATCTTCAAAATCATCTTCACTTTCATAGTTAACATAAAGTTGGTTGTCACTGAATTTAGTGTTGCTAGTCTCAAACTCATCCTTTTGAATAGGTGAATGGTTACTATTAAGATCAAGAGTTGAGTAAACTACACAATTATCAACGAAAGACCCAAAGGTTGGCCTTTTTCAATATTAACATCAATCAAATATTCATCATGAAAAGGCTAGGGTACCCAAATATACCTCAAGCTAAAACTTTTCCTTCCTATAAGTCTTTTCTCCGAAAGTGATTGTATATGGACTGAGTCGAGACAATGAAACTAATCGGTTCACACTTCGTGTGATCGTCTATGGATATGAGATCGAGACAATACAACAATGAAGTATGTTTACTTGATACAAAGGTTCAGACTTAACCAAACTCAATAGATTCATGTATCAACCAAATATGAATTAACGTTTGTGCAATTTACTTTAATTATAATAAAAAAATTATAATGCGGAAATATAAAGTAAATGACACAGCAAGATTTTGTTAACGAGGAAACCGCAAATGCAGAAAAACCCCGTGACCTAATCTAGAATTGAATACTTTCAGGATTAAGATGCTATACAAAATAAACCAACTTCGTATAGTTGAGACCAAGCAACTAAACCTATAGTTCACCTAGTTCCGTTTGTATTCCCATGCCTCAAACCTATAAATAATTCACGTACTTGGACCAATTCCTTTGGTTCGTATTCCAAACAATAAAAGAAACAACAAATCTGTTTGGTATCAACTCTCTTCAACCAAGTGATATGAGTTGCACAAAGGCTCTTCTATTTATCTTAACATAAACTCTTTTGCCAGGTTCCAAGATATATCTTATGTTCAATCACCAATAGGTAATTGTTAAGATTAATAGAATCAACACTCTTAATCCAAATAACTGTGTTGATGTCGATCTTCTCAATTAATCAATCCAATCTACCACAAGGATAAACCGATTATTAATTGGATCCCCTTTTACTAAAACAAGTATTTTGCACACCAAAGATTATAAAACCAAGTCAAAAATATTCTATCTCTTCTTTGTCTTTAAATCTTCTTAGATCTTCAATAAACACCTGCACACAACTACTTGAATCTCTTGTGATCAATCACGCACAGAACGGAATCTGTTAACAATGAATTATCACAAGATCATCTTTAGATCTAACAACAGTCTAAAGATCCCTGTCGAAACCTTGAACTAGTTTGAGTGAATCTTATATCATAAGAGAAGATTCTCAAGCATAAACAAACTAGGTGCAATCAAGGTTCAACTACCGTTAGTCAATCAAATTAATAAGAAAACTAGATAAACCGTAATATCTAGTTTCCCACCAACGGTACGCACTAGAGCTTCTCAATCCCAAAGAAGACTTTAAACTGAGCGGCCGTAAAAGATTTCGCCTAATTAGGTTACTCTCCTCTCCGAATAGGCGGCTTCACCAGTAACAGTACAACAGAGGAAGTTTACTGTCACGAAGGATTAGTTTGCTAGAAATGCAAACTCAAAGTATTTATAGACAAGGAAGTTTGGACACCAAGGAATTTCCATAACTGAAAATATTCTCAAGATATTTCCATATTAACCCTGATTCGGTTTTCATAATTCTTGTGAATGCACTGTCCAAATTTATGATCGAAATCTCCTTGGAAAATATTTAACTAGCAAATGCACATTACTAATTCTTATTTTCCATATATAATTAAAAACCTTAATTAAAAGATTCTTAACTTATTTAAATTCGATCTTGGAATTTACTTCCTTCATAGATGTTAAGGAATATCTTTGAACAATAAAAGATATACATTAATGCGCATGTTCAAAGTGTGTCGACATCTTTCTCTTGCAAGTCCTTTTTCATACTTACTCACTTGAAACCGATTTACAACACTTCCAAACAGGATTAGTTTGCTAGAAATACAAACTCAAAGTATTTATAGACAAGGAAGTTTGGACACCAAGGAATTTCCATAACCGAAAATATTCTCAAGATATTTCCATATTAACCCAGATTCGGTTTTCATAATTCTTGTGAATGCACTGTCCAAATTTATGATCGAAATCTCCTTGGAAAATCTTTAACTAACAAATGCACATTACTAATTCTTATTTTCCATATATAATTAAAAACCTTAATTAAAAGATTATTAACTTATTTAAATTCGATCTTGGGATTTACTTCCTTCATAGATGTTAAGGAATATCTTTGAACAATAAAAGATACACGTTAATGCGCGTGTTCAAAGTGTGTTGACATATTTCTCTTGCAAGTCATTTTTCATACTTACTCACTTGAAACCGATTTACCACACTTCCAAACAAGTTTAGAATTGGTTCATCTGACTTTCAAGAACTATGTGATTGATCAAGTAGCACTTAATCACAAACCATGGGTGTAACGGTTCTACCAAAACAAGTTTTGGTTCTACCTCCATGTGAGTATTGTGCATAGTCACACTAGCTTAACAAAATTCGGCTGACTAGGTACTAGGATCGGTTCCCCGCATATATTTGGTATCTAACTTGTATGTGTTGCACATTTCCATAGGATAGGTTCCCCTTTGCCTAAAAACATGTTGCACATGTTCATAGGATCGGTTCCCCTTTCTTCTATAAACCTTGATGCACCTCATACAAGGATCATTTCCCCTTTATGATGTACTGTACCTCTTACTAGGATCGGTTCCCCTCTCCCAAATTTGGTCAGACACACAAATATGATCATACCCCAGGTGATTACTTAAGATCGATTTTACTAATAAAAGTCATACCAATACATAAGTCATGCCTCATGTGAATAGTTTTACCAAGAACACAACCAAGTCATGAGCGGTTATACTAATCACACATATTGATCGTTCATAAGATATGCAATGAAGAACAACCCCAATAACGCCTGGCGATTTCCTTTTCGGTTCAAAACACATATCATGAACTTACTTCCTTAAAACATATGTAAAAACATTGTTTTATAGGATGAAATCGTCACCTGATACCCATACATAATCACAATAGCATTCATACGATTATGTTGATGTCTTATATACAAAGTTTAATGGTTAAGCAAGAAACTTCATATTGTATTCCTTAATATTATGTCTATCTAGAGTGTTCATGCTTCGCAGTTTTATGTTTTCAATATGCACGACTTGAAAGATACGTTAGGGAATGAAAAAGTTCAAGTCAAATATCACTAACCTTAAGTGGAAGGATGATGTTGTGGTTGTATCTCCGTACTTATTCACTTCTTCAAGTCTTCGTAATACTTGTAATGTCTCACCCTAATACTTTCAAGCTAACCTATACGAAGTTGACTCTAGTACATTTAAATCAAGCGACTCTTAAATAAGTTTTGGTTCACTAAAATATGACAACCAAACTTGACATACCAACGCCTGGTAGGTTCAACCGAGCTATGCTCTAACAATCTCCCCCTTTGTCAATTTTAGTGACAAAACTCTTACAATCATATGGATAAACAAATTACAATAACTCATTACACATATGCTTGATTCCCGAATTCAATAGCACATAACCTGCATTAATTCAATCCTTAAAATGTCGCTATTGACATTATAATAACAAAGGTCATTTTCCCCGTAAAGGTGAGATAGATAGATTTTCAATGTGGGAATGTTATATATGCCCATAATATCCATGGGGTTTGCATGAACACCCTTCAGGGGCATATATGCAAGGGGCTGAATATCCATTAACAAGTTAAAGTCCATTTTTAACCTCCATAACATTTAGTATGTCCGAGTTGAATAGGTTTAGTTTCTTCTGTTATTTCGATGAAAGAATTGAGAGAGCGAAATTATAAAGCAGAAACGAGCAGAGTAGATTTGAATCTCCAATTCAACATGCAATTTTAAATTCGTTGAAGATTGTTTGTTCTTCTTTCACTAAAATCATTTTTTTTCTGAATATGTTGCTTTTTCTTCATCAGATTTATAAGTTGAATCTTATTATAAATTCATGATTTGAAACTGAATTTGTTCTTCATCGAATCAGAAAACATTTGTTCAGAATAATTGTTCTTCAACCAGAACCTAAAGTTGGTAGTTGTTCGGCGTCTAAACTAGTAATCTATTTTGGTTAGAAAAATCCATTTTTCAACTCAAATCAGAAGTTGCGGATGAATCATTGAATCTGAAGATGTACCTCAGTTTTATTTAGCGTTTGATTTCCTTCCAGAGATCTTACAAAGATCGATTCACTATTTGATTTGATTTCTTCTAATTATTTGATTTGTTTTCAATCTCGAAAATGGGTAAGATATACTTTCTTAATTTACTTTTTTCCTGAATCATGTAATGTACAAATTCATGTTGATATTGTATTTGATCAACCATGAATTTGGCATGTTTGTACATTTTGTTTTATTTATTTTTCAATTTATGATTATGATTTTTGATATACAGTGAAATTGAATATGGTTTTTCAAGTAACCATTATTTATGATGACCAGGGTATAAGCCGGATTGTAATGGTGATACAACAATCTAGTAGTTGAACCTGTTAGGTCATGTTGTTACTGGTTTTTGTGATCAATTGAACATGTTTACAATTGCTTAGTAGCTTTTGAAGCTTATAAATCATTGTCCGCCATGATATACTTCTCACGAGGGGCGTAGCCCCGAGTGATTTATGTCATGACCATATTTTAAGCTATAGGACATGATATAGATTACAATGTAGTAGTTCAACCTTATTACATTATGTTAGTGAATACAAGCAATGTAGTAGTTCAACCTGATTACATTATGCTCGTTTTAAGTTTTTTTTTTTTATCTTTATATCATAAATAGCCTGTATATGTTGCTGATGAAGAAATGATTCAATTGGACATCATCTAGAAAGTGTCTTTGATTGTTGTGAGGAATTTTACAGGAATTTGACCTTAAGAGTACATAAGAAATCAACAAATGGAAAGGTTTTGCGAAGAAAACTGATTTGAAGAAGCTTGCTAGTGGTGTTACCAAGAAAATGCAATATGTTATTGGGTGCTGGTGGTTACTTGGTTGATGAGCACAATCGTTCTGCCGAGCAGGTAAATTAATTGTGACCCTGGCCTTCAGTTATGTTTTTGGGTCTATTTATGCATGTGAAATTTTCTTTCAACATACATTTTAGAGTAGTTGCAATGAATCACGCCAGGTTCACTCATTTGTATGTTTTTTGTTTCTTTTTGGAGATAACTTGTGCTTGTTGCCTTCATATTTGCGGACAACTTGAACAAGTTGCCTTCAGATTCGGGGACAACTTGTGCTAGTTGCCTCCAGTTTTGGAGACAACTGTGGCTAGTTTCCTCCAGTTTCGAAGGAAACTTCTGCTAGTTGCTTTGATTAAACTTCTCAACTTTGGCTAGTTCTCTCCAGTTTCGAGGAAAACTGTGGATATTTGCATCAACTTGAATTTTGTCACTACCAAAGTTTAACTAGAATCAACTTGATTAATAGTTTTTTCGATTCAGATTCATTATGTTTTTGATCTCGAGTTATGTAGTTGACTAGTTGCCTCCAGTTTTGTATCTTTTGGTTTGAATACTTTTTTCGTTGATATGAGTTTCTATTTTTCGTTTGTAATTTTTGAGGTTTTTTCCAGGTTAATTTGGTTGTTGCAGAGATTACATTTTGCAACACAAGCACCTTTGAAAAGTGATCGGAAACCCTATATTGCTGAGTGCTTTTTCAAAAGAAAAGGATGTAACTGAGGTTCACAAGAAGTGTAGGTATGGAAGGATTACATTTCAATTTAATGCCGGAAAGCCCCACTGGCCCATCATGCACCAATATTCCAAAGGCAACCAAGGATTTCAAACTTCCAAATGCTTATGTTGCTATGAAGTTTTCTATTTTTTCAGTTTTTGTGAACTCGTTTTATGCTTTATGAACTTGTTCTGCAAGTTTTTATTTTGTGAACTTCTTTTTTATTGAACTTGTTATATTGTATCATCAAAAATAACATAATTTTGATGTTGTTGTAGGTTACATTTTCTGGCTACATATTTTTGGAAACAACCTCATCAAGTTGCTTCCACTATTGGAGGAATGTACTGCTGAATGTTTGTTCTAAAATTGGTAAATGCCAACTACAAGTGAATTTAACATTTGGTATTATCAAGTTTAAGATAAAGTTATCTTTATGCATACATCTCAGAGCAGTTGCGTATTTACTAAAGTTTAAGCTAAAAAAATGTTTTAATATTCTGTGTATGATGATGTTGTTGTAGGTTGCATTTTCTGGCTTCAGATTTTTGGAAACAACCTCATCAAGTTGCTTCCAACTTTGGAAACAACTTGACCAAGTTGCTTCCACTATTGAAGGCAACTTGCGCTAGTTGCTTCCTTTTTTTGGAGACAACTTGTATCTATTGTTTTCATATTGAGTTTCAGTTTTTTTTTTATTTGGTTTGAGTTTGTTTTGCCGTGAATTGCGTACCACAAAAATGAATATTTAGTTTGTGTATTTCAAAATGAATATTTGCTTGTGTTGTAAGTATCTCTTGATTCTTTTTCTTAAGAAGTTTATTCATGTACACTTTTTTGTTGGACACAACTTTTGCTAGTTTCCTCCAAATTGGAGACAACTTGAACAATTTGCCTTTACATTTGGGGACAAGTTGGGATAGTTACCCCCAGATTTTACCAATGTTGATGTGTTTTGAACAAGTCTTGTTTCTAATACTTGTATATGCAAAGTGTTCGATTGGGAGAAGGGTTTCAGATCCATTAGTGCAAGCTGATATGAAGTTATGGCCTTACAAGGTTATAGCAGGACCAGGTGAAAAACCCATGATTACTGTCAAATATCAAGATTGATTGGGAGAATGGTTTTCAGATCATGGATGGTTCTTATCAAGATTCCTGAGATTGCAAAAGCTTATCTTGGTTCATCTATGAAGATGTTGTTACTGTCCCTGCATACTGCAATGATTCGTAACGTCAATCTACAAAGGATGCTGGACAGATTGCTAGTCTTAATGTGATGTGAATTATCAATGAGATTATGGTCTCGATAAGAAGCCAAAGAGGACCCTTTCGTCTACTTCCTAGATTACAATTGAAATTGACTTTCTTTATGAGGGTGTTGATTTCTATATGTCTATTACTGCTATCTCAAGATTGAGGAAGTTGGAGGGGATTTATTTTCTTTAGCTCAGTTCAGTTTACTTTTTAAGTTTTTATTTTTATCTAACAAGATAGTACATATAGTCTGGTTGTTGGCTGAAGTTCACAGAATTGTAATAGAAAAGTTTTAGTTTGTTAATTTTTCTATTGTCGATGACTTTATGTTTCAGTTTATGAAATGAGTTCTCTTTTTTGTTTTGTTGTTTTTTTTTGTATGCAAGACTATCTGCTACAGATTCTACTTTCTTATTTTTTTCTGTGGAAATTATGTTGGTTTGGATCCATAATTGGAGCCAACTTGTTCTAGTTGCTCCAAAATCTCGAGCCAACTTGTGCAAGTTGCTTCCATCTTTGCAACCAAATTGAACAAGTTACCCCGGTAAGAAAGAAAATGTTTTGCCAAAGATCGGTTTGTATTATTTGCCATGTATACTTGAAACCATATAACCATCATGTATAATGTTTACATCTAAATATTCATTGAGAAAGAAGATACTAAAAATGTATAAAGAGTGCATCTTTATATGTTTACATCAAAATTATTGCAGATATACATTAATGTTTATTCTGAAGCTTCCATTCATCAGTTTTATCTAAGAAATGGAACGCCATCTTGACCCTTTCCTTATTTATTTTAGCAGTCATTCTTCCATTAGATGGCTACATCTCTTTGTTTGTGTTACTAGTTATGCAACCTTGCTTCCCTCTAGCACATTCATCTCCTTTGGCTATGACGAATTTCATGAGCATCTGCATGATTGCATCAATTTAGTCAAATTATTTTCAAAACATACCACAATGAGTCAGGCTTAAGTTAGTTTACTGCAGAATCTGGAGCAAACTGGAAACAAGTTGCTTCCAAAATGAGATACCACAGTTTCATGTGTTCTGGATTTTGAAAACAACTTGAAACAGGTTGCTTCGAACTTTGAGACAACTTGAACAAGTTGCTTCCAACGTTGGAGACAACTTGTGCAAGTTGCTTCCAAAATGAGATGCTACAGATTCTTGTGTGCTGGATTTTGGGAACAACTCGATACAAGTTTCTTCTAACTTAGAGACAACTTGAACAAGTTGATTCCACCATTGGAGACAACTTAACCAAGTTGCTTTCAAAATGAGATACAACATGTTCTGGTGTTCTGGCATAGAGGAAGCACAATTACAGGAGCATCACATTAACCAAATAAAAATTGAAATAAGCACAAGAGAAAAAAACAACAAACCATCTTCAGAAGTTAATCACATTCATATTCATCTACTTTTAAAACAACGGGGGAAGTTGAAGCAGACTTTTAGTTAAAAAGCATGTTACGTATCTGTTTTGGATTTCAAAAATTCAACATTCATTTTAAATACTACAATACATATCTAATTTTAAATAAACAATTAACTATATGCACACTAGTTCTATATTCATGCTACCATCAATTTTCATCCATCAAATCGTTACTTACATAAGAATCAGTGTACTAAAATTGGAGAATCAATCAGTAACAGTAGTAGCGAGTAGCCTATCTATCTTTAGATATAGAGGCAAGTAGCAGAAGTTGTCTCCAAAACAGGGAACAACTAGCACATGTTTTGTCTTTAAATATGAAGGCAACTAGTACCAGTTGTTTCCAGAACTGGGAACAACTAGCATAAGTTGCCTCCAAATATGAAAGCAACTAGTAAAGGTTGTTTTCCAAATTTGTAGTCAAATAACATTTCCTATAAAATGTTTACATGGATACACTCCAGAATAACTACTTCCTATAGTTGTCTCTAAATAACTACTTCTTAATTAAGTTATAGTTCAATGAACAATGAACATTAAACCACCCAAAAGCCTACAATTTCTTGAGTTGTTTTCAAAACCATTCAACATGTTCCATCGCATTCATAAAAGCATACAATAAGTACTAGTTTAAAACTTAGAATAAAATCATAACATGATAGATGCGTCTACGACTCATAGAATACACCATTTCTAAATCCACACTGACTCAACTAGAATTCAAATAATTGACACCCCTTGTACAACTCTCCAAGACCACATAAACCCTCAAATAGTCACACAAGAGGCAGAACATTCATTTATGCTTCAATAACTACTAATTCAACACACTAAATCAGCAGACACTCCCTAGAACCATTACAATTCATCGATTATTTGACGATTGAACAGTGCAACAAAAACCACCCAGAAACCATGAACCATTCAATGAACAATGAACAATTCAATGAAGACAAGACCACCCAAAAAATATGGAATATACTAGCAGAATTACAACACAAATTATGAAACAGTTATGCTTCAATAACCTTCAAACACTCACAGAAGAGGAAGAAAATTTGAAAATCATGTATGAAACAGTTATTCTTCAATAACTTAATCAATAACTACCAATTAAAAACCCTAAATTGATATAGTAAATGAATAACTACCAACTCAATGAAGATTATCAATAACTACTAATTCAATAACATAAATCCATACACTAAATGAATTAGAATCACTTTGGAAAGTTTTTTTACCTTTCTTAACGCCAACGGAAGACTTCAATTTCTTCATCATCAACATAATCAGTCGATTTTGTTGATTTTAATCACATGCAACATCATCGAAGAAAGTTAGTATGAATCAGTAATGACTGAAATATAAATCGACGAATCCAATAACTTTTTTGAATTAAATTGTTTCAGAAATGATAAATAATCAATTCACATGAAGTTTAAACTCAATCGAAACAGAAAATGAATGTTTACCTTCGATGTTTGTTGTTGATAATTCATTGCATCTCTGGAACCTAATGAAATTGATATTTTCTTTCGGTTTTCAGTTGGATTTGTTCTTCTAATTCAATGAACACTTAAGATCTACTAAGTTTCTTTCTGTTTTCAGTTGATTTTCGAAGTTCTGATCGGTGATTTCTAAAAAAAAATTAGGTTTTCTTCGTTTTTTCTTCCTGGAACTGAACGAGAGTGAGAGAGAAAGAAATGGTATAAAATGAAAATGTCGGCTGTTTTAATCACGCTGGTAACGGTATTTGCATTTATTAAAGGTCATCTTAGTAATCTTCCAATTCGGGTTTGGGTTTTTACAACCCAAGGGGTGTTTGTATAATTTGATAAGGGTATTTTGAAAGGGGCCCTATAGTAAGGGTATTTAAATAATCTTTCCATTTTCAATCTGCGCGTCTTTGTTATCCCAATCATATGATATGTTACTCCCCCTTAGTCTATGATTTTCCTCATTTGTTAGATAAACGTTCAAGCACCATTGTCCTCTTCCCTAGTGACACCAATCAACATAAAATTGATACCGACATCACCTGTTTACTCCATATATTTCTCCCCCTTTTTGTCACAAAAATTATGAAGAAACAAAAACATAAAGGACAACACGAAAAGGATCTTACAAATCTCAAAATAGACTCACAACCTGTTGAGTCAAGCACGAGGGTTCCACATACCATTTTTGATAACCAATATCAAAACCAAAACTACAAAGTAATTAAGTTTTGATATGTTATCATGGAAATAATTGCCCGGAGCAATTTTCCCAACTAGTTTATCAAATCAAAAATAAACTAAGCACCTTAGTTCCTTTGCTAAACCGATTGTATAAATACAACCGCTTCATTCGATAAGACCAAAACAAAGATAAACTTCATTTTTCTCATCAGGTTCTAATTATTCATATAACTTAGACCTTTATATTTTAAACAAGCCAAACACTAGGTTAGTTAACTAGCATTTCCTTGTTTAGGCATTCGGCTAGACTTAAATAACCGAAACCTCCATTTTGATAAGTCTAACTAAGATCAAAATTAACTTAGCTTATCTTATCCGGAATCAAATTGGACTAAACAACTCATTCCACCAATATATTCATTCGTTAATCCATAAATAATTCATACAAACCAATAAATAAACTTGCATAATTACCTCAACCAGAAGCAATTGAAACAACATATATCATTAAAGTTCCACTATTGCACCGAAATTTTGTAAGCCTAAACAATTGATATCATATAATAAAGTAAAATAACAATTGTTTTACTTAACTGGAAGCAATTGAAATAACATAAACATTAAAGCACCGCAATTGCACCAAACTTTTGTAAGCCTAAACGATTGATATCACACAACAAAGCAAGATAACAATAGTTTTACTTAACCGAAACCAATTGAATCACACATACATAATGGAATAAACACATCAATTGTACCTCCAATTTCGTTCAAGCAAAAGCAATAGATATATCAAATAAAAACAAGTTTTTCTTAAACAGGAAAACAATTTGATAGGTGTATAAAACACCTTAATATTTATCTATTGTTTATGCTTTCTTTGCTAAGTTTTCTTGTAAAATATGTATCTTATGTTTGCTTTTGAGTATTTAGGTACTTTGGAGTCATTTGGAAAAAAAGAAGAGGAAACAGGGCAAAAGTGTTGGATGAGGATTATTTCTCATTATTTGCTTTTATTTCTTCATCTCTGTCTGAAAAGCATGTCGACTTTAGTGATGCAAATTCATTGTCTGAAAAGCATGACATCTTTAATGATAAAGATATATTGAAGAAAGAAGTGGATTTGAGAAGTCAAAGTCGGTTGTTGTTGGTGGAAGAATTCAAGAGAAGAAAATAGCGTTCATTTGGAGCAAGAGGGTAGAATCGGCGTTGCGCAGGCAAGCGCTATCGGGAGCATATTGAATGATAATGGGTCTGTCATGTGGTGGTCTATAGCTGGGGTGTCTAAATCCAGATTCATTTCCTACACAAACCTAAAAGTTAAAGAAAATAATTTCTCTAATCATTTGCTTTACTTCTCCTTCTCTGTCTGTATGAACAGCTGGTGTAGTTATCACCGAGAGAAATACAGAAATTGAAAAGGGATAGAGCAGAGAGACACTATTCGAATTCATTAGATATGGCAGAGATGATGTTCAAGAAATAAAGGTTGAATCGAGAAGAAATTAAGATAAATAAACTTAGGGTTTTGCTGTTGTTCAATCGAATCAAGAAATTAGAGTTGAGAAAAGGGGATCTAATGTGAAATGAAACAAGGGGTTTGTGTTGATTTTTTATTCTGAAGGAAGGAACCTGGTGGATTATATGAAGATTAAATGAGAAAAGGGGGTTTGAGCTGAGATAGAATGGGTTGAAATGGTGAAGCTAATGGGGTTGATTTGGCATTATGGTACTGGATTACAGGGAGTGATTCTGGTTATGTTTATCTGAGATGAATGTAATGGAGATGAGTGCAACAGATAAATCAGTATGAACATTAGATGTATGTTTAGGACAGGGTATGATGAGATGTTGCTTTACAGCTGAATTTGAGAGTTGAGAAGAATTGAAGCAACTGCAGTTGATGCATTTGTTGCAAGGTGGACTAAGTGGTGTTGTGATATGAATCAGGTTGTTGTTTTAATTATTGCAGAAGTCATGGATTGGATCGAATGGTGGTGTTGGTTTTTCAAGGTCTGAAATATAGAAATGATGGAGATGACAAGGTGGACTAAGTGATGCTATGCAGTTGTGGTTGGCCTAGATGCAGCTGTTGTTGCAGAATGGTTCAGTTAAATGAGTTTTTGAAAGGGTCAGAACCTAAGAATGGTGGTCTTGAAGCTAGGAACTAAATTGCAGGTGATGTTGATGATGTGGTTTATTGCATCCATGAAGATGATGTCGTTAAGGATAACATGGAAGTTAGGTGGAATTGATAGTGAAGCTATTGCATAGAAGAGCTCGATTGAGTATCAGGTTGAACTGAGTTGGGAAGAGTAGGTAGTGATGGCGAATGTGTAGCTGCATTAAGGCACTGGCAGGGAGAATGCAGTGGTATCTGCAATGGAAGAGAAGATAGCAGGATATAGAAGTGAATGAGGAGCTGATATTGTAAAGATACAATGGGACTTGCAGGTGCATTGGTTGTGTTGCATAAATGATAAATGTATACTTAGGTTGCGAGGGAATGAAATTGTGGTGTTGATTGAGTTGCATGAGCTACAACAGAGAATGTGAGAATGATGTTATTGAACTGGCTCAAGGTTATGATTGTGCTGGTGATGAAATTACACGAATTTAAATATGATGGTACTGAAATTGCTATGGGTAATGGTTATAACTTGAGGCGAGGTTGGATTGAGCTGTGATGTTGAAGTTGGTAGAGTGCAAGAAGAAGTGCAGAGGAGTTGGTGCTGCAGATAGCTATGGGTCAGATGAGAAGACAAGTAGATGGATGGGGCTGTAGAGACAGGGAAGATGGCTTAGGATGGCTTGAGTCTTTTTGTGGTGTGTTGGTATCGGAATGATGCGCAAAGGAAAGTAGCAGTTAATGAGACAGTGATGCTGAGATGCTGAGAATGAAGGTGATTGAAGCTGCAGGTGGGGTTTTGTTGTGCCTCAACTTGTAAGCTGATTTGGCTAATGATTTGGGAATAGTGGTGGTTGAACTGATGGCAGAAGGATGAACTAAAATGGGTAGATGTATGTTAGGATTGAATTGTGTAGGGAAGTAATCTTGAAACAACCCTATGGTGGTGGAGAAATGAACATAACTCTTCCTGTATTTTGTTCAGGCGAGTTAACTCAGTGAATTGATCTGACTCGGCTGATCCAGTACTTACTCAGATGGATTTGGACCTAGCTAATGGGATGTCTGAAATTCAGTTTTGGCAATGGGCTAAGCTATTTACGGGAATTGAATTGAAGGTGAACATGGAGGATATAAAAAGCAATACCTTTCCTATCTCATGATATCTTAACTTCTACTTTGTTTCTAGGGTTTGTGAACATGATAGATTTATTTCTCCTTGTTATGAACTCCATGAACATGAACATGAACATGAGCTAAACTACTATTATTATTAGTTATGGAATAATTGGATTTCACATAATATGCTTTTTGATATGATAAATTAGTTTTGTCTCCATATTATCGATTATGATTCATCATTTATATTGTTACATGATTTGAATGCTTGTTTGATCGAGTTGCGAATCGGTTGAGTTTGTTTTCATCACTATTGCTAGATTAGGATTTGTTATACGCAAAAGTGATAAATTCCTGATTACAAGTAGCATAAATATGGTTGTATATTATAGTGATGCATCCTTGTAATCATATGTGAACCATAACCTTTGTTAAATCGGACTATTGCTTTTACACGTTCGATTGCATTGATTAGTCTTATTCTAAGGAACTTAGTGCTTTTAGGGAGTTAAACTTAATTGTGCTTTTACACTTTAGGTTGTTTTCTAGGAAGAATTCACATATGCATCTTTTAATGTGGCTGTGATGAAATCGGGGAATTAGCGGGATATACTTGCGATCAAGATATCCTAGAACTTTTGATAAAAGTTGAGATTAAAATATCAATTCTAGTTATTATGTTGAAAACATGTTAGTGAATGAAAACGAAATCCTTAATCAATATCTTTACATCTTTGATATGCATGTTTTATTTCTTGTTTTGCTTTTATATTATTTTACTTGTTACATAAATCAGAGAAATCCCCCTTGTTTTATATAAGAAACCGAAAAAACTTGACAACCTAAGACCTCTTTGTGGGAACGATCCTTTCTTGCCATTGCTTTATTATATATTTTGAGTAGTAAGAAAGTGTAATTATTTTTGACGCCTACGGCAACAATCACAATTAACTAACAAGATTGTTACCTCAATTTCGTATCCAGCTTCTCCAATATGATCGCATCTTCTTCTTTCAGGGAGAATTGATATCGAAATACCATTGTGTTGTCATCCTTATGCAAAAACAAAAGAATAACAACAACCAACCTTTACCAGAGAAAGGTTGAAAATCGGTTTTAACAATTGCAAGCAAAAGTTGAAAACCGTCGAAACACATATGCTTTTATGCTAAACCAAAACCGATTCAACATATTGTGACTTTTCACATATTATTTCTATAGGAACCCCTCATGATCCTTTGATAAAGCCTACCAACATGGGCTAGAACTTAATCCTGCTAAATCAAAAAGTCACCCAAACCATAAGGGTTCACAACATATTATGAGATCGAATATCAAGGTAATAAAACCGAAATCACACATCCCATAAACATCCATAGCAAATAAATAAATCATTAAAACACTGGCTATGTAAATTAAAAACTATCACATGAAAAATTATAAATCAAATAACTTTATTCATAATAGACTTATACAATCAATGAAAGAAAACAAAAATTGATGTATATTTTTCGTCTTATTTCTCAAAGATCATCTTCAATTTCCTCAAATTTTTCAGGATCTTCATCAAAAACATCTCGACTGATATCTCAGATTCTGCACACAGTACCTTGATTATGTTCATAGGCTAGAGCATTAACCTTTCGATTATTATTACGAGAGTACTCCATGTTACCGATTCCAAGTTTGATCAGCTTCCTTTGGTTACGGATAACAGTTCTTAGTAGTTATGCCTATCTATGATAAGTTTTATGGTACTAAGAAGAACTTGACGAAGATTGATAATATCAATCTTGGCATCCAAACTGTTTAGGACAAGGAGATTAGTAACATCTTACTTTTCATTTTTTGTATCTTCACAACCAGATTTATTGAAGGTATTATCAAGATGAACTATTTCCTTAGAAGTTATTCCACTCAAGGCTTTCATAAGATTCGCTTGAGATCTGGTTTGAGAATATATCCTTTAGTATACTTTTTCAGACATGCTGAGTACATATACTTGAAATACCTTTAACACATACCAAATATAGATATCAACCTTAAATAAATAATTCTGATCAGATTTGAAAAGATTTTCGCATCTAATGTGTTATACACAACTTTCACAAAGAGATTATCTTCGAAATTAGTATCAAGGGGTACTTCAGACCACAAATCCTTCTTACATGAGTTGTTGTAACACAACCTTTCTACTTATAAGATTATCAAATGTACTTAAGTTAGATCGTGTAATGTATCTATGTTGAATAAGAGATGTTATTAGGATTCGGATTGCCCAGTTACATGTGCTTCCTTACGTCCGAAGATTGGGCAAAGTAAGGATGCACATTCTTATGTGTTTAATCCCTTCCTCTTGATTAGGATTATTTCGGGATGCAATCTCTTTAATTATATCCTGAGCCCATGATGGAATGTTCTCTCACCTAGAACCCGTGTGATCAAGATTAGCCATTCAGAAAATTATTAATGTCTCTTGTTATAGAACTTTTATGTGTTCCCTTAAGGTATTCATTCCTTGTTGGAAATAATTTTCTAAACACTTGTCTAGATATACCTTTTGGCATGTTCTTGTAAGAAGATCTTTAGTGAGGATCTTATTCCTCATTAGCGAGTGCTCCAGCGAATAAGTAAGAATTTCACACTTTGTAGCCTGCAGATAAACTTTGTTACACAAGTTCAATTTTTGTTCCTCGCAATCAATCAGATTGTTTTGAAGACTGACTATATATCACTTTTCTTCACAAATCCTTACGTTCAATTGAACTATAAGTTCCATGACATCGTCTAGACTATCAATAGATTTTCACTTATCTGAAATATTCTCGATCTGTTTGAAAAATCTCTTTATCATCTTGCCAAATTTAGAACTTGGACATATTAGTGAATCTAATCTCTTTTCAGATGATTTTTCACTAGAAATTGGTCTCGAATCCAAATCAGGTTTCTTGAGGTTTGAACTCAACTTTTTCTGATTAGCAACCTGATATGCAATTGAGTCCTTAGTCGTAGACTTTTTCTTTGTCTTTTGAAAAGACTTTTGGGACCATTTTTTATTGGCCTTTTCCGAGATGTTATTCTCATTATCTTGGCATACGTTAACTGAGTTCTTCATAAGTTTAGCTTTGTTTTTTTTATTTTGACTCATATCTTATAGGATGGATCGCACCAAACACAGATTGTTAGATCTTTTCGTGTTTGCCTGCTCTGATACTAATTGAAAAGGCGAGGGTACCCAAATATACCTTAAGCTAAAACTTTTCCTTCCTATAAGTCCTTTCTCCGAAAGTGATTTTCTATGGACTGAGACGAGATAATGCAACTAATCGGTTCACACTTCGTGTGATCGTCTATGGATACGAGATCGAGACAATACAACAACGAAGTATGTTTACTTGATACAATGGTTCGGACTTAACCAAACTCAATAGGATTCGTGTATCAAGTAAATAGGAATTAATGTTTTTGCAATTTACTTTAATTATAATAAAATAATTATAATGCGGAAATATAAAGTAAATGATACAGCAATATTTTGTTAACGAGGAAACCGCAAATGCAGAAAAACCCCGGGACTTAGTCCAGAATTGAATACTCTCAGGATTAAGCCGCTATACAAAATAAACCAACTTCGTATAGTTGAGACCAAGCAACTAAACCTATAGTTCACCTAGTTCCGTTTGTATTCCCACGCCTCCAACCTGTAAACAAGTCACGTACTAGGACCAATTCCTTTGGTTCGTATTCCAAACAGTAAAGGAACAACAAATCTGTTTGGTATCAACTCTCTTCAACCAAGTGATATGAGTTGCACAAAGGCTCTTCTGTTGATCTTAACATAAACTCCTTTGCCAGGTTCCAAGATCTATCTTATGTTTAATCACCAAAAGGTAATCGTTAATATTAATCCAATCAACTCTCTTAATCCAAATAACTGTGTTGATGCCGATCTTATCAATTAATCAATCCAATCTACCACAAGAATAAACCAACTATTAATTGGATCCTCTTTTACCAAAACAAGTATTGTGCACAACAAAGATTATAAAACCAAGTCAGAAATCTTCTATCTCTTATTTGTCTTCAAATCTTCTTAGATCTTCAATAAACACCTGCACACAACTACTTGAATCTCTTGTAATCAATCATGCACATAATGGAGTCTGTTAATAATTGATTATCACAAGATCGTCTTTAGATCTAACAACAGTCTAAAGATCCCTGTCGAAACCTTGAACTAGTTTGACAAGGAATTTTGGACACCAAGGAATTTCCAAAACCGAAAATATTCTCAAGATATTTCCATATTAACCCAGATTCGGTTTTCATCATTTATGTGAATGCACTGTCCAAATTTATGATCGAAATCTCCTCGGAAAATCTTTAAATAGCAAATGCACATTACTAATTCTTATTTTCCATATATAATAAAAAAAACCTTAATTAAAAGATTCTTAACTTATTTAAATTCGATCTTGGGATTACTTCCTTCATGGCTGTTAAGGAATATCTTTGAAAAATAAAAGATACACATTAATGCGCGTGTTCAAAGTGTGTCGAAATATTTCTCTTGCAAGTCCTTTTTCATACTTACTCACTTGAAACCGATTTACCACACTTCTAAACAGGATTAGTTTGCTAGAAATACAAACTCAAAGTATTTATAGACAAGGAAGTTTGGACACCAAGGAATTTCCATAACCAAAAATATTCTCAAGATATTTCCATATTAACCCAGATTCGGTTTTCATAATTCTTGTGAATGCACTGTCCAAATTTATGATCGAAATCTCCTTGGAAAATCTTTAACTAACAAATGCACATTACTAATTCTTATTTTCCATATATAATTATAAACCTTAATTAAAAGATTATTAACTTATTTAAATTCGATATTGGGATTTACTTCCTTCATAGATGTTAAGGAATATCTTTGAACAATAAAAGATACACGTTAATGCGCGTGTTCAAAGTGTGTTGACATCTTTCTCTTGTAAGTCCTTTTTCATACTTACTCACTTGAAACCGATTTACCACACTTCCAAACAAGTTTAGAATTGGTCCATCTGACTTTCAAGAACTATGTGATTGATCAAGTAGCACTTAATCACAAACCATGGGTATAACGGTTCTACCAAAACAAGTTTCGGTTCTACCTCCATGTGAGTACTGTGCATAGTCACACTAGCTTAACAAAATTCGGCTGACTAGGTACTAGGATCGGTTCCCCGCATATATTTGGTATCTAACTTGTATGTGTTGCACATTTCCATAGGATCGGTTCCCCTTTGCCTAAAAACATGTTGCACATGTTCATAGGATCGGTTCCCCTTTCTTCAATAAACCTTGATGCACCTCATACAAGGATAGGTTCCCCCTTATGATGTACTGCACATCTTACTAGGATCGGTTCCCCTCTCCAAAATTTGGTCAGACACACACAAACCCGATCATACCCCAGGTGATTACTTAAGATCGGTTTCACTAATAAAAGTCATACCAATACATAAGTCAGGCCTCATGTGAATAGTTTTACCAAGAACACAACCAAGTCATGAGCGGTTATACTAATCACACATATTGGTCATTCATAAGATATGCAATGAAGAACAACCCCAATAACGCCTGGCGATTTCCTTTTTGGTTCACAACACATATCATGAACTTACTTTCTTATAAAACATACGTAAAAACATTGTTTCCTAGGATGAAATCCTCACCTTATACCCATACATAATCACAATAGCATTCATACGATTATGTTGATGTCTTATAAACAAATTTTAATGGTTAAGCAAGAAACTTCATATTGTATTCCTTAATACTATGTCTATCTAGAGTGTTTATGCTTTACAATTTTATGTTTTCAATATGCACGACTTGAAATATACGTTGGGGAATGAAACAGTTCAAGTCCAATATCACTAACCTCAAGTGGAAGGATGATGTTGTGGTTGTATATCCGTACTTCTTCAAGTCTTCGCAATACTTGTAACGTCTCACCCTAATACTTTCAAGATAACCTATACGAAGTTGACTCTAGTACCTTTAAATCAAGTGACTCTTAAATGATTTTTGGTTCACTAAAATATGACAACCAAACTTGACATATCAATGCTTGGAGGGTTCAACCGAGCTATGTTCTAACACATCACAAACCACATGCACCTTAGAATAGTTATTTCTTTGAAAACAAAGTTCTTATTCATACCTTTCTTCTTTGTATTGATCAATATCTCAGCTTGTTTGGGAAGAGGAAAGAGTCGGCTACGGATAGGAAGCAATACCTTTACGAAGTTCTTGGAGTTGCTCGTCTGTAATCTCTTTAGCTTTTTGAAACTCTTGTTGTACAAAGTTGGAAAATTTGTCCAATAAGTTAGAGACTTGTTGTTCACGAGCATAAGAATCCTCTAATCCTTGTGGTTGATCACACACATACCCTCCATAAGGTTGTTGATACGTAAGAGGACCACAATATTCCTTAGGATATTGATCATAGCTAATAAATTGGTTTTGATTATACCCATGGAATGGTTGGAAGTGACCATGTTGTCGAGGTTGTTGGAAACCGTATCCATTGTTCCAATATGCTCCATCCATGAGAAATAAGTACCTGAAACATGATTCTAAAAACAAGGTTAAAAACCAGAAAATAAAACAAAAACAAAAAAAAATAAGAAACCAAAAACAAGTGACAACCGCTGCCTCCCCAGCAGCGGCGCAAAAATTTGATCGATGTCGTAGGCATCAAAAATAAATTACTTTCTCACTACTCAAAGTATATAATATAGCAAGGGCAAGAAAGGATCGTTCCCAGAGAGAGGTCCTAGGTTGTCAATATGTTTCGGTTTCCTATATAAAACAATGGGGGGATTTTTGATTTTTATAAACTAAAAGTAAAATAAAAACAAAACAAAACAAGAAAATCAAATTGATAAAGATATTGGTCAAGGATTAGTTTACATTCACAAACATGTATTTGAAACAATAATTAGAATTAATATTTAATCTCAACTTAATCAAAAGCCCTAGGATACCTTGATCACAAGAGTATCCTGTTATTTCCTCTTGTCATCAACAAACACATTAAAATATGAGAATATTAATTCTATATAAGAGAACAACCTAACGTGTAAAAGCACTAATCAAGTTTAATTCCCTAGATGCATTAAGTTCTATGAAATCAGGCCAATCAAAGTAATAGAACGTGCAAAAGCACTAATCCGATTTAACAAAGGTTATGACTCACTTGTGACTACTAGGATGTATCACTACAAGCAATATTCACAATTATGCTACTTGTAATAAGGAATTTATCACTTTTGCGTATAACAAATCCTCATCTAGCAATATAAATGAAAACAAACTCAATCGATTCTAGACTCGACCAAACAAGCATTCAAATTATAAGACAATATCAATAGTGAATCATAAGCGATAAAGCATGGATACAAAACTAATTTATAACATAAAAATCATGTTTGGAATTCCAAATTATTCTTTAACCAAGAGAAAACTAGGTAAATATAATGGAGTTCATCACAAGAAGAAATATAAAATCTATCATGTTCAAGCCCTCGAATAGTAGAAGCAAAGATAAAGACTAAAAGATAGAGAGGTTCCTTTTATATCTCTTTCTTTCTCCACCAATTCTCTGTTTAGGTCACGGCCATCTGCCAAAAACCAGCTCTGAAACAACCCAGGAATCAAGCCCAGTCTATACAGGTCCAGGTCCATATGAATCAGCTACCTAAATTGGTAAGTCAACTCACCGTACTCTAACCGATCCAATCTAATTTCATGCCTTTTACACTTCTTCTCTTTCCCTGCACAATATGCACATTCCATACAACGCATTTCCTTCACTGCAACATAACCAGCTGGTGCTCCTCTGCTCGCACCATCTCCTAAATATGGTCAGTTAACACAAACCACTCGAGAATTATACTTCACTGCAGCTTCAGCTTCTTGACTCTCACCTGTAAAAGCATCCTTGCACAGCTAAACTCAACACTACCCATGGAAGAGACACCACCGAATCATTCTGCTACATAACCCATTAGATTCAATTCCATGTAATCACTCACCAGTCTTAACTACATCTTTTCGAGCTTGTACCTGGCACAACCAAAATCACCTGCAATTATTCATTATGTTCCATACTATCTCAGTGGCACTATGCTATAGTTGCAACATGCTTAAACCTGCCAATCCCATCACCTGCTACACCATCTTGCAACTCCATATTCCTATTTGAACAACAACCAACAATCATCTTTAATTCAGCTTTCCCAGCACCAGCTCGAGCTCCATATCTTCATCAACGCCATAAGCATACCCTTTTTCTGCACCACTTTGTACCTCCAGGTCCATTCCTTGTGCATCATTTACATTATGTAACTTTTCAACCATTTAGAGCATCAAATCAGTTTCAGATTCCCCGACTCTATTGCTTTCAATGCAAACCTGATTAACAACTGCAACTCTTTCACATGACCACCTCGGCAACTGTCAGCTGCATCTACATATCCTACTGCTTGTTCTCCCATCTCTGTTCAATATTTCACAGCATAGCCATTTCATTACCACTGCTTCAGTTCAACTGAAATCATCTCATGCACATTCATTCCATAATACTACTCTTTTAACTCCCAATTGTAGTCCCATTTCAGCTCATCATAAATCCATAAGCACCATCTCTGGAGGCAACACCAAGCTAGAACACAACACAATATTAACACTGTCATGGCCATTGCATATTTTTGCTCATCTCACCCCTGCAATATCTATAACTATACCGCAAAACCAACATCTCAATTCCACCGTCTTAACCTGAACTGCAACAACAACCATTGCAACTTCCACCTCACTCCTAACATTCATCTATATCATTCAAGCATCATCCTTCTGCATTGCTTCGATTCAGCTGAGCAATTACCTATCCATCTGGAAGCAACTCAGATTCACCATCATCAATTCCAACACCATCATCAACGGTTAGTGGTAGCATCACATATTCAAGCTTCAGAAACCCTTGAATCCATCCAATTCCATAAACCCATTCCTTATTACTGAGATTGAGATCGACTTCCATTGAATCTCACAGTTTCACCTATATCACCACAGGAACCCTAATCTCTCCTCATAAAATCGAACAACAACGATCAATATCTTTATTAGATCCGAAACCATCTGTTCAAATCTCTTCTCAATTCATTTAAACTCAATTACCGCAGAAACCCATCACACAAAGACTCTCGAATTCAATCTTTAACATTACCAGCATCAGATCTCTTTATTTATTCATCTTCAACAGCGAAAAACCCCGAAACTCTAATTTGTTCTTCAATTAATCAACAACAACAGTGAAACTTCTTCTTCTTCCTTGTCTGAAATCTCTATTCAAAACCCAAATTCATTTCTTGAGAACATCCGCCATTGGTTTCAGGGAGAGGAGATGAAATAAAAGTTAATCCCTCTGAATTTTAGGTTATGTGTAGGAAAAGGAATTTATATTGGCACCCCGATTAATGGTTAAGAGCTAACAAGCTCATACATGGCTTGTCGGTTTCAGAGAACCGACAACCTGATTCCTTGCTTAACTCAACTGTCAGTTTTGAGGAGCTGGAGATTTATTTACCTCCTTGTGCAAACTAGCACGCTCCAAGTATAGCTCGCATGTGAATTGCCCTTTTTGTCTTGTTCGCTCCAATTGAATAATTTTTCCTCCTTTTGCTTCGAATGACTTCATTGTACTTAATAAACTCAAAAGCAAACATAAGGTACATAATTTACAAGAAAACTTACAAAGAAAGCATAAACAATAGATAAATATCAAGGTGTTTATAACACCTATCAAACTTGTGATTAATTGCAATATCTTTGTGGAGATTGTGGTCATGGAATTTGAAAGGGCGTGCTTGTATCTTTTTAATCTCCTAGATGAGAGCTAAATATTTATTACTATGTGATATCATCTAAAAAAATTGATAAGAGGAGTTGCATCTTAACTATGTTATAATGTGGAATCTCAAAACTTCCTTAAGACTTGACATATCTTTTGATTGTTTTCATTACTATCCCGCAATTTTCGTACCTTAGTTAATTTTATTGAAAAAAGGGGGGGAATTATTTAGTAGTTTCATACTACATACATATGATTTACGGATCATTATGTAAGGGGGGGGTGAATCAATAATCTATAGGTTCTACCTATTATGCAAAATATGTAAGTATTGATTAAGGGGGAGAAACATATCACTGTAGTATTACTCCGTAGTTGAAATATAATTGAACTTTGGAGAAAGGAATAATAATATGTTTTTGTATAACGACGATTGAGAACATTTATTTTCTAAAGTTGTTATCGCTATGAAATTGGTTCTTCAATAACAACGATGCTAAGTTAAACACGTTCATAATTATTACAACTTGAAATTACGAAGAGTTCAAGGAGTTGAAGATTCCAAGGAAATCAAGACATGTTGGATTCAAGAAGTTGTCGAAGCTTTATTTTTTATCCATATATATTAATAGTTTTGTCACTAAAATTGACAAAGGGGGAGATTGTTAGAGCATTTCTCGGTCGAAATCACAAGTGTTGCCATCTCAAGCTTGTTGTCAAATTTAGTTGTCAAAATTATATCTTGATTTCTAGTTTACAATTAGTTAAGTCTCGGACTAGGATAAAAACGTAGTTGAGAAACATAGGATTGCAGCAATCATCATTGCGTTCTACCGTTTGAAGGCGAAGATCCACCGAAGCTTTTGGAGAACTTCATCAACAAAAGGTAAGTGAAGACTGATCCACCTATATCTCAAGTTATATTCACTTTTTATCATTTGAGATGATGTCGCATAACTAATTAAACTAGTATGCATATGCAATAATTTCGAGTCAAGTTTATCTTGATAAATTCTCGAAATATAATGACTAAGCTTAATGATCATTTGTTCATACTTGATGAATTTAGGTTAAGGATAATTTATTGTTCGGAATCAAAATCGTGAATCAAGTTTATCATTCGGAAATAGCATGGCACAATGATAATCAAGAATGTTTCAATTAATTTAAAATCTATTGAATCAAGTTTATCATTCATAAGAATCCATTAAAATGATAAATCTAATTAATTTGATATGAAACACAATGACACAAAGATGGTTGATCAATGTGATCTACATCCAAGGTTCTTCACTAGTGATTGATGTAATTTGATTTACAATTGAAACTCCATTAATGAATATTTGGAGCTTTAGAATTTCTTGGGGAAGAAGATGATAAAGAAAATAAAATCTCTCCTAACATTTTTCTCCCTCCTCCTAAAATTATCCTCTCTTGCTCAAAAGATCTCTCCCTTCCTCTCATGCCTAAATGGCTATTTATATGATTTTACACATTGGATAACAACTACCTGTCCCTTAATTTCGGATCAAAGAATCATCATACGAACCTTCGCAAATTCACTTCACGAACTTCCTTTGCTCGCAAAACGTTCTTTGCTGATCTCCACAATTTCTAAGTTATCATTTGTTGTGATATTCCGCTCCTACATTTTGCCTCTTTTTTCTTGAATACAAAGCGATTTTTAAGAAAAATGTTGTAGTGGTCTTTGATCTTTGCTTGATGAAGGAACGAGCGAAAGAATACTAGTCTTGAAAAAAACTATTCTTTTGCGAAGTCCCGGAATGTTGCGAAGTAAATAAGAAGTATCAACCATAAGAAGTATGAAGTATCCTTGAAGAAGTATAAGAAGTACTTAATCCTCGAAATATATAAGAAGTATGAAGTATCCTTAAGAAGTATAAGAAGTACTTAATCCTCTAAATGTTATAAGTATTGCGAATCTATCATGCAAAACTCTCACTCCATGTTCTTTGCCTCATGTTACTTTTGTAATGCAAATAAAAATTTAGATTGTATTCAACATTTCTTTTATCAAAATTTTTTATTTTTTATTTATACTACTTCAAAATCTTTTTGTTTGTTTTGATTTCCTTTGTATATCTATTTCATCTCACTTGACAATATTTTTCCATGGAAATGATCCTAATAGGTACCCCCTCATATGACTACGAATGTTGCTTGAAAGTGTACGCCATAAAACTACTCTCCATGTTGAATATCATATCATTGGAAATAAAGTAAAATTTTCAAGAGAAATATATAAATTGATTTGTGCGAGATGTTTTTCTCGGTTTCTTTTGTAATTGTGAAATCTTGAGATCTTTGTAATTTCTTTTGTAATTGTGAAATCTTTGTAATTCTGCGATTGTATCGCGCTTTATAAATCAAATCAATTTTTTTTTATTTTTTGCAAGTAAAATGTTTAAGGAAAGAGGTACTTAGCTTTTATGTGAGTCGTTATTGTCTCTTGCGAAGTATGAGATTTGCTTGCGAAGCTAGCATCATCTTGCATGTTCTCACAGCATACCAATTATTCTAGCCCACTCTTGCGAAATAGAATTCTGCTGTTTTGCGAACTTTTGCGAAGTAAACGAACATTTGCGAAGTATTGGTGCTGCGAATGTTCGCAACGTAAACATTTGCGAAGTGTAAAAGAGTAGTAGTGTTGGTCTTGCGAATATTCGCAAAGTAAATATTTGCGAAGATATTTCTTTATTGCTGCGAACGTTCGTAAAATTTGAACCCACGATGATAAAATTCTTTGGATAATCTCTTTCGTAAGTTTGCTGCCAATTCCTTCTTAGTTCCGTCTCTTGCTTCCTTGAACTGTAGGCTTTCCTTAGATTGGTTAGCCAAGAGCTTCTCCATCCTCTCGAAGTAAATCATTTCAACAAGACTAATTCCCTTGGAGATGTCAGAGCTTGATGATTCAGCAGCTTCTTCACAATCACCCACTTTATGTGTTCATTTAGTGATCCAATAGCTTTTTTAAAGAACCGCTCACCTTCTCCAATTTCGGAGAAATTAAAATTTCCATATAGACTCCACCCTTTGCACGCTTCCACTCAGATTACGAAATGATAACAATCAACTACTTTTTAGGAACAATTTCGTAAGTTATCTCCAAGGATACTACTTTAATTAGCTTCTTGCGAATGTTAAGTAACATTCTCTTATCGAATGTTAGTATATACTACTTTAATTAGCTGCACAGCTATTTTATCATCTTAGTTGATAAAGTCTATATACTTTAATTCTTCAAACTTTAATTCTTCATAACATCATTTTCTTCGCATGACTTCATTTTCTTCGTTGATATAATACTAGCTGAGATGCGGACTTAGTTGATTGAACCATAACATCTAGATTCTTAGTTTGATTGAATTTTCTAGAAAGTGAAATTTGGGGAGAAAATAGTAGAGAGAGAAGAGGACCAATTATTAAACGAAATTATTGATCCAGCAAGTTACAGGAAGGATAAATCCATTTAATCTTTCCTATTTCTAGCGCCAATTATGTAGTTTTAAGAATCCATTAAAATGATTCCTAAATCTAATTAATTTGATATTTGGTTCGATCAATGTGATCTACAACTTCACTAGTGATTTGTATGTAATTACATGATTTTACAATTGAGACTCCATTAATGAATATTTGGAGCTCTAGAATTTTGGGGAAGAAGATGATAAAGAAAATACATCACTAAAAATTTCTCCCTCCTCCTAAAATTATCCCCTCTCTCAAAATGTGTCTCTCCTCCTAAAATTATCCTCTCTTGCTCAAAAGATCTCTCTCTTTCTCTCATGCCTAAATGGCTATTTATATGATTTTACACATTGGATAACAACTACCTGTCCCTTAATTTCAGATCAAAGAATCATCATACGAACCTTCGCAAATTCACTTCACGAACTTCCTTTGCTCGCAAAACGTTCTTTGCTCGCAAGATGTTTTTCTCTCCACAATTTCGCAAGTTATCATTTGTTGTGTTGTATCAATTTTACCGGGAAAACCATACATGTAGCGGAGTAGCTATATACATATCGACTTACATATTATTGGTACACATAGTTATGTATATCATATAAAAATCTGTGTGACTCGTAAACCGGATTGGTATGCATACTTGTATACAAATCGTTTTTGAATTGTGGTTACGGAATCGAGTTTTTTTCCAAACCGGTACGCGAACTGAAACAGTTATGTGTTCCTGAACTCGGAAGCATTTCCAAACCGGTTTGCGAAACGTTTTTGTTTTGTGAACTCTGGAACCGGCGACAGTCTTAAGGTTTCCATATCGGTATGCAAAATTAAAAAGTATTAAACTCCGAAACTCGTTTTTGTTTAAGTGTTTACAAACTAGTACGCGTACTATGACCGAACCTTCTCACGAACTACTATGTATTTGTAATCGTATATCTACTAATTATGTCGATTATATTTTCAAGTGTGTTTAAATTATTTATATGAGATGATTAGCATTTGATTAACTCTCTAAAAAACTAGACTTTATTGATCACAAGGTTGTGACTCAGAGTTAATGTCTTTTGTGTTCATGATAATGAATATTTAACTTTTAAGTTCAAACCATCTAGTTTCGGCTAACCATGTTGAACATAGTTTTTGTACATGGTTCAGTTACGGTTTACCTAACCAGAGTGTATATCTTGTTTATGTGAATCAGTATCAAAGTTTCATCTAACGGTGGATTTTGTTTGCTTGGTTCCAAAGCTATCTTAGCTTAAACCTAAAGCAACCTATACTCAAGCAACTGGATATTTGAATCCCGACACTACTTTTTGGTGTGTCCTAGTTGTATCTAGAGTCTTACTCTTCATAACTTTGTGATTCCATGGGTTTTATACTTGTGAGGTGAATAATAATCTAGGTTGCATTTCGGGTTGCATAAGTATGGATTTTGATGTTAGCTAGACTTTGTCTATTGCTATAGATTTCCATACCTTTGATAATATTATTTGACTGTAAAAGGAAATAAATTATATTGGCTTAATATGTGGGAGGAAGATTTGCTTTAAAGTCTTCAATTGAGTTGAAGCAACTCTTAGTTGGAGTGATGACAACTAAGGGAATCAATTGCGCGGAGTCCTTCTGGGATTCAAAAGGCGTAAGGAGCGCGAATGTACCTTAATCAGTGGGATACCTTTTAGGGCTCAACTACATTCCAGTCTGAAGTTAATTTGTAGTAGGCTAGTGTATGTAGCGACTTAATATAGTTTGGTGTCCAATCTGGACTAGGTCTTGGGGTTTTTTCTACATTTGAGGTTTTCTTATTAACAAAACTTATGGTGTATGTGTTATATCTTTTTCCGCATTATATTGTTTATCTTTATAATTGAAATATCATAGGTTGTGCATTGATCAATCATGGTAGATAAATTCGACCTAGTTAGTTGGATACGACTTGATTGATTCTTGGATATTGGTTTGTGGTACCGTCCAAGTTATCTCTTTGTGATTAGGTTCACATATTTGTTTCTGTAAACGTTCTAATCGCAAGAGATAGATATAACTCTAAGATATTATTCCTTGATTGAGTTTAACTCTCAGAGTTGTATCGATTTTTTCCAATACAGATTGCCTAAGAAAAAAGTGGTGGTGTATTTTGGTACCACCGTGTTTTCAGATTCATCTAACGGTGGAAATTGTTTGCTTAGTTCCAAAGTAATATTAGCTTAAACCTAAAGAAATATATGCTTTGAATATCTATAAAAGGGGAATTTCAAGCAATCGGGATCTTTGAATCCCGACACTACTTTTTGTTGTGTCCTAATTGTATATAGAGTCGTCCTCTTCCTAACCCTTTTTAGGGTTTAGCGACTACAAAGCCTTCATAGGGATTCGTGAAACTAGGTCCATTTATCTTTTCTTGATAACTTGTGTATCCTGATCTTGATCGATTGTTGAGTTACTCACTTAATCAAGATAGATAGAAATCATCAAAAAAAAAAATCGTCTCAAACTTTGTTGATTCCACAGGTTTTATACTCGTGAGGTGAATAATAATCTAGGCTGCACTTCGGGTTGCATAAGTCCGGATTTTGAGATTATCTAGACTTTGTCTATTCCTATTGATTTCCACACCTTTGATCAAAGTCTTCAATTGAGTTGAAGCAACTCTTAGTTGGTGTGACATCAGCTAAGGGAATCAATTGCATGGAGTCCTGCTGGGATTCAAGAGGCATAAGGAGCGCGACTATACCTTAATTATTGGGATAACTTTTAGGGATCAACTACATTCAAGTCCGATGTTGATTGGTAGTAGGCTAGCATCCGTAGCGACTTAATATAGTTTGGTGTCCAATCTGGACTAGGTCATTGGGTTTTTTTTTCATTGTCGGTTTTCTCGTTAATAAAACTTCTGGTATCTGTGTTATCTATTTTTCCACATTATATTGTTATCTTTATAATTTAAATATCACACGTTGTGCGTTGATAAATCATAGTAGTCACATCTATTAGAGCATATCTCGGTTGAACCCACCAAGCGTTGGTATGTCAAGTTTGGTTGTTATATTTTAGTGAATCAAAACTCATTTAAAGAGTCGCTTGATTATATACTAGAGTCAACTTCGTATAGGTTAGCTTGAAAGTGTTAGGATATGAGACTTACAAGTATTACATGAAGACTTGAATAATGTGAAGAAGTATGGATCTACAACGAAAACATCATCCTTTCTCTTGAGGTTAGTAATATTTGACTTGAACTGTTTCATTCCCTAACGTATCTTTCAAGTCGTGCATATTGAAAACATAACTGCGAAGCTGTGTATGATACTCTAGTTAGACATAGTATTAAGGAATACAATACGAGGTTTATTGCTTAACCATTAAACTTTGTATATAAGACGTCGATGTGATCATATGAATGCTATTGTGATTATGTATGGGTATGAGTGAAGATTTCATCCTTGGAAACAATGTTTTACATTCGTTTAAAGGAAGTAAGTTCATAAACTTGTTTTGTGAATCGAAAGGGAAACCTCTAGGCTTATTGGTATTATTATTCATTGCAAATCTATTTTGAATTACCAATATGTGTGTTTAGTATAACTGCTCATAAACTTGTTTATGTATCTTGGTAAAACTATTCACAAGGCCTGACTTATGTATTGCTATGACTTTTATTAGTGAAACCGATCTTAAGTAATCACTCAAGATGGTATGATCAATACCTTGTAAATAAAAACTTTTATATAGTCATTGGGGAACCGATCCTAGTAAGAGGTGAAACAAATTTACAAGAGGGAATCGATCCTTGTAAGAGGTGCAACAAGTTTTTAGTAGATGGTGGAACTGATCCTATGAACATGTGCAACAAGTTTGTAGTTTTGGGGGAACCGATCCTATGGACATGTGAAACCGAATACAGGTAGTTACCATAAGTTTTGGGGAGCCGATCCTAGTACCTAGTCAACCAAATTTTGGTATCTAGCGTGACTATGCATAATACTCACATGGAGGTGGAACTAAACTTGTTTTGGTAACCGTGACCATGATTGGTGATTTGATAGGATAATCAATCACATAGTTCTTGGAATTCAGATGAACCAATTCTAAACTTGTTTGGAAGTGTAGTATATTGTTTCCAAGATTGTAAGTATGAAAAAGGAATTGCAAAGTAAAGATGTCGACATACTTTGAACATGTGCAGTAACTCTTATCATTAATTGTTCAAAGGTATTCCTTAATAGCTAAAGGAGAATCCCAGGATAGAAATAAATTGAAAATCTTTTATTTAAGGTTTCTTAGTTTTTATATGCTATTTATTTTCCAGCAAATAAATGCATATCTTTAGAAAATAATAATTAGTAATGTGCATTTACTGATTATAGATTTTTCTATTGGTATTTCGGTCAATATTTGGACAATGCATTTCCAGGAATTATGAAAATCGATTTTGTGTTTATTGCATATCTTTGAGAATATTCAGTTTTGGAAATTCCTTGGTGTCCAAACTTCATTGTCTATAGATATTGAAGTTTTCATTTCGATCAAACTAATCCTTAGAGCCAGCAAAACTACCTAGTTGTGTTGTTAAGAGGAAAGTAACCTAATTAGGCGAAATCTCTTACGACCTCTCAGTTTAAAGACTTCTTTGGGATTGAGAAGCTCTATTAGTACCGTTGGTGGGAAACTAGATAATTGCAATTTATTATTAGTTTTCTATTGATTTGATTGACTAACGGTTGTTGAACTTTGATTGCACCTAGTTTGTTTATGCTTGAGAATCTTCTCTTCTGATATAAGATTCACTCAAACTAGATTGAAGTTTCGACGGGGATCTTTAGACTGTTTGTAGATCTGAAGACGTCTTATAATAATCCAATGTTAACAGACTCTATTCTATGTGTGATTGATCATAAGAGATTCAAGTTGATTTTGTGCAGTTGCTGATTGAAGATTAAAAAAGATTTGAAGACAAAACGACTTTTTGGGTTCATAATCTTTGGTGTGCACAATACTTGTTTCGGCTGGAAAGGGATCCAACTATAATCGGTTTATCTTTGTGATAGATTGGATTGATTAGATAAGTAGATCTACATCAATACACTTATTTGTGATTAATAGTATCGATTGCATAGTCTAACAATTACTTCGGTAGTTGTTGAGAGATTGATCTAAGGACCCGACAAAGGATTTTATTGGTTAAACGGAAGAACCTTTTTCAAACTCATATCACGTTGTTTAAAGAGAGTTGTTACCAAACAGATTTTTTGTTCCTTTACTGTTTGGAATACGAACCAAAGGAATTGTTCCAATCACGTGACTTATTACAAGTTGGAGGCGTGGGAATACTGAGGGAATAAGGTGAACTATAGGTTTAGTTGTTTGGTCTCAACTATACGAAGTTGGTTTGATTTTGTATAGCGGCTTAATTCTGAGAATATTCAATTCTGGACTAGGTCCCAGGGTTTTTCTGCATTTGTGGTTTCCTTGTTAAAAAAATATTTTTGTGTCTTTTACTTTTCTATTTCCGCAATTATAATTCTTTTATTATAATTATAGAAGTAAAATACACAAACGTTAATTTCTATTTTACTTGATAGACAATCCCTAGAATTTGGTTAAGTCCGAACCTATTATCAAGTACACATACTTCATTGTTGTATTGTCTCGATCTTGTATCTATAGTCAGTCACACAAGTTATCTTGTTGTCATATTTTCTCGATCTCGCATCCATAGACGATCACATGAAGTGTGAACCGATTAGTTGTACTGTCTCGACTCAGTCCATAGACAATCACTTTCGGAAAAGGACTTATAGGTGGAAAAGTTGTAGATTGAGGTATATTTGGGCACCCTCGTCTTTTAAACACCTGACCTAGTTTGTTGGATATATACGACTTGATTGATTCTTGAACATTGGTCTTTGATACCATCTAAGTGATCTTCTAGTGATTAGGTTCACAAAATTATTTCTGTAAACGTTCTAATCGTAAGAGAGAGATATAACTCTAGATACTATTCTTTGGTTGAGTTTAACTCTTGGAGTTGTGTTGAGTTTGTCCATACAGATTTCCCAAGAAAAAAGTGGTGGTGTATTTTGGTACCCCTGCGTTTTCATTTAGATGAACTTCAAGACTTAGAACAACATGTTATGCCATCATCATTATATCATTCTTAGATAACTCTTCCAACTTTTTAGTCTCAGACATTGAAGAATATGATTTCATTTCAGACGATGATATCATTAACTATTCAACTTCTCATTCTAGTCCATCTCTCAAAAGACAAAATCCAGATCAACAAGCATATCTTTTCAACTTAGGAATTGGTTTTTCTTCGAGAACTGATGTATCTAGAAGAGTGTCATCTGATGAGGTTGAACAATGGACTGTTCAATATCAAACTAGCAAGAAGTTCAAGTCTTCTTTCATAGATCAATCAATTTTTTCATCACCTTTTATTTCGGAGGACACACCAGATCCCATGCTATCTGCAAACGAATGTTCTTTACAATAAACACCTCCTAAAACATCTCCTATAACATAACATATGATAAGAAGGACAAGTAATATCATCACTTTTTAGAGGTTATGGACTTCCACATCCAGACCAATGACTCTTCAGGGCCGATGGATGTACCTACCTACATACCAACCTTTTGGCTTTATCTCTTATATCTTGTTTAATTATAAGTTAGTAGTTGCATAAATTTAGCTCAGTAATTCTAGTTTTTAGGTGTTTATCCTGGTGGTTACTCTCCCCTGTTTTTTTTTGCTATTCATCCTTATATATGCTTGTATTCTATGTCAACGTAAACCGTATCTAGCTCGGTTAATATGATCACTTGATATTAGTATTGTACTATATTAATCATTCCCTAGCTTCTAGTTGTATCTTTTTTTGGTAAAGTTCTATCTTGAATGTATTTTTGTAAAATATAATTTCGACTTCATCATGGAACCCCTTGCTCACTCATCTCTCAACCACACCAAACTCCAACTATACCCCCACACTTGTTTTAACACCTCAAACAACCATTTCCCAACTCTTACAACAATCAACACCAAAATTTGTCATCTCCTCCTCCTGTTATCTATTCTGGACCTTATGGTTGGCTAGGAGTGAACTAATATACCGCCAAAAGCAAATAACATCAGAAGAAATCTTAGCCTAGGCTTAAAAACAATATCAAGAATATTCCGCGACACAAAACTCCCTACCTTCGGTGCTACCAAGAGATTCACCGACATATAACCATTCAAGATGCACCAAAAGGATCTCGACAATCTCGGTAGGATGGTCCACTCCGAATATGAATTAGATTAAAATTAACGTAGATGGGGAAGCCAGGTCACCCTGGTTTTACGGGTGCAGGATTCATTTGCAGGGACTCAGATGTACGAACTGTAATGGCTTTGGCTCAACCTTTAGGAATTACGACTGCCTTAACTTCACTTCAAGAACATCAACTAAAAGGCAATGGACAAAAGTTCTCTTCAAAACGGATTTAGAGAACCTTTTTCGATTCATCACATACCCCCCCCCCCCCCCCCCCCCCGACACATCTTAGCCAATCATGCGACAGATGGAAGACAATTGGGGATTTTTTTAACCAAAATTTGGGACCAGGCAATCCCAAATTTTATTAGTCAAATCATCTACCATGACTCCGTGTGTACCACATACCCACGTCAAATTATAATTTGATCTTAATTTAATAAAATGCATGCTTCAACAAAAACAAAAAACAAAAAAAACTTGCCCCCCTTGTGACATAATCATCCCCCTATCCACTTCGGCTCCCTTGGCGGGTTTCCCATTAGGCTCATTGATAAGCTAGCACGAAAACATGTTCAACTAATGTATTAGTACGCCATTGGACCTTAGCTTGTTAGGCTTCCAACTAGTTTCATGTAATAATACTCCTTATCTAATAATAATTAGGAAAATTTGAAGTTTAAATTAGAAAAATAATCCAATGGGTGAACTATTGGATGCAAATGCTAAATGTGGAATCAGTCATGTATTGGGTTGGATGAGATGAGGTAAAAACGGAAAAAAAATTGCTCTAGCGCTGCTAGATCTAGCAGCACCTAAGCCAAACACGTGGCATATTGTGATATAAGCAAAAACCAGATTTAACCATAGTTATTTCTCAAATCTTCAGGTGCGCGCCATAATTTTCTGTTTGAAAAGGTAATGTAACACTCACTTTTATTCCAATTATTGTTACCTCCATGAACAATTTAGTTGTGAGATTGTTAAGCGCCATAAACAAAATTCTTTCTGCCAATTTTATTGAGGAAGGGACAGCTGCCATTAATAAAATATATATATATATGAAAAATCGAAAATCGGTATCTTCTTATCAACTTATCAAACCAATAATTGATGATATGTGTGGTTTTGAACATTGAATTTATTGTTTGCACATATAATCCAAGCACCAAAGAATCAACTTCATCGATTGAATCAAACTTGACAAGGAAAAGGATTATATCTTTTACAAAGGTGATAAGGATCCTACTTAATAAGGATCCCACTTACGAGTATGAATTCAACCAGTTAACAAGGAACAAAATTGTGTACTTGTACGGAGCACAATAAGTGATATATTATATGTACACAAAGTTTGGAAGGTCTTGAAGGTGGAGCTTCTGTATACGTGAATGGATAATTATACTGAAGCCTTAAATGTATGGATGGTTAACTCAGGCTGGTGAGGATGAAGTACCAGTGATATTTGATGTTGGAAGAGAAAGCTGCAAAGTGATCATAGTTTCTAGTTTTGTAGTTGATTGGCCTCGATTGGATCAATGATGAATTTTACAGTCTATTAGTTAATTTGATAGAAGCGGATGGTATGTCGTTCTAGTACATAGGATGAATGCTTATATTGTGGAGGAAAGGATAAATACTTACAACAATGCGAATACAATCATTACTACACTACATGTAAGTAGGTAACAATAATTGGAATAAAAGTGAGTGTTACATTACCTTTTCAAACAAAAAATTATGACGCGCAGTTAAAGATTTGAGAAATAACTATGGTTAAATCTGGTTTTTGCTTACATCACAATATGCCATGTGTTTGGCTTAGTTGTTGCTAGATCAATAATAAAGTACAAAAATTATTAACAGACCGCCCCCTAAAACTACCCAAAACCGCATAGACTGAGTTGGTGGTAGGGCTGTCAACGGTAGCTATCGGAACAGATAATGGCTATACCGCATCCTTTACCGTTAAAGAGTAAAGGATATCCGCTATCCTAAAAAATCCGTTAGGATATTGAAATTTTCATTCGTTATCCGTTCCGTTAAGAATAACGGATATCCGTTAATTATCCGTTTCCGATAATAAATCAAAAAAAACTTTTTTTTTTTTTTTTTTGGTAAAATAAATCAAAATTATTTTTGATTTTTTTTTTAAATAAAAAATAACTAATAAGCAACTAAAATCTTTTATCTCTACCACTCTACTCTTTCTCTTTTAGTAAAACCTAAAATACAATATGGTATATATAAATTACATATATACCCTCACTATCGGTAAAGGATAATTATCCGTCGGATACTAACTCAACCGTATTCGTTACCGTTAAGATTATCCGTAAGCTATTCCGATATCAGATTAAGTCGGATAATATCCTAACGATTCGAACGAACACGAACGGATAGCGGATATTCGGATATCCATTGACAGCCCTAGTTGGTGGGCCAAACTCCCCTTTTAATGGGATCCCATGCTAACTCCCAGACCTTAGGTCCTATCATCTCCTCTCACGTGACGGTTTTGGGGCTGTCTGCTAAGAATCATTGAATAAAGTAACAGCGGGAGAGCAATGGACCATGCTCACCCCCACCTCACAGAACCAAGATGGTAATAATGCGCTGAACAAGATATATACCGTTAGATGACACTAAATCTGGATCTGGATCACCATGGTTGTAACATAGTTTTCAACCATCACAAAACACGCTATCATGCAGACGGTACGAGCGAGAGAGGCATATCTCATCAGAAAATATTGCCCTCGACCCTCGTTAACGCTAATCGCTCCTCTCTTTCTCTTTACTCTCTTAAAAAACCACAATTAGACACTCTTTTTCCGACCAGATTCTGGATCTGCAGAAACTGATTATCATTATTCGTAAAACCCTTCACTTCACTATCTTCCCAACCTAATGTGATTGTACAGGCAACGATAGTATCTGCTTGATCTACTATTCTCCTTCTCAGATCTAAGGTAATTGTTTCTTTCTCTCTCTAGATCTTCATTCAAACTGTCGTTTCGTAAAATTATCTGTGGATTAGGTGTATTGTATTGATTCAGAAATCGGGTTTTTGTTAATTAATTCGTTTGAATTGATCATATAAACTGATAGTTGGGCAATATCCTCAAGCCTAAATGTGATCCAGCTAGACTGGCAATACCAAGAAGAGAGGTGCCCATTAGGTTATATTGTGGAGAGTATAGCATTGATGTCCATAGGAGTTGAGTAGCCTAGATGACTGTATTGATCAATTTTTTAATTCTTGATTGAATTATCAAGTCAATTTGTTTTGAGTTGCAGACACTGATTTATGTTCTCTGTTGATTATATTTTCAATTGAAGAAAGTTTACGTCAAACATTGTTTGAGAAAAACTCTGTTGGCGGAAGCATATAGTTCTGTGAATTCGAGTAGTCAAGCACAACTGTTATGTATGTTTATTGTCTATCTGTTGTTCTTGAGTTGGTCCACTCCCAATAAATTTTATCAAATTTTTTATGATTTTGGAAACTTCATATACTTACTTATGTTGGGGGCAGGGAGAAGGGCTATTTGGTAGTGAGAGTTGGAATTAAACTATTACTCTCTGTGTTTGATGCAGTTTTTTAGCATTTAGGATTTGAGACTTGATTGGAAAACGATGTTGACGAAATTTGAAACAAAGAGTAACCGGGTCAAGGGTTTGAGTTTTCATAGCAAGAGGCCATGGATCCTTGCCAGTCTTCACAGTGGTGTTATCCAGCTTTGGGATTACAGGATGGGTACTCTTATTGATAGATTTGATGAACATGATGGACCTGTCAGAGGAGTTCATTTCCACAAGTCTCAGCCATTGTTCGTCTCTGGAGGTAAGGATTTCTGTGCTGGTTATAATGTTCTTTAGTTTCTAAATATTAAAATGGACAGATTTGTTTTGAAAATATATAGGCTTTTTATGTACTTTATCAGATCCAAACAATAAAAGAATAATGTCATCTTCCTTTTCCTGTTTATCCAACTTTTTTCTGCTTATAGTCACATGGATGACGGATGCGACGCAAAACCACTCGAATCATCTAGTTATGTTACATGTTTACAATGTTACGAGAACCCCATTTATTTGACGAAGCCATCTCAAGGCAGTTTTTGTTAATCTGGCTAAATATGTTTTTTGCAGGGGATGATTACAAGATCAAAGTATGGAATTACAAAATGCATCGGTGTTTATTCACCCTTCTTGGACATCTTGATTACATTCGTACAGTTCAATTTCACAATGAGAACCCATGGATCGTTAGTGCAAGTGATGACCAGACTATCAGAATATGGAATTGGCAGTCTCGGACCTGTGTTTCTGTGTTGACTGGGCATAACCACTATGTCATGTGTGCATCCTTCCATCCTAAAGAGGATCTTGTTGTTTCGGCTTCCTTGGATCAGACAGTTCGTGTTTGGGATATTGGTGCATTAAAGAAAAAGACAGTGTCCCCTGCAGATGACATCTTAAGGTTAAGTCAGATGAACACTGATTTATTTGGTGGAGTTGATGCCATTGTCAAGTATGTCTTGGAAGGTCATGATCGGGGTGTCAACTGGGCCTCGTTTCATCCTAGCTTGCCTCTTATCGTTTCAGGGGCAGATGATCGTCAAGTGAAACTATGGAGAATGAACGGTATATCTTCTGATTACCTCTATTTTTTTGCTGCTAATATCTGTATCTGCAGTATGATTTGTATGATTTTTTTTCTTGAATGTATAATGTTCTTGGTTTGAAATGAACACTTACTTCTCCTAGCAATTTTCATTTCAGATACAAAGGCTTGGGAAGTGGATACATTAAGAGGACACATGAATAATGTCTCATGTGTTATGTTCCACGCTAGGCAGGACATTATTGTGTCCAATTCAGAAGACAAAAGTATTCGTGTGTGGGATGTTACGAAGCGCACTGGGGTTCAGACATTCCGCAGAGAGCATGATCGGTTCTGGATACTTGCATTGCATCCTGAGATGAACCTTATGGCTGCTGGTCATGATAGTGGTATGATTGTTTTTAAGTTGGAAAGAGAGCGCCCTGCTTTTTCTGTGAGTGGCGATACTCTATTCTATGTCAAAGATCGTTTTTTGCGCTTGTACGAGTTCTCATCTCAGAAAGACGCACAAGTAATCCCCATTAGAAGGCCTGGTTCGAATGTGTTGAATCAGGGACCGAGAACTATGTCGTATAGTCCTACTGAAAATGCTATATTAATCTGTTCGGACGTGGATGGAGGTTCATATGAACTTTATACAGTGCCCAAAGACAGCTTGGGTAGAGGTGATACTGTTCAAGAGGCAAAAAGAGGACTTGGAGGATCAGCCATATTTGTGGCCCGAAACAGGTTTGCGGTTCTGGATAAGAGCAACAACCAAGTTTTGGTAAAAAACCTTAAAAATGAAATCGTGAAGAAGAGTGCTCTTCCTGTAGCTGCTGATGCGATATTTTATGCTGGAACCGGGAATTTATTGTGCAGATCAGAGGATAGAGTGGTGATCTTTGACCTCCAGCAGAGGCTAGTTCTTGGAGATCTTCAGACCCCTTTCGTTAAGTATGTAATATGGTCAAATGACTTGGAAACTGTTGCCTTGCTAAGCAAACATGCTATCATTATAGCAAGTAAGAAGCTTGTGCATCGGTGCACCCTTCATGAGACAATCCGTGTAAAGAGTGGTGCGTGGGATGACAACGGCGTTTTCATTTACACCACATTGAACCATATCAAGTATTGCCTTCCGAACGGTGATAGTGGAATCATCAGGACTCTTGATGTCCCAATTTATATGACAAAGGTTACTGGAAATATCATTCATTGCTTGGATCGAGATGGAAAAAGCCGTGCTATTGCTATTGATCCCACAGAGTATGTCTTCAAACTCGCCCTTCTCAAGGAAAAATACGACACGGTTATGAACATGATCAGAAATTCGCAGCTCTGTGGACAGGCAATGATATCCTATCTACAGCAAAAAGGTTTCCCTGAAGTTGCACTTCATTTTGTGAAAGATGAAAAAACCCGCTTTAACCTGGCACTAGAAAGTGGTAATATCCAGGTAGCAGTTGCTTCAGCAAAGGAGATTGATGAGAAAGACCACTGGTATAAGTTGGGCGTAGAAGCTCTTCGCCAGGGTAATGCTGGCATTGTGGAATACGCATATCAGAGGACAAAGAACTTTGAAAGGCTATCTTTCCTCTATCTCATCACAGGTAATATTGATAAGCTGTCTAAAATGCTTAAAATCGCTGAAGTCAAGAATGATGTGATGGGCCAGTTCCATAATGCCCTCTACCTGGGTGATATTCGCGAGCGGGTAAAGATCTTGGAAAATGCTGGCCAATTCCCTCTTGCTTACATTACAGCTTCTGTTCATGGGCTGCAAGATGTTGCTGAGCGGTTGGCTGCAGAATTGGGAGATAATGTTCCCACTTTGCCGGAGGGAAAAATGTCCTCACTTCTGATGCCTCCCAATCCCATCATGTGTGGTGGAGATTGGCCCTTGTTGAGGGTTATGAAAGGCATTTTCGAGGGTGTGGGCAGAGTAGAAGAGGAAGAGGAAGATGCAGTTGATGGTGATTGGGGTGCGGACTTGGATATTGTTGATCCTAATCATCCTATGCAGAACGGGGATGTTGAAGCGGTGGACGAAGATGGGGTGTCAAATGAAGGTAATGACGAAGAGGGAGGATGGGATCTAGAGGACCTTGAGCTCCCACCTGAGCCTGATACTCCAAAGCCTGTCGGCAGTCGCACTGCTGCATTTGTCTGCCCAACCCCAGGTATGCCTGTGAGCCAGATATGGGTCCAAAAATCATCTCTTGCTGGTGAGCATGCTGCAGCTGGTAATTTTGATACTGCAATGCGCTTGCTGAGCCGACAACTGGGTATAAAGAACTTTGCTCCTTTGAAATCCATGTTTATTGATCTGCATAGTGGAAGCCACACGTATGTCCGTGCTTTTGCTTCGTCTCCTGTTATCGCGTTGGCTGTAGAAAGAGGGTGGAGCGAATCTGCTAGTCCTAATGTTAGGGGGCCACCCGCTCTCGTGTTCAAATTTGCTGATTTAGAGGAACGGCTTCAGGCTGGTTACAAATTGACCACAAACGGAAAGTTTACGGATGCTCTAAAGCTCTTCCTTGGTATCCTGCACACCATCCCTTTGATTGTTGTGGAGTCGAGGAGGGAAGTTGATGAAGTCAAGGAGTTGATCATTATAACCAAGGAATACGTGTTGGGGTGTCAGATGGAGCTTAAGAGGAGGGAAACTAAAGACAATCCTATACGCCAGCAGGAGCTGGCTGCTTATTTCACTCACTGCAATCTCAAGACGCCTCATCTCAGACTTGCTTTGCTGAATGCAATGACTGTTTGCTACAAGGGAAAGAATTTTAACACTGCAGCCAACTTCGCCAGGCGGTTTTTGGAGACCAACCCAACAGTGGAGAATCAAGCGAAGACAGCCCGACAAGTTTTGCAAGCTGCCGAGAGGAATCCAAAGGATGAGACCCAGCTGAACTACGACTTTAGGAACCCATTTGTGGTTTGTGGGGCAACTTATGTGCCGATTTACCGCGGACAGAAAGATGTTGCATGCCCATATTGTTGTTCACGGTTTGTGCCTGCCCAGGATGGCCAGCTCTGTACTGTTTGTGATCTTTCAGTTGTTGGATCAGATGCATCTGGTTTGCTTTGTTCTCCTTCCCAAATTAGGTAGAGATAATCACCCCTGGTCATGGTTCTTTCGAAAGAAATCCCTTTGACGTGGATGCAATCTCAAAGTTATTATCATTTTGGGTGTTTCGATTTGCCCAGCAAAACAGGTAGGAATATTAAACTTGAGTTTCAGATTCAGTTTCGATGTCTTGATTAAATTTCTCTCCTCTTCTTTCGTATTTTTACTCTTTTCTTGTTTTATTTCTATGATTACGGCTTTCACTTGTAATAAACATAGAACTTCAGAATTTTGACTTGGTTGTTTTTCTTTAGTCTGTTGGTTGGTCCAAGAATTGATGCTTATAGGTATGTCAGGATAACACCTATCGTGTCCTCTCTATGCAGATGATGTAAAAGATGGTGTAGAGTCTGTATACAATGGTAATTACTAATTACTGCTTCTATTAGTAAACATTTTTCTTATGGGCCTGTTAAACTTTTTCCCTCTGTTCTCATTCTATCGAAATTCAAATTCATTATAGTAGTTATTGTATGGTCATCCCATATTTTAGTTGTGGTTGCAAGTAAACTAGGTAAAGATCGAGATTTTGTATGGTTGTATTTATCCACCCTGAACATTTGAAACATAACGGAATTTTGATGAGATTACTATGTTGTAGTAGCACAACCATTTCATTTTGCTACATTATGGCACTACTTTTCAGTTGTAGTTCCACAAGGATCAACGTGCCAAGACACTAAATGAATAGTTGTAGCTATGACAAAAAATGACATAACAGTACATTTTTTTTTATAACTACAATTTTATTAAGCAAAGAATCAGCCAACAGAGAAGTTTTGATCTCTGGTTAGGAAGTTACAAATGTTTGAAGGGAAATTATTAGTGCATAACAAGTTTGCTGCATCTGCTCTAACAAGTTTTGAAATAGCATCAACAACTTGATTGTCATTTCTGCTTACATAAGAAAAAATGTATAATTCAAAACTATCCCTAAGATGTTTTATTTGTTTAATAATGTTCATGTGCTTCCAGTGCGTGTAGAAACAGTTCTTCTTGATGGATTGAATGACCAATTTTGCATCACCCTCAATCTGAATTCTATTCAGATGTAAAGCTTTAGCCCACAAAAGCGCCTCTCTAACTGCTTTGCATTCTGCCTCTTCTGAGCTCAAACAATCTGCTATGAAGGTTCCTTTGATTCCTCCACAATGACCTGCATGATCACGAAAGACTAGACCAGTACCCGCTAGGTTAGTAACCAAACAAAAAGAGGCATCAATATTAAATTTAGTTATGCCTAGATCCGGTGGTTTCCAATGAGTAGCAGGGAGAATCGAGTGACATTAGACAATGTACAATTGTTCAGTAAAGCAGCAGGATCACAAAAATTCAGATAATAGAGTATTTTGTGCATAATATTAAAAGGGTTTATAATTACTCCCTGAGAGACAAAGTCACATTTGTCTTTCCAAAATATCCATGTGCCAATCATTAGTCTATGTATCCATTGCTCATCTCTTGGATTTAGATTGTTTGAGAACCAACTGGTGCACCATTGAGCCACTATAACATAATTAGAATTCACTGCATCTATATCAATATTAATGTTTCTCCAAACTTCCCTTGCGTGTCTGCATTCAAAAATAAGGTGTTCGATTGTCTCTTCTGCTCTGCCACAACTTCTACTAATGTTTTCAATTTTCGGGTTATATCCAACAATTATGCTTCTTGTTTGAATGATGTCACTAATGCACTTCCATATGGATAATTTGATTATGTGCGCCAATTTACATTTCCACAAGGATTTCCATGTACTAGTTGGAACTGGTATACCATTAACTTGAGAATGTGTTTTTTACTGAAAAAAATTCCATCATTAGCTGGCATCCAAATTAGATTATCTTCTTGTGTGACATCTAAAACAATCATGGTGATGTGAGAAATGGTGACAACATCAAATAGTTGACTCAGTAGAGATATATTCCATTCATTAGTGTTTGGTTCAATTAACTCACTGACAAAGATAAAAGAAGTATGCTCAGGTGAAGAAGGAGTTGGAGGATGGTTCATACCAGAAATCCATCTGTCTTGCCATATTCTTGTTTTTTTTTTTTTTTGCCATTATTTACTTTCATGAAGAAATTGTTCTGCACAATTTTGAGACCTTTTTCGATACCCTGCCATACCCATGAAGAAGTAGGTTTAGTATCAGCATAATGCAAGACATTAGTGTTTTTGAAGTAGTTTGGTTGAAGTATTTTGACCCATAATGCTGAAGATTATGTGCGAACCCTCCAGGATATCTTTGTAAGTAAAGCTAGATTGAGAAGCTCCAAATCCCTAAAAGTAAGTCCTCCTAAGTCTTTTGATTTACACATCTTATGCCAAGATAAAGGGTTGTGACCTTTATTTGTTTTATGTCCCCATAAGAACTTCCTTTGAATGGTTGTTAACTGAGTTATTAGCTGCTTAGGTAACTTGAATGTTCCCATCTGATAAAAAGGTACATAATTGAGTACATGCTTAATCATAACTGACCTGCCAGCTTGAGTGGGATTACTTGAAGACCATCTTGACAATATGTGGAGAAAATTGTTCTTAATGTCTTTAAATGATTCTTGCTTTGAGTGCCCCAAAATCAGTGGAGAACCCAAATACTTGTCCTTAACAGTACACATATACACCTAGAATTTTTTGCAAGGTGATAGGCATGCCTACTCGCGTCCTTGCAGCGTTTTCTTATACCAATACTGACGTATCGGTATGTGTGGCTTTTCAAATCCATGTACTTCATTATCTGACCCAAATCCAACGTGGTGACTTTTATAATACTTTCATTATTGCCTTGGTGGAATTTAATACTTCCATCAATTGAGGCATAAGACCATGTGTCATTCCATCGCTTGAATCATAAAACCATGTGTTAGACCATGATTCCAATATATGCCTTATCTTCCTTAAGTGACCACCTTGGTCTGATGCCGGTGTCTTCCAATTGCCGCATACATCACCAATGACACGTCTTGCTTTCATCGCGGTCATGAAGTACTACCGTGTTCAATCAACGACTACCACCATGGTCGGCAAAAATTTGATTCCTTATGAAATTAAGAATTCAAATCCTTATGAAACTAAGAATTCCCTTTGAAACTCCAATTTTTTCATCTTTTCAACTCCTTAGCTTCTACTTCAGGGAGATTTCAAGTATTACAAGACAAATCTGAAGAACTGCAGGAATTACTAGATTCTCAAGATTTAATATTACCAGTTCAACAAATATTAGAAGTGAGTTCTAATACTCCTTCCATCAACAATGTAGTACAGATTAAGCACACAGTTAATGATACTTCAAATAGTGGAACCTTTACTGCTCAAGGCTCTGAAGTGAAAGTTATGAAAGAAAGCTCTAAAAAAAGCAAAGGTTACTAAGCCAGTGAGAAATGTGACAACTAGAACTCAAGCAGCTCAGAAGAATATCGGTTCCACAAATATTTCAAAATTTACAGGAATGAGGGGTCCTCTTTCTCCTCAACACCCTTCTAAATGAGAGTTATGTACTGGAATGTCAGAGGCTTAAGACGATCTCAAGCCAAAGACAAATTGAGGAGTTTAGCTAGCAATTTTTTTCCCACATTAATATGGATTTCAAAAGCAAAAATAAGAGTCAAAGCAGACTCATGTTCAAAGCTTAGACTTCCAGGTATGAATAAAAAGGTAATTCGTAATTCTTCAGAAACTAATAAAGGAAACATTTGGCTACTGTGGAGTGCATCAATAAAAGAACCAATAGTGATCTCTATCACAAAACAAGCAATAACAGTGGACATTGGAGGACAACTAGTAACTGGTGTTCATGCAGATACTTTAACAATCAATAGAAGAAGCTTATGGGAGGAGTTAACAGTAATTTCATCTTTCAACAATCCATGGATGATAATTGGGGAATTCAATGCAGTGTTAACAATGAAATAAAACAAATGAGGAAGAAATCCATTAACTTCAGCTATACTTGAGTTTAACAACTGCATTCAAAATTGTGAAATGATTCAAGCTCTAAAAACAGGACTAGAGTTCACTTGGTATAACAATAGAGCATTTTATAATGTGCAATGGCTTGAAGCTTATCCAAGTTGGGGGTATAAAGTTGGAACAAGAGGTACATATAATCACAATCCTCTGTTTGGAGCAAATGCCACTCTTCCAATACCTTCAAATGTTCCCTTCAGAGCTCCAAAGGTGTGGATGTCTCATGAAGATTTTAAAAAGATTATTGAAGAAGCATGGAAAGTAGATGTGAGTGGTAATCAAGGTTTCATATTTCTATCAAAGATTAAATACCTCAAGGTAATAATAAAAAATTAGAACTAGAATGTTTTTGGGGATGTGAAGAAAAAAATTAAGCAAGAAGATGAGAAAGTATTTAAACTCACTCTTATTTCAAATCAATATCCTAGTAACATTAATTTACTAAATCAGCTTGTAACTGCCAGAGGAGTACAAGAAGTTTTAACTCAACAACATCAAGAAATATAAAGACAAAAAGCTAGAGTTAAGTGGTTCAAATTTGGTGCTGCCAATACAAAGTTTTTTCATGTAAACATGAAAATCAGGCAAATGCATAATGCCATAGTAGAATTGGAAAATGAAGAGGGTGAACTTATAGTGACACAACATGGGATTGCTGACATTCTAGTGAATCATTTTGAAAATAAATTCAAATATAAAGAAGTCCAAATTTCTGAGGAGATTTTTGATGCAGTTCTTAAAGTAATTCTTGATGCAGATAATGAAAAATTGGAGGCTATTCCTACAACAAAAGAAGTCAAGAAAGCAGTATTGACCTTGATCCAGATAGCTCACCTGGACCATATGGCTTTGGAGGATGGTTATATAAGATGTCTTGGGATATAATTAGTGCTTTATTTGGTTCTATAATTAGTGAAGATTTTGTTACAGCTATTCAATGTTGTTTGGAAAAAGAATTCATCCCAGCAGGTATGAATGCAAAATTTTTAATGCTTATTCCTAAAGTCAAAAATGCAAGAAAAGCAAATCAATTTAGACCAATTGGTCTAATGAATTTCTGTTTCAAGGTATTTACCAAAATCATAACTACAATATTAAGCTCTATAGTGCAAAAGATTGTCTCCCCTCAACAAGGAGCATTTATCAAGGGAAGAAATATTCAAGATCAAATAGTGCTAGCATCTGAAATGATTAATGAGCTGGATATAAAGAGAAGAGGAGGTAATGTGGGATTATCTCTCAGGCTTATGATTCACTTAGCTGGGAATTTCTTTTCCAAGCCTTAAATAAATTTGGATTTTCTGATAAATTTATAAGATGGATCCATATACTGTTGAAATCAGCTAAAATCTCAGTACTTGTAAATGGATGACCGATAGTTTTTTTAATATGAGTATAGGGTTAAGGCAGATCCACCATCTCCTCTGCTCTTTGTCATAGCTGAAGATGTCTTGAGTAGAAAGTTGTCTTCTATGGTGCGGAATGGAAATTTACTTCCAATGGTACACAAAAATGCGGTTCAACCAACTCATATTATGTTTGCAGATGATATCTTTCTTTTTTGTAATGGAGATAGAAGAAATTTGAGAAGATTACTGAAGATTCTTGAAATTTATCAAAAAGCATCAGGTCAAGAAATCAATCTGTCAAAGAGTAAATGCTTTGTGGGAGGTACAAGCAATGCAAGAAAAATCCAACTAACTGAAGATTGTGGTATGAGTTTATTTGATTTCCCTGATAAATACCTTGGAGTTATATTAATTTTAGGAATGATTTGAACTAAACATGTATGGGGTTGTGTATAAATGTTGCAAGAGAATTTAGCAGGTTGGAAGGGTAAATTGTTTTCATTCCAAGAAATATTGGTCTTAGTGAAATTTGTATTGTGCATCATCCCAATCTACAACATGTCTGTTTGCAAGTGGCCCAAAATTTTTTTAAAGGAAAGTGAAAAGATCATAAGAAACTTTTTGTGGTATGGAGATCCATTAGTCAGGAAGCCAGTAACTTTAAAATGGGAGAAAACTTGTTCTCCTCTAGATGAAGGGGGTTTGGGTATCAGACAACTAGAAGTAATAAATAAGTCAATTCTAATGAAGATGTGTTGGAAAATACAAAATGACACTGATGAATGGGATAAATTCTTTCAAGGAAAATTTCAACACAAAAATGGTAAGTTGCTGAGTATTACAAAAAGTCCTCAATTTGGCCAGGAATTAAGTGGGTTGCTCATAGGGGTGTGCAACGGATGGATGGATGCGGATTAGGGGTCACCCACGTCCAATCTTTCAAAGTTTCGGATTTGGAAATTCAAACCATGTCCGGCCCAATCACCCGCGGATTTGACATCCGCGGATCAACGGGTGATGCGGGCCGGATGCGGATTAACGGTGGTTTAGTCCAATTTTTTTTTTTAATCTCAGAAACAGAGTGCAGTCATGAATGGGGGATTTTACTAATCAAGCAAGCTCATAGCCCCGTACTATTGTTTGTGATACAAATAAATCTCTGCTAGGTTTGTCATAGTTAGAAATATTTCCATCCAGTTTTCCCTATACAATTATTGTTTAGTATTTATTTCTCTAATAAATGGTAAGTTATCTATAGTTATACTCGACACTATTGCTTTAAATGCAAAAAAAATCAACGCTTTAATATTGAAACATTATCTTTGTAATGGTTTAAGACTGAACACGCTATTGATATCATCATATCCCAGAGTAAGTGCTTACTTTCAAGAGAGAAGAAGCCAGCGGAAAAACGAAAAAGAATCTAAAACTGTGTAAAATCATGGTTCACACAATGCGATGGTAACAACTGATTTTGATGCTTAAACCTTGTAAATAAATCACTGGAAGACTTGTGATATTCTTAATGACAGAATTCGCTGATGAATCATTCAATACTCACCCATTTATATTTTTGTCCAAGATTTTATTAATCTCCTGAATGGTACATTTAATAATATTCTCCTTCAGGCCATTCACAATATACAAACAAGAAGCAACCAGGGCATTTTTGTTCATCCATTTACTGATGTGCTTCATATATTCCATCTTCTTATAAATCTTATTAGAAAAATCATTTATTGTTGAAACAAGACCTAATCACTCAGATATCACCTCAATTGCCTCTCCTTACTTCCCTACGGTGCGGGTGAATCCGCGGATTAAAAAGTCCAACCGCAATCAAACCGCTAAAAGTGTAGATTTGAGAATCCCACCCGTAACCGGCCCATAGATCTTGCGGATTGGGTTTCACTCGTAATTTTGCGGACGAATACTTGTGTAATCCGCGGTTACGGATTTTTTGCTCACCCCTAGTTGATGATGATGTTTTTGAACATTCTAGATGGCTAGTAGGGGATGGATAAAATATCTCAGTTTGGAATGATACTTGGATAAAATACAAGCCCTTAAAAGATATTTTCCCTGAAAATGCTATTATGCTACAAAATCCAATAATGAAAGTGGCAGAATTGATAAAATATGGAGAGTGGCAGATCCCAACAAACTTTCTTGAATTCTTTACAACATCGGAGTTACTAGTGATAGACAACAAAGAAGATATGAGAATATGGAGTGCCACAACTTCAGGTAAATTCACTGTTGCTTCTGATTGCATTAAGAAAAAATATCATCCAGTAAACTGGGAAAACACAATATGGCACAAGAGCATTCATCCAAATGTGTCCAGTAATGTATGGAAGATAGTGAGAGGGGTAGCACCATCAGATGAAAAGATGAAGAAGAAAAAAAAATCAATTAGCATCAAGATGCCCTTTCTGTAAAAAGAAGGAGGAAAATTTGGAGCATATCCTTTGGTTCTGTGATTTTAGTGAAATAATTTGGAGCTGGCTTGGTGGAATATTTCAATTCACTAATCCTAAATCATTGGAAGATATTATCAAGTTTGCAAATCATAAGAGTTTAGCAATAAAAGATTTATGGAGAGTGGCAACTCTTGTTACTTTAAAAGAGATTTGGTTCTTGACAAACAAAATTGTTTATGAAGAAGAACAATTAAACATCAGTACTCTAAAGCAAAGGATTCTGCATTTTACAAAAGAAAGTGAGGTGAGAATGACATGTAATATGTGGAATGCTACTTATGAACTACATCTTTTGAAGTTCTTTGGTTTGAACTGTAGAAGAGTGAAGTTAACAAAGATGACAGAGATATACTTCCATCTACCTAATCCTCCAATTGTTTTGATATGTTGTGATGGTTCCTCAAGGGGAAATCCCGGTGAAGTAGGATATGGCTTTGTTTGCAGATATGAAACTGGTGAATACTTGTTTGCAATGTCTGGAGGTTTGGGTATGGCTACAAACTTTATGGAAGAAATATATGCAATCTTATGTGCATGAGAATGAGCTATTAACAACAACTTTCTTAGAGTTTGCTTTCAAACAGATTCTCAAGCAGCAATGACAGCATTACAGACAGGGGCAGTACCTTGGTGGGCTATTCCTAGATGAAACAAGATTAAAAACTCTCTTCTCGAATGGTATTTTTCTCACAGCTAAGGGTGGTAAACTTCCCAGTTGATGAATAGAAAACAAGGGTGCAGGTCTAGCCAAAGGTGTTAGAAGAAGTTACATCTCAAGACCTGATTTTCTCATAATAATAGAAGTTCCACATAAAACCTACTACATATTTTGTTAAAAACATATCTTTAGAATGGGCTTGTACCGATTTCTAGCTGTCTTTTGTTTTCATACAAGGCCAAATTTCTTATAATAAGCTTGTTTTCGTAATTTTTTGACACTCTCTTTTGTTTAATAAAATTTGATATTACCAAGCAGAAAAAAGGTGGTCGTAGGCCTTATCCTACCAGTCATCCTGCAGCCATAAGAGATTTTACGGATACTATTTCAACGCAACCACCATGAACAATGTCGAGCCTTCTATTCGTAGCGCAACCATTGAGATGGAGGTTCCATCTACCATAATTATAAGTGATGGCGAAGTTGATAGTGACCATGCTCCTACTAACAACACTCCTCCATCACCTTATTATACTCCAGCCACTTCAATTCGTGTGTCGACACCCCCACCACGCTTGCCGATAGCTGACGACCCCTTTTTACCTATTCTTGCCAGTAGCTGACGATCCTTTTTTACCTATTTAGTACAAGCTAAGTGGTTTAGTCATTACCTTTGGCGATTCTGCTGCAAGATCCCGTTGTTGCTCGTGGTATCGTCCGACATCACTAGGCATGCTTTTTACTTTTCAAAAATCGTTTTCCTTTCGAGGTTTAACCTAGGGACATCACTTTCTAGGATGAATGACAATTAACATGTGTAAAATGAGTGTTCTAGGGTTAGACATGCAACATCAATTTATACATACTTTCTACTTTTCAAAAATCGTTTTCCTTTCGAGGTTTAACTTTTCTACTTTGCCTGTGGTGACTTCCGGCCCCGAAAGATGATAGTGGTGTTGCTGCGTTCACGAGCTTGCCGGAGAATCTAGGGATAAGTTGATCTCGTGATGGAATTGTCTTTGTGTAAGAACTGAAAGGCCGGAAGGAGATAGGCTCGATATGGAGCTGTTAAGCTCGATGAAAAGAAATAGCTGGTGATGATGATCATCATCAATGGTCAACGACGTGAAATAGTGAGCTTGTGACTAAAGGCTTTCCATTTTTCTATGAGTTGTCCAAAGAGTACAAAAGAAGTATTTTTCGAAACGAAGAGGACCGCAATGACGAAGAGGACTACGATGGAACAACTCCACTCGAAAGAGTCCTTAGAAACATCCTTAAACCACTAAGATAAAGAGAAGTTGGAAAAAGGGGAGTGCAGACACTTGATTTGTAGAATTAACAACAAGAAACTGACAAGCTAAAGTAACTTGAGGTCCTTAAGGCTAAGAATCTTGTGGTTAATGATGCTTTGAACCTCATGTGAGGAGAACGCGACCGTCCTCGTACCCGACTTGGTCGTGCTTGAGCTCATGGGTATAAAGGACACACTAATAATTTTTCATGAACCATACGACCCTTGCTTTGCAGAATTAACAACGCGGAACTGACAAGCTAAAGCAACTTGAGGTCCTTAAGGCTAAGAATCTTGTGGTTAACGATGCTCTGAACCTCATGTGAGGACAACGCGATCGTGCTCGTACCCGACTTGGCCGTGCTCGATATCATGGGTATAAAGGACAAGCTAATGATTTTTTATGAACCATACGACCCTGAAGGGTAGTCGATATTTTAAAAACTCTTCTGCCATTTTATGTAGGCTAGTTTAGAATCATGAGCCCATGCTTTGATATTAGCACTAATAAATAGTACGACTTACTAACAAAGAGTACGACTATCAAAGAATGAGTTCAAGATCCTAAACTAGCTTACAGAGGATGACTGAAGAGTTTCTAAAATGTTGACTACTCTTCAGGGTCGTATGGTTCGTCATCAATGAAAGAATCATCAATGTGTCCTCTATATCCATAAGCTCGAGCACCACCAAGGTGGGTATGAGCACGATCGCGTTGTCCTCGCATGACGTTCAGAGCATCATTAACCTTAAAATTCCTAGCATTAACTAAGTCTTATGGGATAGATTGAGATGCTAGATTAGAAGAAAAGTGTTGCAGTTCAAAAAAAAAAACGTGTGGTCTATTTGTTAACACTAGTTCTCTCTCATAGCATGTGCTCGCAGTTCAACTAGCAGCGAGATTGAAGCGCTGAATGGTTCAGAAATAAAACAGGGAAGGATATATATGATGGAAATATTCTCGGGATTGTCTTGTTAGTTTAGGATATTTCGGCGTGCTGCAATGGGTTTGACTTCACCTGAGACGAGTTCTCAGCATGTAAGGAGTGTGCTGAGATAAAACAGATGCGTGGAGGAATGAAACAAGGGAATAAAATATCTCAAGAATATATTATTTTACTGCCGATTAATGGAGGATTATCTGGAGTGATTAAGCGAGATTTCATGGGTATGTTGGCTATATAAAGGGTTTTGTTTCATCATAGAAGATTATCGAGTGATTGGAGAGTTTGGGAGAGTTTAGAGCATAACAGAGCGATAATCAGAGCTTCAGAGAACACCTTCCTGCTGCTGCATAACTGAAGAACACGAAGAACAAAAGACCACCAAAGACAGTCGTTTATCAACAGTGATAACGACACAGACGCGAGGGTCGTATAGCTACAGTAACGGTGACACTATATTTGTATCGTTCTTTGTAACAGCTCGGTTTGTAACAAATATAACTGTTACAAACCCGGTTTTCATTATATTTCTCCCATTTTCATCTTTGTAAACACCCTTTGAGCAATAAAAATGATTTTTGAGCGTGTTTCCAACATGACGATGAGCTAATTCTCCCACAACCAAGGTAATGAGGAAGCTATTTACGTATGAATAATTGGTAACTATTTTATTTTCTCTAATTTATAATTTATAATTCACTCAATCACTGCTTTTGCAGAGTTTTTAATTGTTTGCATAATTTTCTTTATTAGTTGTGATTCAATTAGATAGGTTATGCTTTGTATTAAGATAATCTATGCTTAGGGGATACAATTAATTTTTGAAAATTTGCCTGATTATTTGTGAATTAAGAAACAAGGGATTTAAAAGATAATTAGAGTTTTGGGTTATTTACCGTTATTCATTCATGTGTAATAGTGGAATCAGTGTCTTGGTTATTCCTAATATCATGTGACAATATTTTGTATATATTTTTCTTTTATTTTAGTTTATTAAATCCTAAAATCGATTTCAACGAGTCCGAGTGAACGACAACTCTATTTACCACTTTCTACAACATTATTTAGATCACATCAAAGATGCTATGGTTTTATACCAAACGTGTCAAGGAATACCGTTCATTCATACCACCGCTTTGGAGATATTTGGTGGAGCTCGAAGATATTTTGAAGTATATGCATAAAGAAATATTATGAACTTCTAGTTAAATATGCAATGTAATTGTGAACGTACTTAAATGAGAAAAGAGAGTATTATGGAGTTATTACAAGAACTAATTAAAATGTCCACTTAATGAAAACGTGCTTGAATGAAAAAGGGAGTATTATGGTCAAATAAAGTGGAGAATATGAAATTTATTCTCCATTCTCATTAAATGCACCATCTTCTTGAAGGTCATATTGATCTTCATCGGTGTCCAGGTCGGTAATACCCTCATGAACTTACAGAAAGGCATCATCCATATCCATGTTTGGAATATCACCATCTCTCAAACCTTCTCCATGTTATTGCCAAATGTGTGTAGTGAGTTCCAAGCGAAGTTCCAAGCGAAGTTCCGCACTAATCGCAGGGTTGTACAATACATGAGGAGCTAGCCTTACGTTTCCTTGAATTGGCGGTTGAGGTTCATCTCCCGTGATCCTCCCCCATTTCTCATCACGATATTCCATCTCAACATACATATTGTGCATTATCAAGCACCCCCTCATAATTGCCTTCATGTCCGATTTTTTATAATAACGACAAGGTTTCAATATATGCCAAACTTACCTTTTAGACCACCAAATGCATGTTCTATGTCCTTCCTTTTGGCTTCTTGGTATTGATTGAAAAGAGATTCTCTATTGGTTGAGGCGGGTTTGTATGCTTGCACGATGCAACCACACATAGGATATGCACCATCTCCTCGGTAGTACCTCTTGTCGTAGTTCCTTCCATTTATTTGATAATGACAAGGAGGTGCTACACCATTAAGTTTTCTACCGAACAAACCCGAAGCATGCAAGACATTAAGGTCATTGTTCTTCCCGCCCAACCCAAAAATAAGAATGCCTATCATATGAAGCTACCGCCTGCAAAACAACCGAGGGATATGTCTTATAGCCGCAGTGGGATCCTTCTTGATCCATTGGACATGCTCTCCATGCCCAGTGAAAATAATCGACACTACAAAGAATCCCAGGAAATCCTCGATCTTTATTTTCCAGCCAAAATCCTTTATGTATCTTGAGCGGTAGGCTAACGCATGTATCGACCATTGTAAATCCAAATAATTGCATCCATAAACTTCATAGCATAATAATAGATAATAGTTGCTCCCATTTGTGTGTAGTCATATAAGGAATCAGGTGCAACACCTTTGGCAAAATGTTTCATGACGGAAACCATTTTCATATATGGAGTATGACCAGGAATACCGCAAGCATCCATTTTTTTTTGGCGAAAATCATGGTCATAATCACAAACTTGCTCTAAAATTCTCAGAAAAAGAGGACGAGGCAAAGCGAACCGACCTTTGAACTTCTTTGGCCCATACATACAATTGAAGTCGAAGTATTATTGCATCATATGAGCATCTACATCTACAAGTTTTCTATGCACCCTCTGACAGGTCTTAACTTCATTTGGGACGTGTTCATGTATTCCTTGCCCCCTATGTGCTCCAAAAGCGTAGCCACTTCTAGAATATTCATCTCAGTATCATCTTCATCATCCAGAAGGCCGAACAAAATTCTTCTCAAAGCTCCTTTCATAATGTGCCTAATGAAACAAAAAACTTTTATAACACTCCATAAAAATAAAACACTTAAAACATGCCATAAAAATATAAAACTCCATTAAATATTAGCACTTAAAACACACCATAAAAATATAACACTCCATAAAAAAGAAATAATACTCCAAGATGGAATGAATATTGTCGTGACATATACTTGAAGAAATACTCATACAAGTATAAAGTAGAAAGATTTAGTCAAATATTCAAGAAACTTATAATGAAAATGCAAATAAATGTAAATGTACTTACCAATGTCAAACCCAACTGTGAAAAGTCAAGCGGACAAGGTACTTATGGAACTGGTACTTGCTCTTCTACGCCGGCTTCATTGGTAAATGGTAATGAAATCTATCTCTGCAATTGTGACAGGGGCTCATTCTATGTGCCATAAGTATATGTCCGCGACATCATGTAAGGAGGCGGATGACTAGGAAACAAATGGCGAGGAACAACTGATCTACCCAATGCTATCTCATCGATGTATTATGAATGGTATGACTCAGTAAAATAAGTTCCAACACTCTTCTTCTTCCACCAAGTGTTATATTGATCCTAAGTGACTGCATAATACTCGTTGCCTACATCTACATTCGCTTTGTGCTCAACTGATTGTAAATTTAGAGGATTTGCTGGGACTACAATCACACCTGCAATCTACCTCTGGAATCTCTCATCTAAGTAACAACTAACTCTTGTGTTTTCATTTGGGTCGAAAAACACAACTCTCCTTCTGGATACTTGTAGTGCGTATTCATATTGTTCTCCCACAGTATACTCACTATCTAACCATGGTTGCCAAATACATGATGCACTTATTCTAGTGTCAATCTGTGTTCTTGCGCTTGTGACCGAGTATTTCCTAGTATCCTTTTAGCCTCCTCTATGTCCCCTCTTCCTTGATATAATGTTAGTCTTCTTGAAGAGGCAAATCTTTGAGAAAACATCATAATGATCTCCAAGTATCTGACAAAGCAAGGGTTGCATGTTGCGGAAGTATTAATAGTCCAATACTCAACTACCATAACCATACCATAAAAATCCTTATCGTTGGTTGACCATTCATCAAGAAATTTATAGGTATTACCTAACGAAACTATACCCCAATCATATTTCCCAATTGTATCTAAATCGGCCAACAATTAAACCCAACGCTTGTCTACTCTTCCACTAGAATCTACAAGAAGAAAATGACTAAAACACCACATAAAGGATGCTCGTGTCAATGTCTTTGCACTTCCAGTATTGTCCTGTTTTTGTCTACTGTTAATATAGTTTTTCAAGATAACCAAGGATAATGAATTTTTCTTAGGGTCCCATCCAACATGAGAATTTTTTATATCCAAGAAATATAAATCATCAAGAGCAGGATATGTTAGATCACTACCCAAGTGCGGTATAACTTATGGTTGTTTACTAGGGTCACCAGTGGGTATTCCCGTTAACATGTACCAATTTACAGGAAGGAGGCCAATTTCAAACTCTTGAAAATGAAAACTCTTCGTTTTACTCCACCATCTCTCGGCTATGGATTCAACTAATCCTCTATCCCATTGGCAAAATCAAACTCAAAAACAGAAGAAAAGCCACAATTGTCACAGTATCGTTGTGCTGCCGGATTATTGTCCACTACAATTTTATAATACATTTCAACATCTTCAAACTACTTATAAAGTTTACTTTGCAAAGATCTTTCGTATTTTTACATACATGTTTATCAATAGTCTTTGACGATACTATATCCAAACGATCTAGAAGTTCATCCATATTCTCATCCATACTCATACTACAATCAATAACAAACATGAAAAAAATATCAATCATACAAACTAAATTTCATACAAAATTTTCATCACAAATAATCATACAAACTAATCATAATCAAATTATCATTATAATTCATTTTCATCATACAAATAATCAAATTATCATACAAATTTACCTACAAATTGTAGATGCATTTTACTACAAACTACATCCAAAGGATAGAAACGCACTACTTATCTCAAATGAAAGTAAACACTCCAAAATGAACACAAGATATACGTGGTTCGGTATGATTACCTACGTCCACGGGGGTGAAAGGATGAATCTTATTACTTAGAAGTGTTACAAAGATGTTGCTCTTGGTGGGATTTCCTTACAAGATGAACTTACTACTCACTTACTTATTCTTAGTGTTCACTCGAGTTTCTCTCCCTCTCTCTCCTAAATTACAACCTCACTTCCTTGAATACAAGTCCCTCTCTTTATAGGAGAAGTTGTATACAGCGAAATTAATGTGCTGTTCATGTTACATCTATTCAGCAGTTCTGTGATCGGGCCGATTCACGTCATCTCATGTGGCCGATGCATCCTGACTCCTCGCTTATCCTTCGTTCGGGCCGATCTCTTTAGGTGATTTATTAACACGATGTCGCCTATCTTGACTGTCGCCCTTATGGTTATCCGATGTGACCCGTACTTTCTTATCCGTTTGACCATAGCTCCTCGTTTGACCCGCCATGCCTTATCTTGTCAGCTTTATCAGAAGTCTGGGTCGAGTCTTGTCCGACATCATTACGCCCGATCCACGTGGCTCCTTAAATCTCGCGCCCGTTAATCTTCGCTCTATACTTCACGTCTCTTCGTATTTGGGTACACCGGGCCTATGATGTTGCCACCTGTATCTGTGGATAATTTACACCTACATTTATGCCCCTTCTTTCGCTCGTGTAGCAGACACGAGTGGAAGAAAGTCGTTTCAACCGCCACGTCCTCATCCATGCCGCAGATCCCGCCATGCAGCGTCCCACTATCTTCACTTTATTACCTGCAAGCGTTGGCATCGGTTACAGCTTATTCTCCTTAAATAGCCCGCTCCTTTTTATTTTTCTTCTTCTTCACCACTTCTCTCTCAGTCTTCCGCCATTGCAATATCTTCTTCAAGATTTCTTCGTTACTTTGCGCTTAAAAAACTCTAGATTTCTTTTTTATTCCTTTATCTCCTCCTCCCCGATTGTTACAGTAGCTGTTGTCGCCTCATCTTTTTTTTGTTGAAAACCGAGCTTTGCATTATCTCCATTAATGGCTTCTTCTCCTTCCATGACTGAGAAAAGGTCTGTTGACAACGTTTTTTCCGAGTTTGATGCTCCTTCCCTTGCTTCTCTGTTTTTGCTTGAAAGCCCTTCTAAGTATGATGATCGTGCGATAAAATCTACTTTTGATGATAGCTATTCTTCTATTTCGTGCAGGTCCGAGAAAAGGGTGAAAGATCTCTCTGATGAAGAGTTTGTTGAGCAGTTGAAGGATAAGTACGATCTTCAGAATTACGAAGTGACCCTTCTCTCGGGCCGAAATGGTACCTTGAAGAAGACCGACATGAAGAGGCACGAGCAATCGGCTGATTGTGTGGTCATTACCTTGGGTCAACTGGAGCTAGGCCTTCGTCTTCCCATGTACAACCCTGATAGCCCTTTTTATTACGAGATCCTTTCTCAGATCAAGCCTTCTCGTGCTTTGGCTCAATGGACTGGTAATACTTTTCGAATTATGAACGAGTGGAGGGATCGTCGCGATGGTCATGGTTATGTTGCCGAGTGGTCGACCTACAAGCCCGAGGACGCTCCCGAGTATACCGTTGCCAATTTTCTTGTCAACTATCGAGCCGGTACTTCAACCTTGGGCGAGCTTGCCGGTTTTGCTGCTAGTCCTCATCGGGTCAAAACTATGCCCGAGGGTGTTGAAAGGATGATGTTGGATGCCGATCCTATCGGCCAACCCTGCAACAGGTGACCCCGTCATTCTAATGATCCGATTTATCCCCGAGTTCCACTTCTTGTTCGAGGTCCAATTCTTCATGGTGACTTTCCGTCGCCTACTTTTCCCACCGAGCCCTATTCTTTCTGGGTGGTTAATGATGACAAGGCCGATAAGGTATGCGCTTTTCTTGATTTCTATCTTGTTAGCTTCGGGCGTCAATTGGTCATTTATTGTTGTTTGAAAATTTCAGGTCGGTTCCACCAAGACTGTCGGATCTAGGAAGAGAGGTGCTGGCACAAGGGTTGAGGAAGACCAGGGGAAGGTAACAAACATAATGATTTTCTTATAAGTACATGTACTTGCCCCTGTTTTTTGCCTTCACATGTTCTGACGAGACACTTGTGCAGAAACACCCAAGACACGATGATGATGACGCGGGCGATGTTGACCCCAATCCGCTTAGGCGTAATCCTACCAGAGGTAAGCAAATTGCTAAGCCCCCGCCGAAAACGGGCCCAATCATTGATCTTTCCGATGAAGATGAGTTGTTTGGAGAGAATGTCTCGGGTGACAAAGGCGATGAACAAGGTATGGGCGACCAGCAGGAGCCCTTGGAGATGCCCGTCGTAGAGAAGGTTGTTACTGATGTACCGGTAGAGCTTCCTTGTGTGCCCCGGATTACTGAGGGATCGTCTTCTAGTGCTGAAACTTCCTTTACTGTCTCTGGCCCGATCATGAACTCCTTGGGTGTGCTTACTTCCTCCGACTTTGGGAAGTATACTGATGAAGAGATGTTGAATGTTGTGCCCCTTTATGGCGACATCGCCCTGACACTTGACACTGTGGTGAGCGACTCGTTTCTGTATGGTAATGCCCCGCTTATGATTTCTGTTCTTAGTGTCGCTTATGATGTAAACTCGTTTGCTTGTGTTAGATTATGAACCGGGTACGCTTGGATGCCTCCAATCTCCTTCGAGATAAGCAGTTGATAGAGTCTCTCCAACTTCAACTCCAGAATGAGAAGGGTCGCGCGAACGAGCTGGAGATCAAACTTGCCGATGCTCAAGGTATATGATCATTCTTAACTTGTGTTGATTGAGTTTATCGTGCCAGTATCCTGAGTCGGGTCTCCTTCTTCCTAGCCGAGGTATCTAGTATAGGTATAGATGCTACTTCGGAGTTTAGGATTATGAAGAGAAAATGGGATATTGAGAAGGGTCTAGTGGAAAATCTTCGTCAGCGAATGGCAAACAAAGATGACAAAATAGACCGCCAAACTGAGGAAATTGCAAGACTTGAGGACGAGTTAGAACGACATCGCCGGTTTGATTATGATCCTGCCGAGATGGACAATTTACGGGCTCACTTGGGATCTTCTCAGCGCCTTTCTGCTGAAAAAGCTGCACTAGCCACGAGTTTGGAGCAAAGGGTAGACGCTCTACAATTGCAGAATCGAGACCTTCACGAGGACCGCTACGAATATTGAGGGATAAAGATGTGGTGGGAGCGAGCTAATAGCGATTTCTTGGGCCGAGTGAGTGAATTCGATAAAGTAAGGGCGATTTAGAGTGGAGTAGATCGCAGCTTGAGTGCTCCAAGTGTCGCGTAATCGTTTAATGGACGATTGGAATGAGCATAAGAAGTATTGCCCCGATGTTGAGTTCAACGAGCAACACTATAACGAGTTAACCATGAAGTTGTCCAAGGCCGAGGATGAGTTGTCCAAGTCGGTAGAGTCGCTTCAGTCGGTGTTGCCCGCCCTTTCAGGTCTCTTAGACGATGTGTTGAGGCCGTTCCTTAGATCTAAGTTGCGCCTTATTCTTGCAAAAATGTTAAGTCGTGCCCGATGAATAACACTCTATCTTTGTGATTTTGTAGCCGAGCAAAAACGCTCTCGGGAGCTGGATCTGGAGGTTCGTCGATTGAAACAGGTCGAGGAAGATTTGGGCTCCAAGTTAGCTGAAGCCGAGGAAAACGCTTCCCAGATTACCCAACAACTCGAGGATGAACGCGTCGCCCATGCAGAGGAGTTAGACCAGAAGGTTCAGTCGGGCATTATGGACTGGGTGGAGAAGAAGCGGCTCGAGGTCGCGCAGAGGAAGGCCGGCGCGGCTCCTCCCAAGGCTTAAACTTTCTTTTTGTGGTGCTGCATCACTATGTTGCCCCTTCCATCGGGTTGTAAATCGCTCTGAACACTTCTCCCCTTTTTAATTTCCGCTACATTGCTTGTTTGTTTTAATGGGGGTGCTGCGTCACCGATGTTGTTTGTTTTACTTTCGTTAGACGCTTCGTTTCGCATGGTCACATGATGATTTCCGTATTTTCTTAATAGACGCACGACGCAATCGAGTTCTCCTTTGTTTCACATGTTATTCATGCAATCATTGTTCAAGTAAGTCAGTATTCTAACCATTTCTGTCGAACACACCCAACAAGGAGGGTCATCGGGCCCTATGCCATGTCCTGATTGGGGTATCTCATCACTATCTCTTTGGATTCAGTGGAAGGGTACCAGTCATCCTAGTTCTAGGCCCGACAATCCCGAGTGGTTATCGATCAACCGATCTCGGGCAAGTGGACACGCCCACTTGCGATGGGGGTGACCTTTCAGATGTAAGTAGGCCACCTAGCTGAGTAGACCTCGCGTCTAAACAACCTTTGGAACTGGTTTCCAACCACCATAACCCTTAGGCTACCTCGGCACTTGCACATTGCCACTGCCCCGAGTTCGAATAGCCAGGCGACTGTAAGGCACCTCGGCACTTCCACACCGGCATTGCCCCGAGTACGAATGCCCATTCGAGTGTAAGTCACCTCGGCACTTCCACACCTGGCTTTTCCCCGAGTACGAATGACCATTCGAGTGTAAGTCACCTCGACACTTCCACACTGGCATTGCCCCGAGTACGAATGACCATTAGTCGCTCATGCCCTATCCCATACCCCTCACGGTTTCACAGAGATAGAAGACACGTTTGCTTACCGTTTTTCCGCATCGCTCGTCAAGGATGGTAGAGTTTCAGGAATCGGATATTCCATGGTTTGAGCTCTCTTGTTCCGTCGAGTCGCAGTAGTCGATATGATCCCTCGCCCGCCTTAGATTCGATTATATATGGCCCGCCCCACTTTGGTGCTAGTTTTCCGCCTCTTTTGTCGCGCTCCCATTCAGCCAGAAATTTCAACACCTGCTGCCCGGGATTAAATTCTCTTGGTCGGACGCGCTTGTTGTATTCCCGTTGTAACCTCCTTTGATAATTTTCCATTTTTTGTAACGCCATTTCTCTTGTTTCTTCCAAGTCATCGAGTTTAGCCAAGATTAGATCGGATGACACGTTTCGCCTCCAAGCTTCTGTCCTTGTGGTAGGGATCATGCCTTATGTTGGTAGGATTGCCTCGGTTCCGTAGGTAAGCATGAATGGAGAGAATCCCGTAGCTTCTCGTCGTGTGGTTATGTATGCCCATAGGACATTATATAGCTCCTCACACCAATTGCCATATTCCCCATCTAGTTTTTTCTTCATGTTATCGGCGATAGTCTTGTTGGTGATCTCGGCCTGCCCATTACACTGGGGGTAAATCGGGGTAGCTTTGCTCTTCCTGATGTTGTAAGTGTTGAACAGAAGATCAATGTTTTCGCCTTGCAGTTGTTTCCCATTATCAGAGACGATGGCCGCTGGGACCCCAAAACGGCAGATGATATGTTCCCAAATAAATTTAAAGACATCTTTGTCCCGAATGTGCCTTAGCGGTGCCGCCTCTACCCATTTGGTAAAGTAATCATTAGCCACGATCAAATACTTCCTTTGCCCTGTTCCCACATGTAATGGTCCGACAATGTCAACGCCCCACTTTGCAAATGGCCACGGGCTTAAAATTGGGTTTAAAGGTACTCCTGGAGCATGAATTTTCTTCCCAAAACGCTGGCATTCTTCACAAGCTTTCGCCATCTGCTTTGCATCATCGTTCATGTACATCCAAAAGTAGCCCATTGTTTTTGCCTTAACCGACAAGCTTCTGCCCGAGCTATGGTTTCCACCTAGCCCATAATGTAGCTCGTGTAGGATTATATGGCCCTCTTCTTTACTCAAACATCGTAGGAGTGGTCCTAGGTAGGATTTGCGATATAAGATCCCTTCTCTTAACTCGTAGGCGCCCGACTTGCTTTTGATTTTGTTTATCTCGGGCCGACCCTTGGGCAGATCTCCTGTCTCCAGGTATCGATGTATCGGTTTTCTCCAGTCGCCTTCTTTGTATCTCTCGGCTGTGTTAACGACCACATCGATTCGTACTTCGGGTGTTTCTGGGATGGACGGCATAAGAAGCCTCATAACACGTATGCCCTCGATGCTCGGGTCTACTAACTGTGAGGCGATGTACGATAGATCGTCCGAGTGTCTGTTATCTTTTCGACAAATGTGGCGGAATCTGATGTTGGGTATTTGCTTGATGTAAAATTGGGCGAGCTCCCAGTACTTTTGTAGCACAGGATCGTGCGTAGCGTATTGGCCCGTAATTTGTCGGATCACTAATTGTGAGTCACTAGTCAAGCGGACTTCATGTGGTCCCATCTCCACAATTATTCGCAAGGCATGGATCACCGCTTCATACTCAGTGACGTTGTTTGTTGCCTTGAACTCTAATCTGAATGAATGCACGATCTTCCTCCCTTTAGGTGTGGTGAATACTAGCCCGAGGCCCGATCCTTCTTTGTTCGCTGCCCCATCGACAAATATCTCCCATCGTGTTGGACTATTAGCGGCTAGTAGGTCTGCAGGCTCCTCTTGTTCTTCTACCATCCCCGGTATATCCTCTACCTCGTCCTCATCACTGAGGGGGAAATCTGCCAAGAAGTCGGCCACTACCTGCCCTTTGATCGCGGTTCTTGTCTCATATACCACGTCGTATTGTTTGATTATGGCTCCCCATTTGGAGATCCTCCCCGATCGCCCTGCGCTATCCAAGACTGATTCGATAGGCGATTTGGTGAGCACTCGTATTCGATGAGTTTGAAAATACGTTCGGAGCTTTGAGGCGGCGAAGGCTAGCGCGAGCACCATCTGTTCCATTCTCGTATAGTTTCTCTCGGCCGGACTTAGTGTTTTACTAATGAAATATACTGGCTTCTCCATACTTCCCTCCGATTTCACTAATACTGCGCTAATGGCATAGGGTGTCGCTCCCAAATACAGGGTGAGGATTTATGACGGCTCGGGCCTCTGAAGGACCGGGAGACTAGCTAGGTGTAGTTTGATCTTTTGAAAGGCCTCCTCACTGGCATCCGTCCACTGAAATTTTTCTCCTTTCTTCAAAATATCGTAAAAAGCCTTGCATTTGTCAGACGATCGCGATACAAATCGCCCCAATGCCGCTATGCAACCGTTTAACTTCTGCACATCTTTCACTGTCGCGGGAGATGGCATTTCAAGGACTACCCGTACCTTCTCAAGATCCGCTTCTATTCCCCTAGGGGTGATGATGTACCCCAAGAATTTCCCTGACGTAACCCAAAAGTCGCACTTGGCGGGGTTAATTTTCATCTTGTGCTTCCTCATTGTTTGAAAGATCTCTCGAAGGTCTCGGACGTGGTTTTTAGCTCGGCGACTCTTAACTAACATGTCGTCCACATAAACTTCTATGGTATCGTGAATCTTGTCTTCAAACATGTCGCCTACCAATCTCTGATATGTAGCCCCCGCATTTTTAAGTCCGAATGGCATCTTGGTGTAACAATACAATCCTCTTGGCGTGAAGAAGGAGGTATGTTCCTGGTCCTCGTGCGCCAACGGTATTTGGTTGTAGCCCATGTATCCATCCATTAAGGTCATCGCTTCATATCCGACTATCGATTCTACTAGCTGATCTATACTGGGGAGTGGGAAACTGTCCTTCGGGCAGGCCTTGTTCAAGTCGCTGAAATCGATACATATTCTGACCCCTCCTTTCTTTTTTTGGAACCACGACCATGTTGGATATCCACTGTGGGTAGTGATATTTCCTTATTATTCCGGATTCTTGTAACTTCTTCAGCTCGACCTCGACTGCCGCTTGTAATTCTGGCGCGATACGCCTCATTTTTTGTCTAACCGGCTTGAACCTTGGATCAATCTTTAAGTGGTGACAGCAAACCTTCGGGTCAATACCCTCCAAATCGCGCACTTCCCAGGCGAATGCATCCAAATTTTCTTTTAATAACATCGTGAGTTGACTTGCTTGTTCGTCCGATAGTAACGCTCCGATCCTTACGACCCTGGGTTCTTCTATCGTTCCCAAGTTTACTTCCCGGGTTGGCTCAACTGTTGAGAAGTTTGATTTGGTCTCCCGGGCTGGGGACGCTTCCTTTAATTGCTATAGAGGGTCTTGTTCTTGAGTCTCATATGCCAGGACCACTTGTGAAATCACCTCTTCCAACTCTCTTGCCGTCTGAACTTCCTTTGCTTTGTTCTTCTCTTGCCTTTGCCGAGCTCGCCGTTCTTCATTAATTTCTACATCGACTTTCATGCATTTGTCGTGCCGCCTGGGAGTCGCCTACAACTTCTGCTATTCCCTTGCAAGTTGGGAACCTTAACCTCTGATGGTATGCCGACGCTACTCCCTTAATCCCCGCGATCCAGGGACGCCCGATAATTGCCTCATAAGGTGAGGCGACGTCCACCACACAAAAGGTAGTTAGCGTGTCGAGATAGCCACCACCATCTGAAACTCTCAAAGTTACTTCGCCCTTTGGGATGGTTACTGTGCCGTTAAAGCCGTAGATGCGATATGTTGAGGGGACGAGCATGTCGTCCGAGAGTTTCATTCTTCTGAACGTATCGTAAAACAGTACCTCAACTGAGCTTCCGCTATCCACGAGAATCCTTCTTACTCCCCACTTCTCGATCAATAACGTGATGACCAGTGGATCACTGTGTGCCTGTCCGTTTACTGGGACATCCTTAGCCGAGAACGAAATGGGCAGCATCATCCAAGGTTCCATAGGCAGGGCCTTGGCTACACTACATATTTCCTTACCATTACGGTCCCTTTTATGGATCCTGGTAGTGATTACTGGGCCGAGGGTGTAGTCTTGCATAGCCGAATGTGAAATGGTGCTCACGAACTGACTCGTCCTATCGATACGGACTTGATGAACTGGTGCATCGGGTGCTGCTTCCGGCCGAAGGGGGTGTCGGACATACTGCCTCAAATATCCATCGCGGATGAGGTGCTGAACAATATCTTTTACTTCTCGACAGTTGTTGGTGGAATGGCCCCTATACTGATGGTAGTGACAGTATTCGGGATGATCTCGGGTCTCTTGGAATTGTACCCCCCTCGATGCTGGGTAATTGATGTCGTTTCTCTTCTCAACTTCCTTGAACACCTCTTCCAAAGGAGCATTTAGAGGGGTATACGATCGGGCTTCCTGCCTTGGCTTCTTCCCTTTGGCCATCCATTCCCTCTTCTCACTGCTCCTCGGGGGCGGGTCCGATCTCTTTTCTGGTCGCCTGATATGGTCGTCTGTGACCGTTTTAGTTTCAGTACCAACTTCAAAGCCCGGCTTCTTGTACTCCTCTATCTCTTGATTCGGCCTGAATTTCTTCCAAGGCGATGTAGTGTTCTTGCATTCTTCTCATCTCCTTTAAGGTTTTTGGTTTTTCGGAGAACATGGCAATCCAGATGGGGTCCGATCTCCCCAACGCGTTTTCAAACCCAAAGATGGCTTGATCCATCGGAACCTTCCCAATTTCAGTACACATTTTCCTCCACCTGTCGGTCAGGGTTCTCAAGGGCTCTCTGAATCTTTGGGCGAGAGTAAACATCTTGTTCATTCTTGGCCGAGGTCGACTGTTATGCATGTAGGTCTCAAGGAAGGCCTCGACTAGCGCATCGTACCCGTTAATCGACCCAGGTGTGAGCGAATAAAACCAATCTCGCGCCTCGCCCTCCAAACTAGCTGGAAAGAATTTGCACATAACTACGGGTTGTTTCTCCATTGGATCAGTGACATGGTGTACATCTTAAGATGCTCGATCGCATCGCCCGTTCCATCAAATCTAGAAGGGAATGAAGGCAAAGCACACTTGGGTGGGAACGGCATTTGTTCAAGTTCTTGAGAGAAAGGCGTTTTCTCGGCTTCACTCATAATCTCGGCCAACTTATTCTCTTCGCTTCCGTCTGGGAGTTCCTTGATCTTTGCTTCCAACTCCTTAAGCTTGGCTTCTGTTGTCCGATCTTGTCGCTCGTCCCTTCCTCGCCTTTCTTCGTCAGTGGACGAATCCTCGGGTGGTCCATATCTCTGCGTGGGGGGTACCGGAGGCAATGGTGGTTGACCTGACTGATCGGGCTGATTAAGGTTACTCGGCCCCATCATGGGTGGTGAATGACCGGATCGGCCGCGATAACCCGATGTCCCTCGGCTGGACGACCCTCTTGATCTGGTCCGTTGGTTCCTCAACTGGTAGTTCTCATACTCCAAGGCTAGATTTCGCTGCTGGAGTTCCCTTAGTGCCGCTTCTTGTCTCCTCTGACTCTCCAAAATGGCCAACAACGTCGGGTCCGTACTTTCATGACTGGAATGTCCATTGGGTTGGTGTGGCCGAGGCTGTAATGGTGCAGATGTGGGTAGTGGGGGTAGTATCGGGTTGGTTACACGATCACCCGCCTGAATAGTTGTCGGGCCGATGTTACTTGCTGCTGCTCGCCCCAGCTGAATCTGCCTAAGACGCTCTTGTTCCCTTCCCAAAGCTTCCTGGTACTCATCTTATCGCCTCGTCCTTTGTCTCTGAGCTTGCGCTGTAAGTGCTCCCTCATCGTCATCGGTGTCTGAAGCTGTGAGTCCATCGACTTGGTCAACTCTTCTCTGAGTCAATATAACTTGGTCCAGAGGTAGGGTGTTATCGTCTCGCCCCAAATCTACCTCCTCGTCTACAACAGGCATTCCTCGCGCAGCTGGATGAGATTCCTCGGGTGGTGGTTGTCGACTGTCTTCTTGTCTCAGCCCCGTTATCCCTACCTGCATGCTGCTGCTAGTAAATGTATGATTCTTTAACATCCTTATCATCCTGGAAGTGCTATCCATCGGTCACGTCGTGTGATACGCCGAGTATCGCCCGTCCCTACGTCAGCAAATACGAAAAAGAACCCCTTACTTTGACTTGATTTTCTAATAAAAATTTCAGACAAAAAGGCAAAAAGTTCTACTGTACGACTACTACCACTGTGTAAGATCTACTTCAGTTATTAGGTGGGTTCCGTCCATCTACCCTATTTTGTCCCTATGCTAAATCTGTGGCTGACCTCACTTCCCCTTCGCTATCACTCCGTACGACGTCGCTCTCTGTACTCGACCTATGCATTTAAGTTAGTTTGTCCTTTATTCTACATGCTCCAAATCATTGAACTTATGCACATGATGCTTAAAAAGTACGGCATGCAACCCAAAAACCAAATCATGCTTGCATCAGCTTCACTTCCTCCTGTTCTAATTCTATATGCTTGAAAAGTACGGCCTTTCCGACGATTTATGCTACACCGCCGGCAAAACTCTATATGGTTTGACAGTTTGTCACACGATAAAACATCCAAAAATGCGAACTTTCAGTGACTCCGAGCACCCAACTTCACACCGCAGATGGGAAACAACTCGCTTAACACTAACCATCATACAACTATCGAGAACAATTCAGTCGTCCTTTCAACAGATTCTTCACGTAGCTTCTAACCCGAACTGCTAGTCGCTGGTGAGCTCGTGAAGTTTCTCTGCTGATCAAACTGTTGAAGGTGTTAAGAAGACGCTACTATTGTTCTCACTTTAAATGCTCAGTAAATGACTTAAAATAACCATCATTTCGGCCCACAGAGTTCATCGTAGCTTCTACTCCAACACGTTAACGTGTATTGAGGAGATGTTGATCGTCTCTGAAGGTTTTCAAGGCAAGGTATCCGGAGATCTTAGTCGGATCCCCTTAGTCGGCGCCAGAATGTAGATGCATTTTACTACAAACTACATCCAAAGGATAGAAACGCACTACTCATCTCAAATGAAAGTAAACACTCCACAATGAACACAAGATATACGTGGTTCGGTATGATTACCTACGTCCACGGGGGGTGAAAGGATGAATCTTATTACTTCGAAGTGTTACAAAGGTGTTGCTCTTGGTGGGATTTCCTTACAAGATGAACTTACTACTCACTTAATTCTTCTTAGTGTTCACTCGAGTTTCTCTCCCTCTCTCTCCTAAATTACAACCTCACTTCCTTGAATACAAGTCCCTCTCTTTATAGGAGAAGTTGTATACAGCGAAATTAAGGTGTTGGTCATGTTACATCTATTGCGGTTCGTGATCGGCCGATTCACGTCGTCTCATGTGGCCGATGCATCCTGACTCCTCGCCTATCCTTCGTTCGGGCCGATCTCTTCAGGTGCTTTATTAACACGATGTCGCCTATCTTGACTATCGCCCTTATGGTTATCCGATGTGACCCGTACTTTCTTATACGTTTGACCATAGCTCCTCGTTTGACCCGCCACGCCTTATCTTGCCAGCTTTATCAGAAGTCTGGGTCGAGTCTTGTCCGACATCATTACGCCCGATCCACGTGGCTCCTTAAATCTCGCGCCCGTTAATCTTCGCTATATACTTCACGTCTCTTCGTATTTGGGTACACCGGGCCTAGGATGTTTCCACCTGTATCTGTGGATAATTTACACCTACACAAATTATCATTCATTTTCATCACAAAAATCAAAATTTCATTTTTTGTTCATCAAATAAAATAATCAAATCACAAAAACCCCCCCACAAATAATCAAAAAAAAAAAAAATCATTACAAATTAAATCAAATACATATCATTTAAATCATCTAAATAACTAATATCAATCATCAATTTGAATGAAATCGCACCAAAAATCAAAAATCGAAAATCATAAAACTTTAACCTAAAACTTAAATGTCTTACCTCGATTGATTTCGTGGATGGAATCGCACCAAACCACTCTCAATCGATCATAAATTCGATGTAGAGCAAACCCATTGAAGGAATTTGATTATTTTTTTCTAGAACTCTTGAATTTTGGACATGCATTTTAGGGAGAAATGGGGGAGAAATGAGTGAGAAGTGAAAAAGGGGAAGAAGATCGATCTTCTGTGAAGATATCGATTTTTTGGGCGTTGTTTGGTGTGGTGGTGGACGCTGCTTGGTGCAGCACTGTAAACCTAGTTGACTGAGTCAAGCGTTGTTTTGTGCAACATTCACCTGGGCGTTGTACTGTTCAACGTTCAACGTTGTTCTATTCAGAGCCTAGCTGCTAGATTAGCACTACCATAGGACTTTGGAGGTTGCCCTAGCTGACGTGGACTGCTAATCTAGCTGCTAGATTAACACTCCATATGACTTAGCCTAAGGACCTCAGGTTGATACTTAAGCTTATCAGTTTCGTGTTGATAATTATGCTACGAAGTGTCTGGACCCTTTCCCGGTTGGCTAAGGACTAGTGGAGTTGTTCAGTCCTCCGAAGAAGGGAAAGTCCCTGCAAAGTAGCAAAGTTAAAACTCGAAAGGAAAACGGAAAACTAGTGAAGAGTAGAAAATATATGTAAAACTAGGGCTGTTAATGGGTCCGGGTCCTCCCGGGTATCAATGGACCCAGACCCTACTTATAAAAGTCGGGTCCGGTTCCTAACGGTTTCGGGTCCAGTTCCTAAATTAGTGGACCTGACAAATGCACCCGTTTAAAACCCGAGGGTACCCATCGGTTAAGGGTACCGTTGGGTATTAAGAAAACACACATAAAAGTTCAAAAACTTGATATATTTGTCCTTTTTGGCTTGAATCAAACTTATTTTTATAAAAATTTGTTATTATTTCTTCACTAAAGTACTAAAAAAGACTAAATGTAAGAAAAAAATGAAAAATGAAAAAAAATTCAAATTCAAACTAGCAAAATACTTGTAATTTTGCTAAAAAAAAGGGATAAAAGAATAAATAACTTGAAGATGTACTGATATAAGGGTCTTGATGGCGTCAAGATATATGATTGTTCTTTCCATTGACAGAAATTTGGGGTTGGATGTATGTGATTCGGACAGGTGATAAGATTTATAAGATTGCATAAGTTGTTGGTGGATGGTGTCCAATCGGGTAATTAGGTGTTGTGTGATTCAAGGAAGTAAAACTGAGAGGTGATCGATGGTCCCTAGAACTTGTTAATGGGTCCAATTTTAGGGGACAACCTGAATTGAGATAGGATTTCTATTCATTCGGTCCGGTTAGAATGGCTGTAATGGTGAAACCAAATAAAAAAAGTTGCTTACTCATTGACAGCCTATGTAAAACTATGTGTACTGCAAATTGAAGTTGCATGGCCCGATCAAGAACTCTAGAAACCTCATTCATAAAGTCGTAGAAGTAGATGTACCACGAGCAACAGCGGGATCTTGCACGGCAGAATCGCCAAAGGTAACTGACTGAACCACTTGGCTTGTACAGAATAGGTAAAATAATTCATCAAGCCCCATCTTGTCAAACTTCATGCGACGTGGATAGCCGGAAGTTCCACTTCCACCGATTCACAAATCCTCCGGGAAATTGGCAAATTGCCCTCAACAGTCAAAAGGGGCATTCTGGAAGAAAAGCTTAACACCGTTTTGGCTCTAAGCCTCTAACCAATCAGTAGAGTGGGTGTGAACGGCAAGTGGGTTAACAAAATTAAAACTGCATCTCATTCAGTAATTTTCAGACACTGGCACTGCCTTGTCTCTTTTTCTAACAAGTCTCTGAGACAAAGTAAAATGGCGACGGTGATGAGATTAGGTCGTGATCGTGGTTCTTCTCTGGTTATTCTGATGCTAATATATGTATTTACTTCTGAAGTAAACCAAACCCTGGCTTTCAACTCTCCTTCTGCCTTTGTTCAGAACGTTATCTATTCTAACAGGATCGCCATCTTTTCCAAATCCTATTGCCCGTAAGTCTTTCACTCTATCTCCCCGATCAAAAATTGGGATTGTATTATCTAAATTCTCGAATTAAATCTCATGTCATTTGTAATTTCATTTAATTTTTAAGTGAGATTGAAATCTATTCGGAGATTTTAGCTTAGCTCTATTTAGGTCTTGATTAATACTTATTGTATAAATTTTTTCTAATTTCTGTGGTGAATTTGCGCCTGTACATTTGACTCCAAATAACTATCAGTAAAGGATTGCGCTTATATCATACTATCATTGGACTAGTAATTCAACCTTCAATGCATGTATCAGATTGCTCATAACTACAGCTAATTGTCATCCAACAGATGTGACTTACAAATGAAAAATGTAAATGTCATACATTAGGTTCCTTACAAAATGCGAGGTATTTTGTTATTGTATGATGAATGGTATAGTGAAGAAGAGATTAATCCCATTCAAGAATTAGCATAATGCACAATTTTCATCACTAAATTGACCTAAGAGCTGCACAGAACTTGTTTATTACTGCGTTAATGGGCGTGAACTTGTGGCACTCAGGGTAACATATTGAATATTTTCCTTATTAATGCCTTTATACTATTGGTAGCTCTTCTTTGTCATGATAACTAGATTTCAGCATGTTACACGCACCAGCATGATTGTCTGGACCTTTTTTAATGTGTTATCCTTGAGAATTGGTAGTTGCATGTATCTTTTTCTTATGTCCTCTCTATTAATCAAACCAATTTTTAGCTTATCAAGAAAAATTGATACCATTCTGAACTTAGGCTGATTCCTTTTAGACTTAGATAGGTCTTTAACTTGAAAAGTGTAGTTTACTGGCATGGAATTTTGGACCTGTAAGCTCAATGATTTGGGGGATGGGTTAAAAATCTTATCAAGCTACAGTTCATATATACTTACAAAGCTTCCAGCACCTTGCATAACGTCTTAATATACTTTGTGTGTAGCGTGTAACTAGGTTTAAGTTATTGACGCTCTAACTGTACCGAACTGGTGTTTTCCTTTGTTAAGAAGGTTCCGGTTTAACTTAGGGAAGACCTTATAGTAGAAACACCCTTACTTGATTATGGTTGCTTCAAAAAAGTATTGCTGTGCAATTCCTGTATAGTCTGTAATTCCTTGCACCAATTTTATAGAGTGTAACCACAACTCATTTATTTGTCTAACCAGATACTTAATTGTTAAAATCTTGATGTTAGGTACTCAATACGTGCTAAGCGCATGTTCAGCGAGTTACATGAAAAACCTTTTGTTGTGGAGCTTGATCTTCGAGGTAGCTATTTGCCATGTTAGACTACTATGTTAAGCTAAATCTTGATACTATAAAAGAATCATCCCCAAGGTTACTATTTTCTGACGGCAGCACTAAATTTGGTGTCTGAAAACAGATGATGGAGCAGAAATCCAGAATGTTCTTCTCGATCTAGTGGGTAAGCGCACGGTACCACAAGTTTTTATCAACGGCAAGCATATCGGTGGTTCAGATGGTTAGTAGTAGTACACATAATCCTTTGTATTTTATCTCCTAGTACACTTCATGATCCAGTCTTATGGATTCTGCTTTTTCCTTTTTCTTTTTTACACGATATTTCTAATCTCAGGCTTATTGAAACTCTTCAGATACCAGAGCTGCACTTCATAATGGTGAACTGCAGAAACTTCTTGACGTAGAGATGATGAAATATTAGCATAACCATCTCAGGAAAGCTACAAGTTTTGTTGAATATGTTTTGAAGGACAAATGTAATTTCGTAATATGAGACCAGACAAAATGTTCATTGACAATATTAAATCCATAACGATATTACTTTGATGAATGTTCATTTTACCCCTTTTGAATATGTCAGTACTCAGCTTTGAGAAAGAGTTTTGTGGAGTTAATTTTATGATTTTTTATCTTTGTCCGAGTTTCAGCATTTTACAGGACAAACCAAAGAAGTTTAAACAGTTTTTTTCTTCTTCTTTTGGATCAGTTAGTTGGTTGTTCTAAATTAGAAATATACTGTTAGCTTCTTTTCGAAGGTAGACAGGTTTAGGCTTTTTATTGAAGCAAGACATTTGGAGATAGTTTGTCACTGTAGAGATGCACGTAACTGTCTGTTCTGTCGTTTTCAGAAGTTCATGGGTACACATTCAAGGAGACTGCTAAAGGGTTGTTCATCTTTGGAGTGGAACATGGTTTCTTCTATCAGACAACTACAGCTTCCATTGTAAAGAACACTGGTATTCAATAAATTTTCTTTCGTAGAATACAACACCTTCTCATTTGTTTATACAGTTCCCAAAGTTGTACATATCTCGGATGTGATCTCACTGTATTTGAGCAATTAAACTATCTTTACTGAATACCTCATGATCTGATGCTGCAAAAATACTTTGGAATTTCATCCCTTACCCTAGGTAACCCAAAAATAACAACCCTAGGTAACCCGAAAAAAACAAAGGAACTGCGGGAAGCTCTAATAAATAGAAAATTACAATCTTAATCAGGATGAAGCTGAATTTGTGTTGGGCCGCCAATCGGATTTTTGTGCACTGAGTATTCCTTCTTGATCTTTAGAAAATGTTAAATGTATCTCCCAATGCAAAGATTTCAACATATTTTCAATTTCCCCCAGTACACTTGATTCATCACGGACAATAAATTTACCACCCGGTCTGACTATTCGATCTACCTCTGCAATCACAGGTACAAGTTTGCATCTGCAATGTCCAAACATGACTTCCGTTATAAACTATGTTAAGTTGAACTGACAATTAGCAATAACAATGTCGAAATTAAAACTCACCTTTTCTTCAACCTTGAAAACAGGTGATCAGCATGGAGGAGATCGTAGGTTCTTGGATATGTGCTGAAGGATTCACACCAATCATGGTACATGCCAAACAGACCACGCTCATAGATAATTGGAAGTGTATCTGGTGAGTCAACATTCACTACATTCATAACCCACACTTTGATGTCCTCCAGAGCTGCAGCAAACCTGTATAAAAGTATCATCTCATCAAAATCTTAGTGGATTATTCATTCTTATCTAGACTGGTATTGAAATTTATACTAGACTTCGCTTTACCCTCCATAAACAGCTCTCATGTCCATAACGTTTCTCACGTTTGACCAACTGATGCCCAATCCGGTCATATATGATTTGGTTACGACCCTCTTCCAGTGCTCATAATCTGTTGCGAAGTCCTCAGGAGCTGGTTTCCCGTAAATTCCCTTCTGAGAGCTGTTTAACCAATATGGAGGCTTGTGAACTCTAGCAGGCCATTCCTCAGGCCACTTAGCGCCTCTCTCGACTTCATCAGTTGGTACTCGGTGTATGCATGCTTGCAGAGGTACATACCTGAAAATGGGTAGTTTGAAGAAGATAGCTTAAACCAGTTCTCCCTTTTGTGAAATGGTTTTTCTTTAAGATGATTGGTATGTTTAAAACTTACCAAGCTGCGTTTGCATCATCATCGCCTTTACACATGGGAGGATCGTTATGTTTTCTTTGCTCATAGCATTCATTTGAGGTAGGTTTCCGGTAGATGGCAGCACCAACTGAATTCAGTCTATCCTTCTTGATGGTGAAGAGCTCCCAGCACATGGATATAGTAAGTTTAGACATTGCTGGAAAATGAGATGATGAATTTTTTTATCTCAGCCATCTAAAGTTTATCACATGGATTATCACTAAGGAGGAAATGGATGTTTTATCTTTACCCTTCCAGATCTCGACATCTTCAGGCAACTTTTGGTAAACAGGAGTGGCTGACCAGACAAAGTAACCGCCAGGGCGTAGAACACGGTTAAGTTCCAAAAGAAGACGGCCACCTGCAACAAAATTCAATTTCTTTAGTAAGATTTCATGATATGGATAGCAAAACACAATGTATTTTAATAAAGAAAGAGAAAGCAAGACCTTCTGCGTGCCATGGTACCCTACAGCGAGCACAATGTACAAGATCAAAGACTCTGCTTGGGAATGGAAGTCGTTGAGAACCCATTACAGCCGATATTGCAGGAATTCCCCGTTCAAGAGCAAACTGAACTTGAGCTTCGTGTTCATCTTTAGGTGCAAATGACATTGCAAGTACACCCCTCTCAAACAAGTAACCTCCAAAACTGGCAACTCCACAACCAACATCCAGTATCACCCTAGTTCTTTTTCCCCATGCAATATTTGGTAACGACTGCAGCCAAAGTCGAAACAAAAGTAAGTTTTTGCATTCAGATCCAAATTACATCCTCCCCATTTATATGTTGCTATTCACTTTTCTTAGCAAGAGTTTGAATTCTTCAGTGCAGGTTTTTAGTTCTTGTGCACATGTTGACTTGTAAGTTTTGAATTGTGGTGTACACGACTCACTTTAAAATAAGGAATCTTGGCCATGTTACTACTACTGACAGAGTTTATGGTTTCATGGGGTGTACCATACAGAAAAATTCTGGGTGCCGAAAACTAGTTGAAACCGACAAAAATCTAGTACATTTTGGTCAAGGAGATAGGTATAGATAAGAGCTGTCAATGATGTTACCTTTTGGATGAAATCAATGTAGTGTAATGCACCATGTATAAACTGGGTTCCACCACCTGGAAATGTGAGGAATTCACCAGTCACCTTCACCCAATTCTGGTGGCCCTTAACCTCAGCCAATTTAGTGTGAGGAACATTGTGATACCATATCTGCAGTTGCATTTCAACCCATACACAAGCAAATAAGTTAGATATCAAACAATTACTAGGATTGCAAATTAACGGCTGAGTTATCTTTGGTTATATTACCTTGTCTCTGCTTGTAGGCCACTCTATTGTTTTCTTGTAGCCTTTAGGAATTGGAACCAAACAAGTTGGTGGATCTTCAGGGCAATGCCTCTCTCGGTGTTCGAAGTGTCCAGTGTAGTGAAGCATCTTGATAGCTTTTTCATTGTCTAGGCAAGGGATGTAATCTGCACCACTCATTACGTTACACAACTCCCAAGTGTACCCGTACATACTCCCGTCATCCTTATTACTGGTGGATCCATCTTTCCTCCTCTCCTTTTGATTCTCTGACTGATCTGCCTGTGTTGACCAAGCCCGATTTGATTCCTTTGACTCTTTAGGTATCCCAGCATGAGCTCCAGTTGGGAATGAGTCACCCGAGTTGGACTCAGCTGGTTTATCTTCAGTGCTTTGAGTTGTCTCCTCCTGGTTGGACTCAGTACTAGTTTCACTCTCACTGTTCTGTTGCTGTTCTTGATTTTCACTCTCTGTTGTTTGTTGAGATTGTTCTTCATCATTGGTTTGAGTCTGCTGAGTTTCATCATTTGATGCAGTGGTAGTATCTGAATTTTGTTGTTGTTGATTATCTTCTTCTGTTGATGATTGAGTTTGTGATTGGGTTTCATCATTTGTAACTTCTTGGATCTCTGGCTGTGAATTCTGTTGATTGTCATCACTGCCAGTAGTACTACTCTCTTCTTGAGTTTGCTGATTGTTATCTTCTTCAGATGATCGAGTTTGATTGTCATCCCCACCACCTGATGATGAATCACTCTGATGTGTCTGTTGAGAATTATCCATATCTGATTCTTGTTGTAGAGCCTGATTTGGATTATCCTTACTCTCTGATTCTGGATCTTGCTGTTGAGTGCTCTGTTCTGTGTTTTCTTTGGTAGTAATTACCTCTGGATCTTGTTGGATCTGTTCTTCATGAGATTGTTGCACCGCTTGATTGTTTTGATCTTCATCTTTCGATTCAGTATCCGTATTCGTTTCTGCAGAAATTTCTTGATTCTCATTACCATTCCCACTGTTATTATCACTATCCCCTGCAGAATTACTCTCTTGATTCTCCTCCTGCTTCTGCTGCTGTTGTTCTTCTTCAGCTGCTTCCTTTGATGAAGAATTATCTTCATTAACATCAGAACTAGATCCATCTTTATTATTCTCTTGTTCATTATTATCTTCATTACTAGATTTAGAATCCTCTTCAGACAACTTTAATTCGTCATGAGTCTTATCCATAAAAGAATCATCATCAGATTTATTACTAGTATTATCCTCTTGATTGCTATTACTATTATCTTCTTTCACAGCATCATCAGGTAGATCACCAGGATTATCATCAAAAGAGGGAACCTTACGATCTTTTCTTGAATTCACAACATGATGATTATCAGAATGTGAGAAAGAATTTGTAGAAGTATGAACAGATTGAGGAGGAACAACCGATGAAGAAGTTAACATCCATAAACCAAGACCACATAAACCTATAAAAACAACCATTGTAATTGTAGACATGTAAGAAGATGAGGATGATGAGTTCCTCTTACTCGAACGTAGCTTCCCAGTAGCCATTTTTTCTAATAAAAAATAATCAGGTAAACAAAGAAAAATCAGCGTTATTCATCCATTAAAGTCTGTCTGTATGAGGAAAGGAAAAATGAAAAATGAAAAATGAAACTAGTTTTGTGTGAGAGGGAAGGTGAGAAATGGTTTTTGTTAGTAATGACTGAGATCCCACAGAGTCGGGGGAGTGTTTGAACCGACAAAGTTCATATGGTTAAAATGAGGGAGTGAAAAGATTTTCGTCCCATGGATTAAGGGGAGTTGGATGAAGAACCGGGCAAAATGTCGAATTTTAGTTGCAACGTTCTTAATTACTAACTGTATTCATGAGCTGTGCTTCTGCTGTGTGGATCTCTAATCTAAGTGATGATTTCTTTAGAGTTGGATACTTAGATTTGATTCCTTGTGGAGTCTACGACTCTACGGTGTAGTGTAAAACACTTCAAATATTAAAAAAAAAAAAAAATGTACATAGCCTAACACAATGGTCTCCTTGGACATGTGCATAGCCAAAGTATTTATCTCATTTGTTTGTGTTCGTGCAAGTTGAACATGGAGTCTTGGACGGTTGGACCCTTGCCAATAATTATGTACTACTCCCTCTGTCCCTAATATATAGGCGGATAAGATGAAATTTCTTAGAATAAAAAAAGAGTCATGTTATTAGGAGGGAAAGAATCGATACGAGGAGGGAAGAATTTTCACTAAATTCTAGTCAATATTCGGTCAAAGTCAGATACAACGAAAATAAGTAAACATTCTCAAAATACCCAACCTACCCACGATAACCTAACTGTTGTTAATCCTTGTTTTCTAAAACTGCATCGTATTCTTGTTTATCTCTACGTCCAAAAACATAACCCTAAGCTTTTATGAAAACCCATTAGAACACTGTTGAGATACCTAGTTTGGTGCTGGATCCTATCAAACACAAAACATGTCTGTTGACGTCGTTCTCGATCAGTAAGAATCTTCCCAGTTTTTACTTTTCCTTGTATAGACGATAATCTTATGTGTTTCTTCAATCTATCCTACGTACTGGTATTGAGGTTTTACTCTCTCTTTTTATACAGAAATCTTGAATATGGGGAGGATGATCAGCCGGTACCACCGACACATGAATTTCCGGACTTAACTAAGCATTTTCAAACCGAAGAGGTATGAATTCCTGGACTTTAAATCGGCTGAGTGTAGTTGAAGTTTATCTGTTCTAAATTTGTTATTTTTTATTTGCATAGGTATTTGATTCGAAAATGGAAGCTGCTATGTGGATTACGGAAATAGGGTTAACTCTCAATTGTGTGATAGTAAAATCGTCTTCCAAAATTCAAAACATGGTTATGCAATGCGAAAGAAGCCGCAAGTTCTCCGATCATAGAAGCAAAACTTATGTGCCCAAGACCACCGCAAAGATGAAAAGAAAGACTGGCACCATTAAATGTAATTGTCCATTTAAGATAAACAGTAGCTCTAACAAGGATGGAAAATGGGTTGTTCGGGTGAAATGCGGTTTTCATAATCACTCTTTGTCGAATGCCCTTACAGGACACTCATACCCAGGTAGATTGAATGAAGAAGAAATGATGCTTGTTGAAGATTTAACCAAAGCAGGTGTTAACCCTCGTGGTATTCTCATATTACTGAAAGAAAAATTTCCAAATAATCATTCGACAATGAGAACAATTTACAACGCTAGGGCAAAGCTTAACCTTATCGCTTGTCAAGGAAGGAATGTAATGCAACAATTCATGGTGTTGTCTCAAGAACGGCATTACACAGTGGAATATCGGTATGATGAGGAAACCAACGAGGTAACAGATCTTTTCTTTTCTCATCCTAAGTTTGTGAAGCTTGCCCAATGTTTCCACAAATTTCTTATATTGGATTGCACCTTTAAGACAAATAGGTACAAGTCACCCCTTTTTCATATGGTTTCTCATACATCAACTGGAGCGACATTCACAGTTGCAGTTGCCTTTTTGAATAGAGAACAAGAAGAAAATTACTCATGGGCATTGGAGTGTGTAAAACGTCTGTACAGAGAAAATGAAATACCTTCTGTCTTTGTGACCGATAGGGAAATTGCTTTGATAAACGCAGTTGAAGGTGTTTTTCCACTTGGGACTCATCTTTTATGTACATGGCATATTGGGAAGGCAGTACTTTCACAAGCCCAAAAACATTATAAGATTAAATCAGATCTTGAAGAAAAGGAAGAAATGACAAACAACCACAAGGAGGACAAATCAAGTGTTGTTAAAAGCAAGACAAAGAAGGAGATTATAGAAGAAAAGCAGAAAAAAAGACAAATTATGTTGGATATATTTATCGATGATTGGCATAGCATTACATGGGCGCAGACCAGGAAGGATTATGAAGAAGCATGCAAGAAGTTCATCCTTCAATGGGAGCCTCAGTATAAGGGCCTGGTTGATTATGTCACAACAACTTGGTTAAAACCGTACAAAGAGAAATTTGTTTATGCTTGGACGAATGAAGTAAAACACTTTGACAACGTCGCAACGAGTAGAGTTGAGAGTGCACATCATAAGTTGAAGTTGTATCTAGGTTCTTCTGGTGGTACATTTCTTAGTTGTTGGATAAAAGGTCACATAAAACACGAGAATGAATTTGTGGGAGTCATGGAAAATTTTGAAAAGAGCGCAACACAAACAATGCATGAGCATATGGAGTACCCAATGTTAAAAGAAATTCGAAACTTTGTGTCTCACAAAGCAATTAGTTATCTAATTGATGAGTTTAAGTTAGCTGAGATGGTTAAAAATGGTTTTCCTTGTGACCATGTCAAGCGGAAAACACTGGGAATTCCTTGTGCTTGTGAGTTGTTAGCGATGAAGACCTCTGGTGATGTTATTCCTCTCAATTCCATCGATTTATTTTGGAGGCAACTAACTTGTACACCCACAGTACATAATCGCAGTACACAAGCATTTGAAGACTTGCCTGAAATTCAAGCCCTTCGGGATACATGGGAACGTGCTCCAGATAATGAACGAGTTAAGATTCGAGCTGATCTCAACCCAATAGTATTTCCAGGAACTACTAATCTCTTGGAGCCAAAAGTGTTAGACGTGCAAAGAGGTCGGATGTCCAACAAACAAAGGATGATTGAACTATCCAATAAAAGGAACCCATCAGAGTTTGAGTATACGGCAGCAAATACGGCGATTAAAGAAAAAGATATAGTTCAAGGGAAGACAAATGTAACAACAGATGCAAAGACTGGCAACCAAATCAATAAGGATTATTTGCTTCAATTGCCATTCAAGATGCAACAATATATTACTGCAACACAAGAGGTTCCAAAAGATGGAAGTTGTGGTTATCATGTTGTGTTTAAACAACTAAATATGAAAACTAAACATTATGATCCTATCAAAGAATTGAGAGATTCAATGCTTAAAAACATAGATGCCTATGAGGAAATGTATCTACAGATGTGGGGGGAGAAAGGAGTTGCAGATTTGAGAACTAGTGTAGAAAACCCATGTCCATGGGATCCGAAGCACTGGATGATGATGCCTGAGGCTGGTTTTGTAGTTGCTGAGACTTTTGCAACAGTTGTTGTGTTGCTTGCTGGGGAACAAAGCTCAACTTTTGTACCAACACAGACGAAACCTGATCAAAAAAATAAGAAAAGACTTGTATGTATGGCTTTCGTAAACGGTAATCATTTTATTGGTCTTAAGTTTAAGCGGAACTCACCTTTGCCGGACACTCCAAAATTTGCTTTTTGGGAAAATATCTTCACTGATTATGCTGCTGAATGGCTGGAACCTTATGCTGCGAGAATTAGTAATTATCGAAAGATCATGGGTTTTCAGAAAGAAGAAGCCATCAAAATAGCTATCGATCGTTAGATGGAAGGAGAAGTATCGGCATTTGCTCCCTTTTTCTTATTATTTTAGGATTAATTCTTACATGGACAGTAGTTGTTTAAAATCTAGTCTACTTTGTTCGACTGTGTTTTGCATTCAATAAAGTAGTAGCAAGTTTAAAGGTATTCGAAGTTGATAAGGTGCAGACGCACTTACAAGTACTTTTTAAATAGTTTAAATAGTACGTAATGTACATTTGCTAACTATCTTCTCATGTCATTCCTCTGATGCAGCAATTACATTTACTTGTCATTGTCTATCTAGAATGCTACAACTAAACAAATTTCCATTCAAGATATGAAGGAACTTGGTAGTGTGGATTTCGGCTGGAATTTGGGTCTGTTCCGTAGGCGAAGACTTTATGATCATGAAATTAATAAATTGGTTGTGCTAATAGACTTAGTGGATTCTCTTCCGTAGCCATGTGGTGTCATCTCTACCATGTACTTGCAGAATTCTCTTTTGTTACAGTTGTGGGGGATTTTATTTTTTCGGTATCATAAGATTTGTCGTAGGGAGAAGAAGAAGTTATATTCAGTTAGGAGTTGTTTGGTTAGTAAGCTTAACTATGATGGACATCAAGGATATTATAGACATTTTATATTTTTTTAAAGAAGTCAATTCCTCCTCATAAAAATTAATTCCCTCCTCATAATCCTTCCCTCCTCATATCCATTCTTTCCCTCTTAATAACAGGACTCTAAAAAAATGCATAGCTTTTACAAATTTTCATGTTTTTTTCTTGTCTATACCATTTGTCTTATTCTCAATACAAATTCTCGTACAATATAAATAAGGGCATATATGTCAAAAAGCACCTTGGAATTAGAATTTTTCATGGTACTAGGGTGTTGTTATCCACCCTTGGGGTGTAGTTAGTTTAGTTAAGCAGTTAGCCGTTTTTACTGCTGTTACTTTTCTTTTAATCTTCTTGTACGGACGCCTGGTGTGCATGTGAGGAATCTGTGTGTTGATTAGGTTTTGTCTAGTCCCTTTCCTTTAAATAACTTGTACTTGAAGATTAATGTTAAGCAAGAATTAAGAAGTTAATGGAGGCAGTACAGTGGTACTGAGTTACTTAATGATAGTAGTACAACCTTATCTCTTCCCTGTCTTTATATACCACTCAGTACCATAACATTTGGTATCACCCAGTCGATCTCTCTATCATTCTTCTTCTCTCCACAATGACTGGTCCAACTATCAAAGATGTGGATAACAACACTCGTGAACTCTCTCTGATGATGAAGACTCTTACAGATCTACATATCCGTGATGCAACTGAGCGTAAGGAAGCTGCTCTCAGACAAGATATCTTACTTGCTTCCTTGGTGAAAATCTCTACTGAAAACCAAGCCAAGTTTGACGAACTTCTTCAAGTTTTATCTAAAACACCACCGGAGCCTGATTCTGCAACAGGTTCAGTTAACAACCATTCAAAACATCCTGTCAATACCTTCTCTAAACTTCCTAAGCTAGACTTTCCTCGATTCTCTGGTGAAAACCCTTGTTGCTGGATTCACAAGTGTGAACGATTCTTCCAGATCCACTCAATTTCAGATGAGCAGAAAACTGAAATTGCTTCCTTATACTTGGATGGCAAAGCTGGCTCATGGTTTCTGGATTTCCTTACTGGTAAACAATTCATCTCTTGGCCTGTTTTTGTAGAAGTTATTTGTACTCGTTTTGAAGATCTAGCAAATGATAATTATGTGGGTTGCTTCAATAAGTTGTCTCAGCTTACTTATGTTAATGAATATTTCGACCAATTTGAGCAGTTAAAAGCCTTGATGTTGAATAAAAATCCCCACCTTACTGAGGACTATTTTGTCTTGAGTTTTTGTAGGAGCGGAATATCACAACAAATGATAACTTACGAAATTATGGAGAGAAAATACATATTGCAAGTATAGAATATTTTGCGAAGATAAAGAAATCACGAAGAACGTTTTATGAGTAAAGGAAGTTCGTGAAGTAAATTTGCGAAGGTTCGTATGATGATTCTTTGATCCGAAATTAAGGGAAAGATTAGTTGTTATCCAATGTGTAAAATCATATAAATAGCCATTTAGGCATGAGAGGAAAGGAGAGACACATTTTGAGAGAGGGGATGATTTTAGGAGGAGAGAGAAAATTTTAGAGAGGGATTTATTTTCTTTATCATCTTCTTCCCCAAAATTCTAGAGCTCCAAATATTCATTAATGGAGTCTCAATTGTAAAATCATGTAATCACATACAATCACTAGTGAAGCACCGTGGATGTAGATCACATTGATTGAACCACGTAAAAATCTTTGTGTCTCTTTATAATTTTAGTACCTTAATTCTTAGTTTCATATCAAATTAATTAGGTTTAGGAATCATTTTAATGGATTCTAATGAGGGTGTAGTTGTGAGATAATCCGCAACTACAAGTTTTATCAGTGGGTTAAAAGATATCTTGAAAAGTTCTGTGCAGATGCAAAAACCCACCTCTCTTGCTCAGGCATTTTACTTGGCACGATTACAAGAATTAGCTCTTGTTTCACAATCCTCCACCTCAAAACCCATTTCGTATAAACCAACACCCACCACCTTCACTTACTCCAAATTTACCCCATACAAAACACCTACAGTTCCTTCCAACATGGGGGGGCTTCTTCTTATTCTACACCTAACCCTCACTTTTCTACACCCCCACCAAAAGCCCCTTATGTACCACCCATCAGAAGACTAACTTATGAGCAAATGATTAAAAGAAGAGCATATGGCCTCAGTTTCAATTATGATGAGAAATACCAGCCATGCCATAGATGTAAATCTCAACAGTTATTTATGATGGTAGCTGACCATGAAGCTGATGTCATGGAGCCTCAACCTCCTCAAGAATCTTGTGAGGCTCAGTTAGTTGATTCTGATATGGAAATTTCTCTTAATGCCCTTACTGGCAATGTTAATCCTGACACCATTAGAATCCCAGGATTCATTAAGAAAAAAGCCATCACTGTGCTAGTGGACACCGGTAGTACTCATAATTTTATTGATTCTGCTCTAGCCACTCAACTGGGTTGTGCAATCCAGCCAACTGCTCACATGTTGGTCACAGTAGCTAATGGAGCTACAACTTCCAGCCATGGGATCTGCCAACAGCTCCACTGGACAATGCAGAACCACCAGTTTACTTCTGATTTGTGAATACTTCCACTTGGGGGCTGTGATTTAGTTTTGGGAGCAGATTGGTTGAGAACCTTGGGGGATGTCATTTAACTTAGCCAACTTGTCTATTTCCTTATTACACAATGGCCAACAGATCACTCTCCAAGGTACTTCCTCTAAACCCTCTCTCTTAATGTTGAGTATCAATGCCATGAAAAACTTTATCAGAAAAAACACTCCAACATTGGTGGGCCACCTCTTTTCCATGTCAGTATCTCCTGCACCAGTTGTCATCCCACCTCCTATACAAGATTTACTTCACACCTTTGCTGATGTTTTTGAGGAACCTAAACAGCTACCTCCACAGAGGATTTTAGATCACCAAATCACCCTTAAACCAGGGTCGCAACCCATCAATCTTAGACCCTATAAATGCACTTATATCCACAAGTCAGTGGTGGAATACTTGGTCCAAGAAATGCTTCAAAATGGCATCATTCAAGATATCCATAGCCCCTTTGCATCTCCTATACTTCTTGTGAAGAAAAAATATAACACTTGGAGGTTCTGCGTTGATTACAGGAAGCTCAATGCCATTACAGTGAAAGATAAGTTTCCTATCCCCATTATTGATGAGCTTTTGGATGAGCTGCATGGGTCTAAAGTATTCACTAAATTGGATTTACGGGCAGGCTATCATCAAATCAGGGTCCATTCCCCTGATATCCATAAGACTGCTTTTAGAACTCACCATGGTCATTATGAGTTCAAGGTTATGCCATTTGGCCTCACCAATGCTCCTGCTACATTTCAATCTCTTATGAATTCGGTGTTTGGTCCTTATCTGAGGAAGTTTGTGCTTGTGTTTTTTGATGACATCCTAATTTATAGCCCATCCATTACAGAACATGTGCATCACCTTTCAGTTGTTCTCTCCTTACTCAAAGAACATCACCTATATGTTAAACACTCCAAATGTTGTTTTGCACAGTCTTCATTAGAGTATCTAGGCCATATCATTACATTTGATGGGGTGGCAGCTGACCCAGAAAAAATTTCTTGCATGAGGTCGTGGCCTGTCCCTACAACTATTAAACAACTTAGAGGCTTCTTGGGCCTCACAGGCTACTACGGAAAATTTGTTCAAGGGTATGGCTCTATTGCCAAACCACTTACAGACCTCTTAAAGAAGAATGCATTTATCTGGTCCCCTGAAGCTGAAGATTCCTTCCTTACACTGAAGCATGATATGTGCACTACTCTAGTTCTTGCACTCCTTGATTTCAACAAGCAGTTTGTAGTAGAGACGGATGCTTGCTCTAGAGGCATTGGAGCTATCCTTATGCAGGAGGGAAGAGTTATTGCTTTCTATAGAAAACCATTGGGGCCAAAGGCACTGGGACTGTAAACTTATGAAAAGGAACTATTGGATGTGGTCAATGCAGTCACCAAATGGAGACATTACCTCACTGGACACCACTTTATCATTAATACAGATCAGCAGATCATTAGATACTTCATGGAGCATGACTTTATTACAACATCGATGGCTCATCAAACTACTTGGGTTTGACTATACTATTCACTACAAGAAAGGCCTGGAAAATAAGGCTGCTGATGCACTTTCTAGACTTCCAACATCTAGTTCACCCACTACTTGCAATGTTATGGCCTTATCTACTCCATCTTGGACTTAAGACATTATTGCCAGTTACACAGATGATGTTGCGGCTTCTGCACTTATTCCACATCTCTTAGTCAATGGCTCTGCAGTTCCTCATTACACTTATTTAGAGGGCATTCTCAGGTACAAAGGGAGAATTTATGTGGGCACCATTAATAAATTGAGACAACACATTCTTCACTCAATTCACTCCTCTGCAGTGGGAGGCCATTCAGGCATTCATGGCAGTTACATTAGGGTTAAAACTTATTTTTATTGGAAAGGGTTGAAGCATGATAACTTGCTTCTAGTCAGCCAGTGTGACACTTGCCAAAGAAACAAAATGGCATATCAGCACCCACAAGGCCTCCTTCAACTAGTACCAGATCAGGCATGGAAACACATCAGCATGGATTTCATAGAGGGCCTTCCTAAGTCCAATAATAAAGATGTTATCTTGGTGGTAGTGGACAGACTCACTAAGTACATCCATTTTATAGGGCTTAATCATCCTTACACAGCTATTACTGTGGCTCAAGAATTATTAAATCACATCTTCAAGCTCCATGGGCTCCCTGCTTCCATTATTTCAGACATGGACAAATTCTTCACCAGCAAATTTTGGCAAGAGATTTTTAGAACTTTGGGCACACACCTCAACATGAGCACTGCTTATCACCCTCAGTCAGATGGACAATCTGAAAGAGTTAATGCTTGCTTGGAAGGCTACTTAAGGTGCATGACAAGTCATAAACCCAAGCAGTGGTTCAACTGGCTCCCATTGGCAGAATGGTGGTACAACACAAACTTTCACACCAGCCTCAAAATGTCACCCTTCCAAGCCTTGTATGGGTATGTCCATCCTCACTTAGCCTTCCCTACTCTTGTTACTACTTCTGTCGCCTCTGTTGAAGAATATCTCCAACGGAGAGATGCAGTTATTGATCTCTTGAAGGAAAACCTTCACAAGGCACATGCACGAATGAAATGATTTGCGGATAAAAGAAGGACTGACAGATCTTTCATTGTGGGGGATCTGGTTTACTTGAAGTTACAACCTTATAGGCAAACTTCCATGGCATTGCGCAAGAATTTTAAGTTGTCAGCTAGATACTTTGGACCATTCCCTGTGATTCAGAAGATAGGGCAAGTAGCTTACAAGATGGAGCTTCCACCAGACTCCAAGATCCATCATGTCTTTCATGTTTCCCAATTAAAAAAGAAGCTTGGCTATGTGATTTCCACTATCCCTTCCCTGCCTTTGGTCGAATCCAATGGCGAGATCATACTCAAGCCTATCGCAACACTAGATTCTCGACAAGTTTTTCGTCAGGGTGTGGCAGTTCAACAACTTCTGATTCAGTGGTCTCATACCACCCCAGCAGATGCCACTTGGGAGGACCTTTCTAACATTCGTGCTCATTTCCCTGACTTCCTTGAGGACAAGGATATTGTGAAGGAGGGAGTATTGTCATGGTACTAGGGTGCTGTTATCCACCCTTGGGGTGTAGTTAGTTTAGTTAAGCAGTTAGCCGTTTTTACTGCTGTTACTTTTCTTTTAATCTTCTTGTACGGACGCCTGGTGTGCATGTGAGGAGTCTGTGTGTTGATTAGGGTTTGTCTAGTCCCTTTCCTTTAAATAACTTGTACTTGAAGATTAATGTTAAGTAAGAATTAAGAAGTTAATGGAGGCAGTACAGTGGTACTGAGTTACTTAATGATAGTAGTACAACCTTATCTCTTCCCTGTCTCTATATACCACTCAGTACCATAATATAATTCCGCCTATCTAATGGGACTAGGAAAATCCAATATTCCTCCTATATTATAGGTACGGAGGGAGTAGTATTTTCAACCAGTGTGATTCCCCTTTTTATAGGAACTTATCTGATAGGAAAGTGACAATGTTAATCTAGATCTGCATCTTGGGAAACCGAGGTTTCTGTGGTGAAAAATTTGTGCACTTTGTGAATGAGGTTTTATACGAGACCTCAAACCAAGGTTTGAAAAACACCCGTTTTCACCGAAAAAACGGTCGTCAAAACGGTCACATCCACATACCGTGGCCGTGGGGGTCCCCAAATCCCGTGCCTTTATAATGCCGATAAATAGAAAATAACGACAGTTTTTTAGGACCGTTTTTCAGTTTTCACACACGTTATAATTATTTTTCTAAAATTAGTTTGAATGTTTTTTTTCTTCTAAATAACATTTTAACGTGCGTTTTTTTAGAATTGTTTTCCCGTTATCACGCATGTTATAATCGTGTAAATAACTTTTTTACCATTTTTTTTGAAAGCTTAAAATTTCGAATTAATTTTTTTAAAATAATACAGGGAAAGTAAACTACATGATTAAAAAATTTCAAATTTAAAAAACATAAGATTGTTAAACTAGTATTCATCATTTAAAAAGCTACGCGAACCAACTACGACCACCACCCTTTTTTTGATTTATTCATGTATTTTTCATTTTCTCGGCGGTTTTTTTCCTCATCATAGTCATCGTCGTGGGGTACTGGCTATCGTCGTTCGCATAAGTATCATCATCATAATAGCCTTTATTATCGTCATCATAACTTCCTTCATTTTCATTATCATTGTTACGAATTATATCCTTCGTTCATATGTTGAACACCATAGTCAAAGCGGTCGGATGTGTAACGAGAATCATATATCAAATTCACATTCTCATAACCTTGTGTATTGTCTCCAAATTTTAGTACAATTGTTACTAGAAATTTTGTTCACTAGTATTGTCTCGGATTCACATTCTCATAACGAGAAAAATACTATTGTTACTGAAAATTCAAATTACTTAATTAAACATATTTGGAGATAGTATTTGAGGCTCAAACACCCCACTTCAAAATGGTAGTTTTCCAATGGTTCTCATTGAGACGATTTTCTTATTCCTTCCTTTTGTTTTGGTGGAAAGGTTTTCTTATTTAATCATGAGTGTCCATTTGCGTGCATGATTGGGATCATATATCAAGATCCATTCTAGAAACTTGTATTTCAACTTCCAAGTTAACATTTTTCCTTACCACTCAACAGATGGGAGTTAGAAAAAAATAATTAGAAGTATAAAATGCATGGCTTGATTAGGTTATACCCAGATTAATTGGGGTATACCTAATGAGACAAAACCTGAGTCATTTTGAAGTAAAATAGGCTACCCTTTAACCATGTATTTTCTAAATGGCTAATATACCCTTGTTTAATTAACACTAAAAATTCTGATTAGGTTAATTAATTGAGTTTAGATTAAAATTTTGAAATTCTGAATTCAGTAGATTAAACCTTTTGTCTGTGTTATGAGTTCGATTTCGATCAAAAAATTTGGTTTTGTAAATGTGAAAATTCGGCAAGGTCGGCGTTTGAATAAGGTGAAAATTTTGGCCTGTGTTATGAGTTCGATTTCGATCAAAAAATTTGGTTTTGAAAATGTGAAAAGCCGTCAAGGTCGAAGTTTGAATAAGGTGCCGACTAAGTCCCGCCGGCATGGTTGAAGTTTGAATAAAGTGCCGACTAAGTATAGCCGACATGGTCCGCGGATGAAGAAAAAGCCGACAATTTATAGGCCGAAAGGGTCTTTGAATGAAGAATATGCCGACTATCTTGGGCCAGCTATCTTATGGTCGGCATGCAAATAATTTATAACATTGCCGGCTGACTTATAGTCGGCATGCTAATAATTTATAACATTGTCGACTGTTGAAACCTTGCCGACCTATAGTTATACCCAACAGAAAACAGAATATGGGAAGATGTAATTCACTTTATTCATGCAATTTTGGTTACTACATTGATTGAAACATAAAATCTAAATCCTTCTCGACGGAATAACGAATGCACTTGGCATGTGCATCAAGCCTTTGAACCCCTAGGCGACCCTAGTGGACGAGTTATAATCTCGTGAGGATTTACATAGAGATATACCCACAAAACCTACACTAAAACCATCAATTTTCGCCGGAGGAATCTGAGTCCCATTTAGCCGACATGAGGTCCTGAGCATACTCGGGAATTTTGGATACCATGAATTGATAGCTTGCATCGAATGCGAATGCTTCCCCCTTTTCCTCCAAGTAGCGCGCTTTCACGACTTCATGCTACGAAAACAAAACACAAACTTACTTTGTTAGTGGTGTTTAGTTAGAAGATCAAACAACATGGATCACGTAAAATAAACCACAAAAAATACTTACAAATTATTCAATGGACAATCCAAAGTGGCTAGCGTTCAAAATCGGTTTTTGGATAGCCAAAAAAGCAAGTATCGCTTTTTCGATGACTAGGTGCCTAGCGTGGATTTGTTGAACACTTCTTCCATTTGGATTCCCAAACTCTTGCCTATATTTGTTATGTACCCTAGCCCAAAAGGTTACGACATCCACCCTTTCGGAAGACTGCCTTCTAACTCGAGTTTCCGCGTACCAAGCTTTGGCGATTTCCAAATCTTCATTTGAATCAAATAATGCCATTGTTGTATGTAGAGATCTACTGGGTGAGTTAGATGGAGTGTATGATGATATGAGCTTTGGAGAGTATATGCAAATAGTTATGTGTTGTTTTATAGAGATAAGTAGTGTATTTATTGGATTGTGCCCAAATTTGGCCGTTATGGTAGTCAATCAATGCACTTGTACTTGCAAGAATTTGATTTTTGAATTCGCCGGCTAGGTTTTTATTTCCCAGACATGCCGACTAAGTATGGCCTGCAGGGTCGTAATTGTACTACTCTGCCGATCTTAGTATGATTTTCGGCATCATGAGTTGCCTTTCTTATGTGTAACAGTCGGGAAGGTATATGGATATTAGCGTGCCGGGAATTAGATAGCCGCTAGGATCGTGATTTATAACCATGCCGACCTTAGTATGATTTTAGGCATCAGGAGAAGGTGTTTTCTGAAACACATAGTCATCAGGGTCTATAATTTAATACCTTTCCGGATATACAACAACCGGGAGGGTATTAAACTTCTTACCTTGCAGACCCTTGTAACTACACCATTGAAGATGTTAGGTCCGTCAGTCTGTCAGTTCACAACCTTGCCGGCCCTGGTTTAGTCGACAATGTAACTTAACAAAATCATTCCGCCAGAATGATTGATACTTTACATAGCTAAACAAACCATTCGTTCAACAACTATAAATCCAACATTTTGTGTCCAAAAGACGAAAACATGTCCCGTAAACCTTAAAAAAAACTGAAAAGACGAGGGTACCCAAATACACCACAATCTTTTATTTTGATCACAACCTATACAAGATACACTGTGTATAAACCTCTTGGAGCAACAATCACTCAAGGAAATTTTCAACACAATGTCCACTTGAAATAGGGTTAGTCCGGACTGGCCTAACACGTGAATTATTATATCAGATAAGTGGAGAAATCCAATACACTTTGTGTAATCGTCTATGGATATGAATCGAGACAATACTACGACAAAGTGTTCACTTGATAACCAAAACCTTATAAGATAAATATCAAGTGCCTAGTTAACGTACAAGTATAATTACTTTAATTATAATATAAAAACAATTATAATGCGAAAATAAAGTAAAGCATACACACCAGAATTTTGTTAACGAGGAAAACTACAAGCTTGTAGAAAAACCCCGGGACTTAGTCTAGATTTGAATACTCAATGAATTAAGACGCTATAAAAAGTAAACCTGAAACTTCGTGTAGACACTACTAAGTAAACTAAGATCCTAGTTACTCAGCTTTAGCAGTATTCTTGATTTGATAATATCTAGCAGAACCGAAGTTCTCAATAGATATTTAATACCCAATATCCTAGCAGAATAGACGTTCTCTTTAGAAGTAGATCTAGTATATCTTTTTAATGATTCACAACAACTTCTTCTTCAAATCTTCAATCTTCGATTTAATCTTCAAAGTAACAATCTGCAAAAAAAAACTTGATTCCTTATTGATTTGTCGCACAGAACGAAGTATGTTAACAATGGAAAACAATTAATCTATCTTACGGATCTAGAAAAAACTTAGATCCGTAGAAACGTTAAATCTTTGATCTATTTTGAGTGAGCCTTATATCAGAAGAGAAGGTTCTCAAGAATAAACAAACTAGGTGCAATCAAAAGATTCAACAATCGTTAGTCAATCAAATCAATAATCAAAAACTAGAATAACAATGCAATCATTTAGTTTGCCTCCAACGGTACTCATAGAGCTTCTTAATCCCACCGAAGTTTTGGAACCCCTTGCACGAAATGCAAACTTGGTTATTTATAGATCAAGGAAATTTGGATGCCAAGTAATTACCAAAACCAAAGATTCTCAAAGATATGCAAAAACACATATTTTTGGTTTTGTTAATTTTAAAGATAATACCGAAATCTTGATAACCAAATATTAGCTAAAATACAAAATACTTTACTAATATAAATCAAGAGATATGCTTATTAATATCAAATATGTTAAAAACACATTAATATTTATAATTCTGAATTTTCATAATAAATGTGTTAAAAACACATTTCCGAAAATTTCCATATTAATTCTGAATATGTTAAAAACACATTTATGAAATTATCATAATAATATATTTTCGAATATTAATATATTAAAAGCATATTTGCAAATATCAAAAGATATTAGAAATATTCCGGTTTGAGTATCAAGGAATATCTTTGAAAAGTTAATACATAAGATTTATGCACATGTTCAAGTATGTCGACATCTTTACTTTGTAAGTCCTCTTTTATACTTACTCACTTGAAGCCGATTTATCACACTTCTAAACAAGTTTAGAATTAGTTCATCTGACTTTCAAGAACTATGTGATTGATCAAGTAACACTCAATCACAAATCGTGGGTGTCACGGTTCTACCAAAACAAGTTTCGGTTCTACCTCCATGTGAGTACTGTGCATAGTTACACTAGCTTACCAAAGATACGGCTGACTAGGAATTAGGATCGGCTCCCCACATATATTTGGTATCTAACTTGTATACACTGCACATGTCCATAGGATCAGTTCCCCCTTCCCAAAAACGTGTTGCACATGTTCATAGGATCGGTTCCACTTTCTTCCATAAACCTTGTTGCACCTCATACAAGGATCGGTTCCCCTTGTGATGCACTGCACCTCTTACTAGGATCGGTTTCCCTTCTCCCAGTAATAAGTTCAGACACTCACAACCCGATCATACCCCAGTGTGATTACTTAAGATCGGTTTCACTAATAAAAGTCATACCAATACATAAGTCAGGCCTCATGTGAATAGTTTTACCAAGAACACAAACAAGTCATGAGCGGTTATACTAATCACACATATTGGTCGTTCATAAGATATGCAATGAAGAACAACCCCAATAACGCCTGGCGATTTCCTTTTCGGTTCACAACACATAACATGAACTTACTTCCTTAAAACACATGTAAAAACATTGTTTCCTAAGATGAAATCCTCACCTCATACCCATACATAATCACAATAGCATTCATAAGATTATGGCGATGTCTTATATACAAAGTTTAATGGTCAAGCAATAAACCTCGTATTATATTCCTTAACTCTTTGATCATAATAATATAACTTCGCATGTTATGTTTTCAATATAAAAGATTTGAAAGACACAAGATAGATATGGAACAAGTCAAGTCATAGTTACTAACCTCAAGCTGAAGGAAGGTGTCTTCGTTGTCTTCAATCCATCTTCAGATCTTTGTGAGTAACTGGAGAACAATACTTATATCATTTCTAGTCTAAACTATCGAAGTTGACTGTAGTTTACATAATAGAGACTCGAGTTTTGGAACTAAATATGACAACCAATCTTGACATACCAACGCTTGGTGGGTTCAACCGAGCAGTTCTCTAACAAAAACATATGTCCAACCATTAACCTTAATATTTTTCTACCACAACACAAAGAAATGAACTAGAAATGCATTCATTCACCACCACGACCCCGAACACGGCCACGACCATGGCCCCGTTTAGCATTATCATGACCACCACCGCCACCACCACTACCACTACCATCACCACGGCAACAAGCCCTCTTTTTTTCAGCATTCATCTTGGCTTATGCTTCCCTCCTGGATTTTTCTTCCCTCTTAAATTCAGCATCAGCTTGCTTGAACAATTCATAGGCATCCTCATTGTCAACATTTCTAGTATAATGAATGTGCTAGGTTTGATCTTCAATCGACAAAGGCTCTCGTATTTCTCTCGCGCAACACAACACCTTCACAAAGGTCTTCAAATGCTCCTTCTATTTTCAATTAAACAACAAACAATTAATAGGATGATTCGATAATGTAATCTTAAAATAGTAAGAGCAACTCTAAAATACTTACAAAGAACTTAAGACTTGTTGTTGGGTCTTTCGCTATCATATTCCTCTTACGAGGAAATTGTTCAGCAGTCTATTCCCTAATCACAGTAGGATGATCCCACCCCAAGTACCACATCATGTATTTCTCAACTTCTTCATGACCTTCAGTCACCTCGTCCAAAAGACTCGTATCGACTTTGCGGTCACGTCTTCTGTTCCAATGATCGTCAACTGGCGTTGGAGCGTAACGGACGTCAATACCTTTTTGGGACGTGCTGCACTCCTCCCTTACCCCTTTAAAGAACGGCTCAGCATCGAAATGGGTTCTTCTTGGACGTAACCCAATTTTCGCATTACCCGATGTGGATCATACATTGAAAATCCATGTGAGAACAACAAGGGACCGTAGTATAATGCAACATCATCTCTCCTTTGAATTAAACCTTGATTTCTAGCATCTCGATACAGATCAAATATTACCTCATCCACAGTCAATTTGTCCAAGGTGATTCGCACGTTGATAAGATGTTGTGACATATCCTTATCCTGAGCACCCTTAAAACTGTATCTTTGTCCTATTAGCTTATCAATCGCAAGCTTGTCATTCACTTTGATGCAGGAGTTGGCTTTCACCAAAGTAGGGAAGTGCTCATATATCCAAACCTATGCAAACACAAAGTTTAGTTAAGATCTTACATTATAAGAATTTTGCAAATATAAATGATTTACACAATAAAATTACCTGGAAGAGACATATATTTCTGTTAACTTGCGCAATGAGTTCCCTTGAAGCCTTTGTAAACTCATTGTTCAAGAAGGTGACCACCGCAGTACCCCAAGAATACTCATGCATCTTATCTAAGGGATCCAATAGTTTCATATACCTGGCGTCGACCAAGCTTCAGGAATTATCAGGAAGATACATTTTCCCAAGACGTAGAGCAGATAAGATGACACGGTAGCATTGATTCGCACCAAGTCCACCCTTCCTTCCTTATCATAGATTATCTTGGTCCCAGAGAATGTGTCCCTAAACTTCTTCAGATTAAACTTCTTGATTAGATTACCATCCTTCATCATAAGCATAGACTCCGTTTCAACCTGATTCCAACCGACTAAAGTTTTGATCAATTTAAAGATATCCTCCCAAGAAATGCTATTATCGAAGCCCTCACTGATTTCTTTTCCCTCAACCTCGAGGCCTATAATTTGATGAGCATCATCGAGAGTTATCGCCATCTCACCGAATGGGAATAACATTATATCAGTCTCTTCATAGAACCTCTCACAGAATGTAGATACGATAACTCTATCATACTCAATATTCGAACTCTCCACCGCAGGCTACAACCCGAAGTTCTTGACAATCGCTTGCACCTCGTCACATTTCTCGTCAAGGTCCCAGTTCTTAGTCACTGAACATGAAGCTTGGCACCTCAAGAGACAGATGGCATGCCTGTGATCCTAAATACCAAAAATACAAAATGAAAATAAATACAAACACTTGACGTAAATTTAAGATAGATAAGATACACTTAAATAAAAAACAAAGAAATATTGAGATTACTTACGATAGTATTTTGGATTTCACATGCCCGTGAGTCTTTGTATCCCAAAAGAACATTTTTACCATCTTCTGGGGTCCCCTTTAGAGCCTCACATGGTTTTAGTGAGGGGGAGGCATGTGGGAATCATCTGGTTTAGTGATAACCCTCTTCTTCTTTCCGGTTTCACTAGTACTTGCAGCTTGGGTTTGTTCCCCAACTATTTCTTCTTCCTCTTCCTCTCCTCTTAAACAATTTCATCTTCTCTACCCTTATATTTATCTCCATTATAATGCAAAAAAAACTGACCAAAGGCTACTAAAAAATTTCAACAACAGAAAAATTTAGTTTCCTTAACAGTTTAAGCCACTAGGAAAGGCAACTTGGGGTGCGTATTGGTTTAAGCCACTAAACGGTAAGCAACAACAGATTCCAAAACCCATTAGAAATAAGTGTGCGCCAACTAAACAAACGCACTAGTAGTTTGAGATATTCAACCACTTGGAAGAAATCAACGACAAGATAGCTAGTTGCCTAATCCTCTCAGCCACTAGATTAATGCAACTACCAGTAAACCTAGTTGAGTAAACCTTTGGGAACTAACCATGCCAACTACAATGGGCATATACATTGGGCTACTTTTGGGAACCAACTCAAGCATGTTAGTAGCTTAACTTAAGAGGAGTAATTAATTTAATGAGGGAGTGACTAAGTTGTTGGTGTATCAAAGCCTTGTCGCTGAGCCCCTACAGTCAATAAATAGTCTAGACATTTTTATGATCTAGTGGTTGAATAGAGGATAATGAAGGCCAAGCGCAATCGTAAGAAATTTTTTGTTTGTTTTAAGAATAATGAAGGCCAAGGCCAGAACTTCCATCTCCAAAAGTTATGAAAGATGCTCCCTTGTAACTATAGCTTAATAAAAAAAATACGTCGTAGTTTCATACTGAAGTGGTAAAAATTTAATTAAAAGGAAAAGAAAAGTTTCGTACTTATCATAGTTTGGGCATCAATTTCAGTTTCCATATATAGTTCATAAGTTCCTTACAACCAAAATAAGACAAAAAAGTGTTAAATTCCTTGTAAACAAAAATAAAAACTTGGCTACTATATACATATGAACAACGTGCATAAACTACACCTTCCCCAAATGCAGCCTATTAGAATCCCATATCGCCAAGTTCAAAGTCATCAAACAGCGTGCATAAACTGCACCTTCCCCAAATGCAGCGCCTATTAGAATCCCATATCGCCAATTTCAAAGTCATCGTCTTCGTCAGTGGTGTACACTGCATCATCTGTCAGCTTCCTTCTCATCTTGTCTTTGGATGGATACTATTACTTCCTCCTCATCTTGTCTTTGGATGACTGCTATTACTTCTTCATGGATGATGGTTTTGGGTTGAACGTCAGTCCTACCCCAACCCAAAGTATACTGCAGGCACCAAAATAAAGTATACTGCAGGCACGAAACACAGTTGTAGCCTTACTTTTTGGTTACCTGGTCAATAATAACGACAAACCTTTTGACCCATAAAATAAAATTAAATGAGTCAGAAACCATTGGGATGTTGTAATTAGAACAAATTGTAACACAAGCATACACGATTTCAGAAAAGGAAAAAAAAATCGATAACTAGAATGTGAACAAGCCTGAAGTGTAAGCTATGGTACTTTCTTATTTGTTTCTAATGTTCTCCAAGAAAACCTTTTACTTCATCTTCTGGATCCAAGAAAATTTCATGATTTTCAACATTTCTACTGTTGCATTTCCATCTTAATCACATTGAAGATAGAAACAACAATACAGTCCTTGTTTATGACAAGAGCTCCTCCAAATTATAAATTTGAAGTGCATTGGCTATCACATCCGGAATTCTTTGAGAAGGTTAATGAATGTTGGTCCCAAGATGAAGAAGAAGATATTCAATCAAAATTGAGAAAGCTTGGTTCTTTTCTAACAGAATGGAGTCGCAGAAGAATTGGATGCATCAAACATAAGATAACAATTTTTAAATCAAAATTACTGAGAATACAATCTTGGCATCCTACTGCTGCTAATATTCAAAAAGAAAAATTGGTGTTGGCTCATCTTAATGAATATTTGATCATGGATGCAACGTACTGGGATCAAAGAATGAAGCAATTGTGGGCAAAAAATGGTGATAGAAATACAAGGCACTTTCATCTCTCTGTACAACAAAGAAGGAGGAAAAATAATATCAGTCATCTTTTGAAAAATGATCAAACTTGGACATCAGATCAATCTGAAATTTCTCGAGAATTGATTCAACATTTCAAAACTATTTTTCAAGCAGAATCCTCGCCTGATCTTCCGCAACTCAATATTCAAGGCTAAGCTATCACTAATTTGGATAATGATGAATTGAGTAGAATCCCAACTTTGGAGGAAATATGGAGAGTTGTTTCAAAAATGAGATCTTTCACATCTCCAGGTGCAGATGGATACTCGCCTGTTTTTTATAAAAAGTGTTGGAGTACAGTATGTAATGATGTTTTTAAGTTAATAAAAGACGTATTTGAATATGTTGTGTTCCCAGAGTTGTTGAATCACACTAATATTACTCTGATTCCAAAGATTAAAAATCAGAGTAATATTTCTAATAGATTGAAGCCATATTTGGAAGAATTTATCTCTTGGTCTCAGAGTGCATTTGTTCCTGGACGTCATATATTGGATAATATTGTGATTGCAAAAGAATTACTTCATTCCATGAAAAATTCAAGGGCTGTTAATGGGAATTTCACACTCAAAGTGGATATGGTGAAGGCATATGATCGTGTAAACTGGAGATTTCTGGGTGATATGTTACATGTTATGGGTGTTTCTGGTAAAGCTCATTCAATAATTATGGCCTGCGTGACTACTACTTCTTTCTCGATCAACATTAATGGATCTCCTCAAGGTTTTTTCAAAAGCGAAAGGGGTATTCGTCAAGGGTGTCCTCTATCTCATACTATATTCATTATCTGTTCTCAGGGTCTCTCAATTCTGATGAATCAATATGAATCTCAAGGATTATATCAAGGATACAAAATCAACAGATGGGCACCTACAATTTCTCACTTAATGTTTGCTGATGACTTGTTTTTTTTTGGTAAACATTCCAGCATTAATGTGCTTAATCTAAAAAAGTTATTACAACAATATGCTTCTATGTCAGGGCAATTAACAAATTACAACAAATCTGCAATCTACTTCAGTAAATGTATCTCTGATATTAGAAGACAATCTACAATTCAAGATTTGGGGGTTTGAGAAATGGTATCTGAAGATAAGTATCTCGAAATTTTTCCGCTGAAATCAGATTATAGCATTTCAAGTTATGATTATCTCGTAGATAAATTCAACACAAGGTTACCGAGATGGAGATTTCATTTTACAAATATGGCAGGAAGAATGGTCTTGTTAAAAACTTGTCTCTCATCACTTCCTATATACTGCATGGGAATATGCCTTCTCCCTAAAGGTGTTACAAAAGACATTGATAAGATAATGAGGTGTTTCTAGTGGGGTCATAGTGCTGATGAAATAAAATTACATTTCTTTAACCGGTCCAAAGTTTTTTTAAGCAAAGAATAGGGAGGCTTGGGAATACGAAATATGGAACTCAAGAATATAGCCCTGGTGTGTAAATTGGCTTGAAGATTCCTCGAAAATGAAGATGCTATGTGGGTGAAACTGTTAACAACAAAATATCTTCATGATAACTCTTTCTGGACAACTTCTGAACCAAATATTTGTTCTGCAATTTGGAGTAGTTTATTGGACGTAAGACAGTACTTGAAAAACAATGTTATTTGGATGATTTCTAATGGGTTGAATGTTAATATTTGGGATAACCCTTGGGTTCCTCAAATAATGGATCACATAATCTCTAAACCGGAAAATCTTCAGTTCCATGGTACCAAGGTTTCAGATATAATTATTGCCAACTCGAGAGAATGAAATTTGGAGTTATTAGAGAATATTTTCTCTCCTGAAGAAGTCATACATATTTCTGCTATTTACCTCAGCCAGGATGACAATTCTAAGGATACTTTGGTCTGGAAATGTACTCCTTCAGGTAATTTCTCTACAAAATCTTGTTATAAGCAACTTACTCGTAATCACCCAACTACTTCTGAATTCAGTTCTTTTCCTTGGAGGAAGCTGTGGTCTTTTACATTCATCTTGCCAAGAATTCTTATGTTCATTTGGAAGATCTTAAATAACGGTATTGCAGTTAATACAAATATTGTTATATTTGTGACTCATATTGATACAACATGCACTTTATGTGGTCTAGAGGAAGAATCATTTATTCACCTTCTCTTCAATTGTACAAGAACTCAAATGGTTTTTGCTGCTGTAGGCGTTCATTATGAGATGCGGTTTCAATCTATGAATGTTATGGAAATTATTAGAACATGGATTGAAAACAAAACAACTCATGAAGTTGTAACAAGAATGTGTGTTCTGTGGAACATATGGAAAATCAGGAATGAAATAGTTTTCTCTCAGGGCAGATTTTCTATCAATATTATTTTGAAGAATATTCATCATGATATTGAATTATGTATGGAAAACTATGGAAAGAATGATGCAGTAAATATCAGTTTGGTACAAGCTTGGTCTCCTCCTCCTCCGCCGTTTGTTAAAATCAATGTTGATGCAGCGTTTATTCCCAATAATGGTGCAGCAGGAGCTGTGGCTCGTGATAGCAGTGGAAGATTCCTTGGCTGTGCATCCAGTACCTTTGATTGTTCTTCTTCTCTTATCGCAGAAACAATTGCCTGCCGGCTGGGTTTGGAATTAGGTATAAAATTTAACTTTACTCATATTATCATCGAAGGAGATGCGGCTCTGGTGACTTCTGCTATTCTTTCAGAATTGAGTGATGTTCATTGGTCAATCAGATATGAAGTATTGAAGATTAAAGATGCAACTATGCAATTTAATGTTGTAAAATTTTAGCATGTTAGGAAGAATGCAAACAATATGGCTAATGATTTATGCCAATTTGCTTTTCGTGCTAATGTAAATAGTTGGTGGAATGACAATTCTCCACCTCTTTGTATTTCTGCAAACCTCAACTTTGAGGTAGTTTAATAAAGTTTGGGTTCTCTTTGAGCTCTTTCCCCGTCAAAAAAATAAATAAAAAATCTATGTAGTTCGCGAACTTTTGGCCGTCGAGATGGCCTTGAGATAGACGGTTCGGATGATAGAGGAGAAAGTCAAAGTTATGGATATTCTAACGTGACAGATGTTTATTCGCTGAGCATCAAACAATTGATGCACCGAGTTGTATTAAACTTCAAAACAGAAGGAGAAAGAAAAAGAGAGCCTATCTTCACGTCTCACTCTCTATCCGCCTCAACTTCCTTTCTTCCCTAGATCTGCCACCGCCTCTTCTGCAAGATCGAAGATGCAGAAGCTTCACGAAAACCCTAACAAGCAAGCTATATCATTTTTCCCCATTGTTAGTACAAATCTAAGAACTCCCACCTGTTCCCCGATTCCACCACGAACACCAAAACCACCGAAACTCCAATCAATCACAAACAAACCCTAATGCGAAGTAACGAAAAGGATAAACAAAGTATGCAATATTTGACATATTGTCATTGAAACTTGATTTTTCGATGTGTTATCTTATTTTCATTGAGAGATTTTTAGTTTTATTTTTTAATAAAAGCTTTTTGGCTTTTGTCTGTATTGTACAGGTGAACCTAAAGCACAACATTCGTTCTCTTAGTATTTCCACTTAACCGGGAAGAAAAGAGAAGGTAGATGCTTTACATATGCGAAACGCGGCGATGATGCTACACCAGAAGCAAAAAAGATAAACAGCAACTTGATACCATCACCGAATACCGACAACAGCAATGCCCTTTAGTATTTCCGAATTACCTTCTCTTTTTCCTTCTTTCATTGTTTGGTTTTTAGTTTTTTATAAGTATTTTATCTTTTCAATTAATTTAACAAGAAAATTTGGTAAATGCCATGGAGTGTATCTAATGCATTCCACCATATTGCTATGATTAATAGATGCTATACATAGGGAAATTTCATGTGCACTTACATAAAATATATTTCTTGTGATCACACATAAGTTTTAAGTTAAATATGACTAGTTACTTTGATTTCTAGTTCTTTAGTAGGCAAGAGAGTGTTGTCCGAACTTGGTTTTTGGATACAGCTCAAAAACCTTATAGGTAGCTGAAACTTAACCGAAGGCGATAAACCTTGTGCCAAAATGTAAGGTAACAATTTGTTCCTTGTTTCTTCACAAGCCCATTACTGCTTTTATCTGCTCACAATTTAATCCTGTATGCTGGTTTCTGAGAGTCATATAAGAATCTCAGGCTAACTAGTTACTGGGAATCAAATTACTTTCTTGTAATTGCATACCGCCCTCATTTTTCAATTCGACCTGTCATGGTTTTGTGTTTGATTTTGTTTATTTTCCACTTAGTTTCTAGGTATGTGACAGCAGCTAGTGCCCGCTCTGATGGCATTTGCTTTGTGGGGGAAAGGACACCTTGGGCACAATATGATCTATTGATATGTTCTCCCTGAACTAGATATAGACCAGTTTACATTACGAACCATATGGTTCAGAACTACTTGTGTTATGTTTCCCATTGTGACCTTTCTTTTCTTGCAAGCGGGAGTTATTAGATAGAGAGACATGGATACACCTCACTGCTTATACATTTTGTTTATATTATGCATTTGGATAACAAGGGGAAATTAGGGGGAGACCCAAAAAAAATAATATTCTCGTTGTCAAACCCACAATTAATTTTTGGTACTGTCACACCCATAATTATATGAAATTATTAGGGAATCAATACATAACTCGTTATGCATGCTATCTTTTCGAGGCATAACTCGTTATAAACCTAATTTTTTCGGGGTATAATTGGGCACTTAACTTGGACATAACATATCTAAAAATCGCGCTTTAGAATTTTACAAATTTTATATCGTTGAAATCTTTTTAAAAGAGCTACGCAACGAAGTACAAACAAGAATATCAAATTTTTGTTTTTCACGAAAAAAACGGAGGTGATCCTCATTTTAGGAAAATTTTAGAAAACTTGATACATAACCATTATCGATCACCAAAAGCGATGCATAACACATTAGACGCATAACAATTATGCAACCATTTTCTCCTTGCATAACAAATTATGCATTTGGATAACAAAGTTATGCATCTATAACAAGTTATGTAACCATTGTTTTGGTTGATTTTAGTGCGTATAAAAAAATTGATGCATAATGCGTGTATGCATCCATATTTAAGGATGCATATCAAGTTATGCATCTATTTTCTCGATGCATAAAAGATTACTGACAATTTTCTCGATGCATAACGCATTATACTGATCATATTTTAGGATGCATAGCAGGTTATGCATCCATTTTCTCAATCGCATAACATGTTATGCAGATATTATTATAGGTGCATAACGTGTTATGCAGCCTTTTTTTTGTTGTTGGTTTCAATACTAACAAAAAGTAGCTGCATAACGTGTTATGCAACCATTCTCTGTACTGCATAACAAGTTATGCAAACAAAAAAAGGTTGCATAACAAGTTATGCAACTAATTTTGGAGATGCATAACAGGTTATACAACCTCAACAACAACTAATTATAAATGCACTAGTTTAAACTGTCTGAATTTGAGTCAGCTCCGAGTAAGATTTCAAACCTTGGACCGACCACCAACCAACGTTATAACGTGTGTCGTTTTAGCTGACTCAAACCCCATTAATGAATTAGATATTTTCCTTGTCTGCCTTTATTATATTCTGACACGAGTCGCACTTTAAAATAATACTATTCTAAAGAAACGTCTCTACATTAATTGTACGCAAACGTCTCTTTTTTATGATTCCTTCCTCTATAATATCACCCCACCACCACCACTTTCCCCATACCTCAATTGTCTCACCTCTTTGTTTTCTTCTCCTCTCTGTAAAAAATAAAAAACAAAAACCATGGGAATGATGATAAGATCCACCACAAAACCCTTTCTAATCCCTTCATCACTTTCCATCATACTTCTTCTTCTGAACATAATCCCACTCACAACATCTCAATACACAATTGGAGTTAACTATGGAATGGTCATAGATAATCTCCCACCACCAACAAGAAGTGGCTTCATTTCTTCAATCAAAAACCAACATTGATTTAATCAAACTCTTTGATGCAAACCCAGATGTACTCGAGTTTTGGTTGGTAATGAAGTTTTGTATTGGAAGGATAAGAATCGATTGCTTATCTTCTTAGAGCTATGGAGTCCAGATAATGCGATGATCTCAATAGATTCGATAACAACGAGGGAATGCAAGATAAGATTATGAACATGGAATTCAATACAATCATTATCGGTTCCATGCGAATCTAATTCAAATCTTTGTTTTACCTTTCTTGTTTTGTTTAATTTCATAGGATCGACCAACACCACCCCCATCATTAACCTTAGATCTCTACAAGCTTTATATCAACTCGAAATCATGAACTAATTTTCTGAATCATGAACATAAGAAGAACAGGAGAGGGACGGAAGAAGTAAGAGAATAAAATAGAATTAAAGAAAAGTTATGAGAGATCGAGATGCATGATGGGATTGATTTTATCATTAAAGATCCTCCTCTTCGACACAGAGACATCGCCATTTTTAAGAGGAATTATGGTGAAAACCAGTTTAGCCTTGAAGAGAACGAATACACAATTTCAGAAATTATGGGTGTCGGAGGAATTTTTAACGATATAATGGGTGCGCGCCTGAACTTTTCTGGGCGTGGGTTTCACAGTGGGAGAAATCTGAAAAATGGGTGTGGCTGTAGTTTTCACTTTAAACAACTAGGCAAAGAATTAGTCGCTAAAGTAGTTGGGAAAATAAAACAGCTTCCACAAAAGTCAGTGGTTTTATGTTGTAGGGCACTCGAACTACTTTTAGATACAAATGAACCAAACAATTAACGAAAAATCAATTGCTTTAATGTTTTCGCTAATAACTTGACAACTACACAAATTAGTGGCTTTACCTATTAGGTGACGACATTTACTCAACTAGCCAAACTAGTAGCTTTAGACATGGCGACCAACTAACCATTGCGCACTTGTTGCCTTCAACATAAGACAACAACCTCTTCCGCCACTAAGGCTGGGCAACTAACATCAATTGCATAAAGTGATTGGAAACTAAAGATTTGAATAGGCCACTACCATTGGTCAAGTAGCCTTTGGTCAATTTTTTTGTAGTAATCATCATCATCATCATTACCTCCTCCAACAGGTGGCATGTCTTGATCACCATCATCATTATCATTGTTGCCTCCTCTAACAACTGGAGTTCTTTCAATAACATCATCATCATCACCTCTTCTACCAGATGGAATTGATTGGTCTTCATCTGGAGTTTCATCCGAATTATTTGGTTCCAGTGGTGGTTGAGAAATATTCCGTACACTGATCTTTAGCGTTCCAGGCTCAATGAATTCCCCTCGATGTGTTGCAGTCAAGAGTTTGTCACCAACACGAGGAGGTCTTAAAGGAAGAGTAGCAGTATTCTTCTTATGGGAATTATATAAATGACCCTCCTTTTCAAGGGCTTCACAATTACCCTTATCCTACAATAAAAATACCCATCTCCATTCCTAAGCCCATCAGGGGTCCAATAAGGTTTTTATCTATTCCAAATTTTCCCTTCTATCCATCATCAAGACAAATTATTTTCTTCATCTTCTTCTTCGTATCATGTTCTTCTTCTCTTCTTCTTCATTGCTCCCACCACCACCAGCATCTCTACCGTCGCTACCACAAACAACACCAAAACCAACACCAGTGCCACAACCACCATCACCATCTCCGTCGTCACCATCATCATCATCTTCTTCTTCACAATCTCGATTCCGCTGGTATCCAACCTCTACCACCGCAACCACAAAATCATCAACAAACCAATCAAAAAATATATATTAGGATTAACTTGATTTAAATCGATATAGCATGAAAAACCTAAATCGAAGATTTAATTTACTATAAAACAAATTCAAGGAAATCTAGATCTGATTTTTTAGGTTTTGAAATCAAGTCTTCCACCACCATCATCACACGACATCGTAAACAACGAGAAACATCAAATTCACTTCCAATATCAGATTCACTTTCTCAATGAATCAACGAGAAACATCAGATTCACTTTCAATATCAATTGGATTAACCTAAGTAGGTCATGAAGATAATGGTGATTCTGGTTATTTGTGGTGTTGGAAATACTGTACGCTGCTGGCGGAGGCGGTGGTGAGGTTGGACGAAAAGTTTCTAACTACTACTCCATCAACTATTGACGGTAATGACTTAATCTAATTTCAATAATGTACACTTGATTTAAACATTTGATTGCACTAGTATTGGTGTCAATGATTTTGTGATTTTAATTGTGTTTCAATTGTTTACTGGTAATGGTTTAGGTGACTTGTGTTTATTTTTTATTGTACTGGTGGTAGTGGAAGTTGTTATGGTGGTGATTATGGTGGTGGTGAGGCTCGAATGATAAATACAAGAAGATCAGTTCTTTGTTTCAGAGAAAACTGAGGTAACTACTACTACTTTGGTTACCTTACTCTTTATGTTCAATTTCACGAATATCAACTACTGTTGTTGATCCCTTTTATGGGATCAACTATTGTTGTTGATCCTATGTATTGGATCAAATCCCGTCGTTGACAACATTATTTGCTGTGATTGAGCATTTCCTTGCATTAGTATAGTCATACTTGTAGTTTAAATCATAAATGTTATTCTTTGTTGTTGTGGTGGGATTCAATATTGTTCCAGATCCTTTTGTTGTGTGGGTAGTTAACTTTGTGGTAATAAATACAGTGGTGTTGGAGATGCTACTGGGGTTGGTGGTACTTTTTTTTATTATAAATATTGGTGGTTTGGGTTGTTGTGGTTATGGTGGTGTTGGAGATTGTGGTGGTTGGGAACATGGTGGTGGTGGTGCTGTCTTTTTATAGTTTGATTTTTTGTTTCTTTATATTTTATTTATTCGTTATACGTTTGATCATTTTACAGGTAATGTTCTTAATTTTTTAAGCTTGTAACCCCAACATATCTCAAGTTGTTATTTGTTGCTGTGACACATGAAAATGCTGCCAATACTGTTCCAGATCCACTTTACAGGCATGGTTCTTCAGTATTAACTTCCATGGTGGAAAGATATCTGGATTTCAGTTTTTATGGGATCAACTACTGTTGTTGACGCCATTTTTAATGGATCAACTAATGTTGTTGATTCCATCATGGGATCAACTCTTGTTGTTGACAACATTTTCTATGGTATCAACTACTGACTCCTATTATTGACAATATTTTCTTGGATTAGTATAGTCATGTTTGTAGTTTAAATCATGTTTGTTAAAAAACTTAGCTTGATTTTCTTGTTGGTTTGTGTTTGTGTATTGTTGTTTGAATGATGGTACTGGTGTGTCTTCGGATTTTATAGATGTATAGTTCTTCGAATTTTGAATTTGTGGTGCAATGGTAGCATGACTGACCCTACGTCAGATGATGCGTGTTCGACTCACACCAAGTTCACTCATTCCTATATATCATTTTGTTTTTTTGTATCATAGATTGTTGTTATAGAAATTTTTGTTACTCTTGTGTTTCTTAAGGATATGTCAGTTTGCAGGTTTCATGTTTATTGGTTTTTACAGTAGATAGACTCGTATAAATGTTGTCAACTCTAACTGTTGATTCAGTTTTTGTGGATCAACTTTCATTGTTGATCCCAATTAATGGGATCAACTTCAATTGTTGATCCCACTTAAAGGGATCAACTTTGGTTGTTGATATTATAATCTGGAAACATTGTTCCTGAGTTCTACTTTTTATATCAACTTTGGTTGTTGATTCCATTCACTGGGATCAACTTCGATTGTTGAAGCAAAAAAAAAAAAAAAAACTGAATATTAGTTAGTAAAGTTATTTTTGAACTTTTGATTTTTTGGTTCAACTTCAGTTGTTGACACCTAATTTTGATGGCGGCGGCGACGACGGTGGTGGCGGCGGCGGCAACAGGAATGGCAACATCAAAAATGGTGGTGGTGGTGGCGACGGAATATTAATGGCGGTGGTGGAATATTAGTGGTGGTTGTAGTTAGTAAGTGGTGGTGCAGTGGTGGTGGAGGGGGTGCTGCTAGTGGTGGTGAAATGCTGGTGGTGGTGGTGGATGTGAAGTAGTAGAAAAAGACATTTGTTAAGGGATACGGTTTTTTAAATGTAAAATAATATTATAAATGAGGGTATTAACGTAATCTATATTTTAATGGATAAGGTTTTTAAATGATATGGGTATTTATATTGATGTATAAGGGTATATTTATTGGGTGTCAAAACTAAGGGTATTTAATTAATATACTCATTCTTCTTTTCCTTTTGCAACCTGAACAAGAACAATTAAGAAAAAATACATAAGTCGGAAGGGTCAACATATGTAACCAATCCGGCAGAACAATGGTCGGAAAGGTCGACTATTAATAAACATGTCGGCTAAAATATAGTCGGCATGGTCTTATTCAAATAACCTACCGGCTTATAACAAATATGAACACAGTAGATACAAGGATTTTCCACATAATTAGTCGGAAAGGTCCATTACCCATACATTACCGGCTTCAAAACATCCGGCATGGTGGTATCCAAATACCATTCCGACATTAGGCATCAAAAACCATTATTTTCAAAACAATCCGCCGGCATGGTATTTGAATTATAACCAACCGACAAAAAAAAACTATCGCTGGAAACCTCATTGGTTGAATAACTTGCCGACCCTATAAAAAAAGTTACAGATACTACACAGCCGACAAGATCTTCAACCAAAGAGCTTGCCGACTATACCTAAACATGAAAAGTCGGCAAGGTCGTGGAACTAACACCTTGCCGGATAAATAACTGCAAATTCAAACATTCGATTTTTTCTGACCTAATTTGACATGCAAACATGAAATTGAAGTATTGGAGTGAGTTTAAATAGGTCCTTACTTTCTTAATCGCGTCATTTCTTCGATTTCAGCGGCATTGATCTCTTCTTCTTCGACGTTTTTTTTCTCCACTTTCCATTGAACTAAATTTACAATTCCATGGTTATACTCATTGGGTTTTCGATTTTCTCCTTTCATATGACTAGCCCTCGGCCGTGGTTGCTCCATGGTTGAAGATTAATCGAAATTTTCGAATCGACGATTACGACGAATTAATCGACGAGTTTTGATGGTGGTGTGATGGAGAGACGGTATGGTTGTGGAGGAGAAGAAGGAAGATGAAGTGAAAAGAATAAAACTGATATAGGGTAATTTGAATTATAAAGGGTAAGGTTAGTATTGTAAATTCACCCATATTTGGCCTCCCCTTAGTAAGGGCACTATGTCCATATAAATCTGGGTATACCCCAATTAATCTGGGTATACCCCAATCAAGTCAAGATAAAATGAACCATTTTTTGGGGACCATCCTTTTTTTGGGAAACATTGTTTTATTTTGGGTAAGACATTAGAAGTAAAATTAGGTCACCCCTTATCTAGATATTTATATTAATACCTAAATTACCCTCCTGATTAATTTTGGGTAATGATTAGTTAGTGTAATGATTAAGTTAAAGATAATTAGTGAGATTAAAAAATTAGATGAGTTTTTTCTTTTTTAAGTAGAATTATTGAGAGAGAAAAGTTAGAGAAGATGAAGAAGAAAAACATGGATTTTACCAACCACAACCGGAGGAAGAGTATTTGGGTACCCAGGTATGCTTCAAACTTAGATAATGTTGGTTGAATTGATCCAAAATTTCAAAAAAATGTAATTTTTTTTAAGTAGATTGGGGCTTGTTCGGTTACCTTATGTGAAGAACAGGTAACCGAACACATCTGAAAGTGTAGTTCGGTTATTTTTTCCAAACACGCAGGTTACCGAACTCGCTCTTAATGGAGGTTTTTAGTCATTCCGTTAACAGACATGTTACCAAACTTTGTTTATAGAATTTATAGAGTAATGTTCGGTTTGCCCGAAATGTTGTCGAACTTTAGGGTCTAGAAGTTCGGTTGGTTCGCAACCAATATCTAACCGAACTTCTTGTCGATTAAGACTAAATTTTTAGCCACGAAGGTGGCGTATCTATACACACACTATGGACACACATTAATAGCGTTCCTAAAGAAGGAATTTTTTTGCCACACTTTGAATTTGGCGTGTTTATTAAAATGTTGAGTAGTTGAACCAGTTTAGTTTTTTCAAAACACTAATTTTAAACATCTAAAGATGCGTAACTTGGTGGATTGGTACGTTATCTAACTCCTTCGATGTCATGCGTTCGAATATGGGCGAAAGCTTTTTATTAATTTTTTCAAAACGAACTTTTTAGTCACGCTATAAAACCGGCGTGTCTATAGAACGCACACTATGTACACACATATACTTGCGTGTCCAAAGAAGAACTTTTTGGCCACACTTTCAATTTGGCGTGTTTATTTAAATGTTGAGCAGTTCAACCAATCTAGTATTTTCAAAACACTAATCGTAAACATCTAAAGATGGGGAGCTTGGTGGATTGGTACGTTATCCAACTCCTTCGAGGTCATGCGTTCGAATATGGGCGAAAGCTGTAGTTGCAGGAATTCCCACACTACACCCTTGTTAAGATTCTATAGAAATCTATTGGAAATCAATTAAACTTCAAAGATTTAAACGATACTTTACTATTCAAATCTCATAAATGTTTACAGAATTGGAAGGAATCAAAGATTACAAATATTCTCTTGAAGTTTCTCTCTCCTCAAGACTCTTTAAGCTCTCAAAAATACATCATCCTTTTCTGGATCTATCGATCCCTTTATATAGGGATTTACATAATGGATGACAGCTAAGTTTTCCTCCTATTTCGGATCTATTCTGCGATCTCATCGCGATCGCTACAATATTCTCTATCGCAAGAATGGTGACCATCACAAGATCAACATATTCTTCTTTTATTTCTTCTATTGTTAGTTTATTTTGTATATTCTGTGACGCTCGTGAAACGTTGTTAAAGAATTGGAAGTGACACTCGCAGAAACGGTGTTAATATCGCAGGAATAGCGTTGTAGCGATATTATGGTCCTACATCTTGCCTCTTCTCATGTCTTTTCTGCGAAGAAGAGAAGATCATGAGAACCAATATTCTTTATTACCCTCGCAACTCCTTTCCCTTTTAATACTTTCTCCTCGACAAGATTCCTTTAATCTAGCCTTTCCTACACGTGTTGTGAATTCCTCCATTTATTGACACGTCTCTGCTCAATAAGTCCACCCCCTTTTGCCTATAAAAGGTAGAATTAAGTTTCAAAACTAATTTTCTTCTTCCGTTTCTTCATCTTCTTCATTTGTCTACTTCATCTTCCGTCTGCAACTTTTCTTCTTCTTCATATTCTTCTGCTACTGTTCTAATGGAGTCATCAAGGTATGTTTCTTGACTTATGACATTTATTTAAGCCAATTTTTACTTTTATTCTCCAATCTTTCTTATTTTATTCTTCATAACTTCCATGTTATGTATTCTTTTCAGCGGAACTATCTCTAACACACAATCCAGGATTCAAAACCCTAATACTCGCAAAAGACTAGTAGAAAAGAAGAAGAGGAGTTCTGCGAATGATAAGGTAGTAAGAAACACCCTCTATTTTTAATAACAATATTGTTGCCTTTGTTTCTTATCTGAGTTATTATTCGCAGAATGACGAGAACCATGTTAAACTTCCCAAGAGATCTCGCCATTTTAAGACACTTGGGGAAGATCTCATTATGCCCACGTTAACATATGTGAGGATTACTCCCACATCTTCGCAATTAAATCTTTCTTCTTCTGTTTGCGAGAATATCGCTGTCCATACTTCTACTTCTTCTGACCCTTTGACAAATCAGGCTTCTAAAATTGTTGTGACTGTAGTTGCGGATTATCTCACAACTACACCCTCATAAGAATCCATTAAAATGATTCCTAAACCTAATTAATTTGATATGAAACTAAGAATTAAGGTACTAAAATTATAAAGAGACACAAAGATTTTTACGTGGTTTGATCAATGTGATCTACATCCACGGTGCTTCACTAGTGATTGTATGTGATTACATGATTTTACAATTGAGACTCCATTAATGAATATTTGGAGCTCTAGAATTTTGGGGAAGAAGATGATAAAGAAAATAAATCCCTCTCTAAAATTTTCTCTCCTCCTAAAATCATCCCCTCTCTCAAAATGTGTCTCTCCTCTTTCTCTCATGCCTAAATGGCTATTTATATGATTTTACACATTGGATAACAACTAATCTTTCCCTTAATTTTGGATCAAAGAATCATCATACGAACCTTCGCAAATTTACTTCACGAACTTCCTTTACTCGTAAAACGTTCTTCGTGATTTCTTTATCTTCGCAAAATATTCTATACTCGCAAAATGTATTTTCTCTCCATAATTTCGTAAGTTATCATTTGCTGTGATATTCCGCTCCTACATCTTGCCTCTTTTTTCTTGAATATTGCTTGAAGAGCGATCTTTAAGGAAAAATCCGTTGTTGTAGTAATCTTTGATCTTTGTTGATGAAGGAACGAGCGAAAGAATACTAGTCTTGAAAAGTATATACTTGCCTCTATTCTTTTGCGAAGTCCCGGAATGTTGCGAAGTAAATAAGAAGTATCAACCATTGAAGTATAAGAAGTATGAAGTATCCTTGAAGAAGTATAAGAAGTACTTAATCCTCGAAATATATAAGAAGTATGAAGTATCCTTAAGAAGTACTTAATCCTCTAAATGTAAGAAATATTGCGAACCCATCATGCGAACTCTCACTCCATGTTCTTTGCCTCATGCTATGCTGTAATGCAAATAAAATTTTGATTAGTATTCAACATTTCTTTTATCAACATTTCTTATTTTTTATTTATATGCTACTTCAAAATATTTTTGTTTGTTTTGATTTCCTTTGTATTATCTATTTCATCTCTCTTGACAAATATTTTTCCATGGAAATGATCCTAATAGGTACCCCCTCATATGACGCACTGAGGTTCTTTGCCTTTTACGAGTATACGCCATAAAGGTTTGCCAGCTACTACTCTCCATGTCGAATATCATATCATTGGAAATAAAGTAAATTTTTCAAGAGAAATATATAAATTGATTTGTGCGAGATGTTTTTCTCGGTTTCTTTTGTAATTGTGAAATCTTGAGATATTTGTAATTGTATCATCTTTGTAATTGTGTGATTGAATCGCTTTTTGTAAATCAAATCAAAAATCTTTTATTTTTCGTAAGCAAATAAAATGTTTAAGGAAAGAGGTACTTAGCTTTTATGTGAGTCGTTGTTGTCTCTTGCGAAGTATGTGATTTGCTTGCGAAGCTAGCATTGTCTTGCATGTTCTCATAGCATACCAATTATTCTAGCCCACTCTTGCGAAATAGAATTCTGCTGTTTTGCGGACTTTTGCGAAGTAAACGAACATTTGCAAAATATTGGTGTTGCGAACGTTCGCAAAGTGAATATTTGCGAAGTGTAAAAGTAGAAATGCTGCTTCTGCGAAAGTTCGTAAGATTTGACACTACGAAGATGATATTCGTAAGTATATGACAGAAAAGAATTTTGATGGGGACCATCTTCGTAAGCACCATCTTCGTAAGAATTTTGATGGGGATCATCTTCGTAAGTATATGGGACCATCTTCGTAAGAATTAATGTGGTAACACTAAAGTGGGGTAATATACTTCGCATACTCCAAGTAGTTGTATACTGGACTTCGTATACTCCAACCTGGGACGTATAATCATTTTGCGAAGTACATAACTTCATCTTTCTTCGTGAATTTGACTTATCTTCCTGGATGAGTTGTCAACGAACACATACATGCTTTCTTGGTCGATGACGGAACGTTTAATCAATTACTTGTAGTTTTCACAAGTTGAAGCTGTAATTGATCGACTCGGTGGAATTGAATGATCCGCCATTGAGAAATGAACAGATGGAGATCCTTGTACAGATCCAAATGAACTCACACGAGTTAGTGAAGCTGATCCTTGGAAAAAATACTAGATCGAGATGTGAAATTCGAACTAGACGATGCGAAACCGGACGAAATGCTTGAATTAGCCGATGAAGAATTTGTAAACGATGAACCATAACATCTCCCTGAAGATGATATTGAACTAAGAAAATAGTAGAGAAAAGAGAAAAATCGTAGAGAGAGAAGAGGACCAATTATTAAACGAAATGGTTGATCCCACAAGTTACAGGAAGGATAAATCCATTTAATCTTTCCCCTGTTTCTAGCGCCAATTATGTAGTTGCGGATTATCTCACAACTACACCCTCATAAGAATCCATTAAAATGATTCCTAAACCTAATTAATTTGATATGAAACTAAGAATTAAGGTACTAAAATTATAAAGAGACACAAAGATTTTTACGTGGTTCGATCAATGTGATCTACATCCACGGTGCTTCACTAGTGATTGTATGTGATTACATGATTTTATAATTGAGACTCCATTAATGAATATTTGGAGCTTTAGAATTTTGGGGAAGAAGATGATAAAGAAAATAAATCCCTCTCTAAAATTTTCTCTCTCCTCCTAAAATCATCCCCTCTCTCAAAATGTGTCTCTCCCTTTCCTCTCATGCCTAAATGGCTATTTATATGATTTTACACATTGGATAACAACTAATCTTTCCCTTAATTTCGGATCAAAGAATCATCATACGAACCTTCGCAAATTTACTTCACGAACTTCCTTTACTCGTAAAACGTTCTTCGTGATTTCTTTATCTTCGCAAAATATTCTATACTCGCAAAATGTATTTTCTCTCCATAATTTCGTAAGTTATCATTTGCTGTGATATTCCGCTCCTACAGTGACTGAGACTCCTTATAGTCCTTTACGGCCTTCAACTGTTGTTTTTCCACATACTCCTCCTCCTGATAACTCAACCATCACAAATGATCATCAACTTGCTCTCATTACTACTTCACCTTCTACACCCCTTCCTTCATCAAACGAAACTTTTGCAGGTGTTGATGTTGCTTTTAAAATCTCGTCTAACATTTTAGACAATGCTAGAAAGTCTTCCACTGACCCTCTCCAAGAGGAAGCTTGCGAGACTCTTTTCAAGTATTTTGGCTCTGATTGTAATGCTTCGCGAGCGTCTTTGGAAAATGATATTGAAGCTCTGAGGAAAAGCCTTCAAGCTAAAACTGCTGAATGTGATACTTTGAATCATATGCTCCGCAATTCTTCTCTAAACTGCGAGATTCTTCGCAGAAAAAATAACGAGATGAAAGGTACATTTTTCTTGCCTCTGCTCTTTTGTTTTTCTGTTTTATCTACATATTTTCTGTACTCAGGCTTCCTTCTTAAATTCTTGATTCATATATTAGTTTCAAATCAGACTCGTTTCATAGAAAGACTCAAATTTGAATCTATCGCTGAAGAAGCTCGCGTTGAAAGAGATTCTTGGATGGATCAACATACTAGACTAGAAAATCTTTACACTTATTAAATTGATCACATAAATAATCTTACTAATGAGAATAATCAATTATTGCAAAGGCAGAATTTATTAAGTGGCGAGGTTGATCGCCTCTCATATTTGTTTTTTAAGGATAATTTGGCGATGAAATCTTTATCAGATGAGAATAAAACTTTGTCCCAAGAAAAACATAGATTTTCAAGCTTGATGGCGATTTCCTCGCATCAGTTAAGTAATCTTCAAAGCACATGTAATAATCAAGAACAATCTCTTCGTTCTCTCAAGAATGAGCTCAAGGGATTAACTGAATCATCTGCTGCCGAGAAGGATAAATTTATCAAGGGTAGATTAACTCTTAGTTTAAGGGCCAACGAACTTCAAGATAAATACTCTCAATTAAAGGAATCTCATTCTTTATTAGCAAAGGAAAACTCATATCTTCGCAACAAAGAAGAAATCATGAAATCTCGTCTGAAGGGTATGGTTGGCGATAAATTCGATGATGCCATGAATCAATGGGAGAACTGTTTATTTTCATTAATCCAAAACTTAACTTCGCGAAAAGAAGGTAGTCAATTGACTGCCTCTCTTGTTGATCTTCTCATAAAATTTTGTGTTATATTCCTTGTGATATTTTTGTCTATCTGATCTTTTATTATTTTGTTGCTCGCAGAATCCGAAAGAAATCTTCATTCTACAATTACTGATCTGACCGCTAAATTGGATAAAGTTCGCAAAGAAAACAAGTCTCTTCTTTCCAATTATCTTGATGTCCGCGACAAAGCAGAAAGAAGACTTGATTATCTCGAGTACTTTAAAAATATAGAGATTAGGAATCGTGATAGAGGTTTCCTTCGCAAAGTCCATCTCAGTGTTGAAGTTCTTGTGAATGAGATCCTTCTCTCCCTCCTATATCTGTTCCTCCTCTAAAGGTTGATGATGATGAAATTCCTCTTCCCATGGATGAAGAATTAGAGTTTACTAATGATGAAGAAAATACCACCCAAGAAGATGGTGAAGAAGAAGCAAGAAGTCCTCCCAAAGAAGTATCTGCAAGTGGCGAAGTAATCGCTGATAAAGAATCAAAACAAGGAGAGACTCGCGATGAAAAGGATGCTGATGAAGCTGATAACTCTGGCGAAAATAATAAACTCGACGAGCAAGAAGAATGAATCTGGCGAAGCCATCGCTGAAACTTGAATTTTATCTTTGCTTTCTTTTTCTTCTTCTTTCTTGCGAGCGATGTAATTTTTGAGACTTTTAGAATTTAACTTTCAATTTAAGCTTACTTTGAATATTTTCAAGGAAGATAATGAAATTTTACTTCTCTATTCCCCTACTTTCCCTTCATTATCTTTCTTGAAATGGTGAATCATTTTCTGTATCTTCTTTAGGGAATTGTGTTGTTGCATTATTCGCGAAGTATGAATATATCTGCGATACAATGAATACTGCTGCGATGTTCTGAAAAATTCTGAAGGAATCTGCGATGTTAAGAATTTTCCTTCTTATATATAGTTCTGCGATGAATGAATATTTCCTGCAATCTTAAAATAGAATAGTTTATTGGTAAGATTATTCTTTTGGTCTTATTTTGCCTTCCTAGTTAAAGGTCTTATTTTGCCAAACTTTTTCTGTCTGCGACAAAATCGCAGGATTTATAAACATTTGCATGTAAAGACCCTTTGATCTTGTCTTATCCATGTTCTTTCAAAATCTTTGCGACAATATGATAAGTATAAACTCTTTGTCAAGAATTTAGCCTTATGACATTGTCGTCTTGCGATGAAATCGCAGGACGTTTTTACACTTTCATGTAAAAACCCATTGATCTCATCTTAACTTTTGGCTTGTTGCCTCTGTATAATTTATGTCACGTAATAATATGACAGGCCTAAATGTTCTTGCGATCATAAAGCCCCATGACATTTCCGTCTTAAGACACTTATCATCTCCCTAATGGAGGGTGCCTCCCTTATCTTCCCCCTAGTTGCCCCTTCAAGGAGGGCACATCGGCCATACAAGACTAGATCCTCCTATCCAGATTTACCAACAACCAGATGTTTTCGCAGCCTCTTGTCCTTTATGCCTATATGGCTTATAGTTACAAGACTGCACCCTAAGTGGGGTTTTCTTCAGGCCAAGTGCATCATAGCCAAGACTTACCAAGAATGGCAAGGGAGTTTCGTACGCCCTTGGCACCCTTGGCTCAACCGTGTACCTCGGATCCTTGGTCATACTTTGCACTTCTTGGAAGATATTCTTGGTCGTCCAACCAGGGTATAACCATATATAGTTGGAAATCCAAGATCTCTCTCCCGGATATGTTTTCTTTAACCCCAACATCTGCATGACTCAGGATCCAGCAGCGGTATAACCTTACCCCTGAATCATGTCAAGAGATACCCCCTCCTATGACATGCTATTAGGTCTTACATTTTCCTCTTGCGAAATTTTATCCGCGAACTAGGGTGCACGCCATAAAGGTTCGTCCCATTCTATTAATCTCTGCGAAATTTGTATTCGCTTTTCTTGCGATAATGCTCGCTGTTTTTGTTGTACTTTGTTATCAGAAGAATTTTTCAGTTGTAAATAGAGATATAAGAATTTATTACCTATTTCATCATATAACATACCAGTATCTCTTATCTTGTAGAATATGTCATTGGTAATACCTTTTCAGAAATAATCTATTCCATGGTCTATCGAGTCTTTGACCAACATCTCTTCCTTCAGGATCCATTAGTTTGTATGCCCCAGTTCCAATTATCTCTTTGATGATATATGGTCCATCCCATTTTCTCGCCAACTTTCCACCACTCTCTCGTTGATAACTTGGTGTTTCTCGCAGCACTAAATCGCCACGTTGAAATTCACGTTTCTTAACACGTTTGTTGTACTCACGAGCTAATCTTCGATGGTAATTTTCCATATGTTGCAAAGTTTTTTCTCTTTTTTCTTCTAATTCATCCAATTTATTTAAAATCATTCCAGCACTTAGATTTCTTTCTCAAGCCTCTCTTTTTGTTGTAGTAATAGCGACTTCTGTTGGTAACACATCTTCAACTCCATATGTCAAACAAAAAGGTGACATTCTAGTAGCTTCTCGTCTAGTTATATTGTAGGCCCATATTGCGTTATGCACCTGTTCACACCATGCTCTGTGGTATCCTTCTAACTTCTTTTTCAAGATATCTGCGATTGTTTTATTAGTTGCCTCAGCCTGACCATTTGCTTGTGGGTATAAAGGAGTAGACTTTCCACATTTTATCTTAAATGCATTGAGTAACAATTCTATATTCTGTCCTTCAAATTTCTTTCCATTATCATATACTAATTGTGCTGGAATCCCAAATCTGCAGATTATATTTTCAAAGATGAATGTAAAAATATCTTTATCGCGAATATGTTGTACTGCCTTTTATTCTCCCCATTTTGTGAAATAATCTGTTACGATAATCAGATATCTTCTTTGTCCAGAACCAGGTACAAATGGTCCCACAATATCTAACCCCCATTTCCCAAAAGGCCATACACTTGTTGAAGATGATAATGGTGCTCCTGGTGCATGTATCTTTTTTCCATATCACTGGCAATCTTCGCAACGCCTTGAGAGTTGCTTTGCATCCTCATGCATATACGACCAGTAATAACCCTGCATTTTTGTTCTATATGCTAAAGATCTTCTTCCACTGTGATTACCAGCGTCACTACTATGTAACATCTTTAATACTTTTTGTCCTTCTTCTCTCGTCAAACATCTTAGCGATGGTCCATTGAAAGATCTGCAATATAACACTCCATCTCTTAGCTCATAATTGGTTTCCCTACTTTTCAACTTGTGTGCTTCTAATCTATTTCTTGGAATTTATCCTCTCGCCAAGTATGCATGAAGATCTGCTCACCAATCCGTGATATTGCGCGTGGGTTCTCCCTCGCCAGCTTCTACCATCATTACATTTGTCTCTTCTTCTTCTTCGTTTATCGATGGAAATGAAAGTGTTTGAATTTTTATGCACCTCGCCAATGGATTTGTCATCATATTAGATATGAAAGCGAAAGCATCTGCGAGCCTATTATCTTTCCTTGATATGTGTCTCCATTTTATTTTTGGAATTTTCGCAGATAATTCTTCAACGAGTCTTTTGTATTTTCTGAGAGATGGTTCATTTGTTGTGTACTCTCCTTTTATTTGACGAATAACCAATTGTGAATCGCAGGTGATTCTGGATTTTTTCAAATTTATTTCTATCGCAAATTTTAAAGCAGGGATCACAGCCTCATACTCTGTCTTATTATTAGTGGATGCAAATTCTAATCTAAATGAAAAAGCTGTTTTTTCTCCTTCTGGCGATATGAAAACAACTCCAATTCCATTTCCTTCTCCATTGGATGATCCATCCACTAATATTTCCCATCTGTTGGGTTCTGTTAATAGCTCTTTTGGATCTCCGCATTCCTCTTCTACATCCATCATCTCCTCCACATCTTCATCATCTTCTAAAGGAAATTTAGCTAAGCACTCTGCGATGACGTGTGATTTTGGCGAGGATAAAATTTCATACTGTATATCAAAGTGTCCTACTTGTGCATTCCATCTCTCAACTCTACCTGATCTCTTTGAATTTTTCATTACTGACTCAATTGGAACTTTCGTTAACACTTTGACCTTATGTGCTTGAAAATAGATGCGAAGTTTGAAAGTTACATGTACCAATGCTAGAATTAGTTTCTCAATCTTTGAATAATTTCTCTCTGCAGAATTGAATGTTTTACTAATGTAATAAATTGGTTTTTCTACCCCTGCATCTACTCGCAGCAACACAGTACTTAGCGCATATGTGGTTGTTGCAAGATAAATCAATAATTCTTCTCCCGGTTCTGCTTTCAGTAAAATAGTTATGTTCGTTAAATGTTCTTTTATTCCTTGAAAATATTTTTCGCATTCATCTGTCCACTTGAATTTTTCTCCCTTCTTGAGTATATCGAAAAAATGTTTGCACTTGTCTGAAGATCGCGAAATGAACCTTCCCAGCGAGGCTAAGAGTCCATTTAATTTTTGCACATCTTTTACCATCGCAGGTGTTGGCATATCGCGAATTGCTTGTATCTTTTCTGGATCAACTTGCAATCCTTTTAAATCAGTGAAATCTATAAAAATTCTTATCCCCTTATTCTTCTTTGGGACCACTACCATATTTGCAATCCATTCTGGATATTTTGCTTGCCTTATAATCCCTGCGTCGAGCATCTTCTGTAATTCTTCTTCTATTTGAGAATGATATGTTGTTGCGATCTTCCTTATTCTTTGCTTAAATGGTCTTATGTTTTTGTTGATTTCTAATTTATGACATGCTATTGACGGGTCTATCCCTGGCATCTCATCCATGCTCCACGCGAAGATATCTGCATACTCTCGCAAAAGATTTATAGTTCTTTCTTCCTCATCTGCCTCCATTCTAGTCCCAATTTTCAGTATTTTAGGCTCTTCTTTACTCCCAATATTTATTTCCTTTGTTGGTTCTGCTGCGATATAACTGGCTTCAGGTTCTCCCATTGGTGTTGGTGCTTTCATAATTCTCGCGAATTCATCTCCTTCTTGTGGGATTTCAGTGGGTGTTCCTTTTTCTTCTTTTTCTCTTATCATGTAAACTTTAAATTCTTCTTCCTTCTTTGTTTCTCTCGCCAATTTTCTGCGAGCTTTTCGCAATTTTGGACGTTCTTCGCAATTTCTTACTTCGATTTGGTAACACAATTTCGCAAAATCTGTGTCTCCTCTAATTTCTCCAATTCCACTGGGTATAGGAAATTTGATGCATTGATGCTACAGCCTTGATTGCGTGTATCCATGGTGTTCCTAATATCATGTTATACGGTGATTCCACGTCTACCACACATAACGTTACTTGTGTTTCAATATCCCCTAATGGAATTCGTACCATTATCTCGCCTTTAGGTTTTGTTAATGTCTATCCAAAGCCATGAACATGATATGTTGAATAAGACATTTCTTCATCCTTATATCCCATTTTCTTGAAAGTATGATAAAATATCATGTCTACAGAACTTCCTGTGTCCACCAAAGTTCTATTCATAGCCCATTCTTCTACAGATTTTATTGATTTCTCCTTTCTCATTGGTATAGTGGTTATTGTGACTACCAATGGAGATGTATAACTTAGATCTTCTTCTGGTATTTCTGCTGCTGTAAACGTGATTTATTTCTTTTCCCAATCTTTCAATGGTGATATTTTTTCCACCGTCATAATTTTTCTTCCTTCAAAATCCCGTTTGTGTATCTTCCCCTTAATATTTTCATGAAATCTATCAATCATTGTTCTTGTTAGCACATCACACTCCAATTTTCTACAATCCTCTTTGATTCTGATCATTCTCTCTTCAATTATCTCACCAATTTACTTAATGATTTCCTTAATCTTGAGCAATTCTTATCTTTTACTTCACTTTCTCTTCAATTTTTGTTAATTCAGTCCCTGTTTCGGGCGCCAAAATGTAGTTGCAGGAATTCCCACACTACACCCTTGTTAAGATTATATAGAAATCTATTGGAAATCAATTAAACTTCAAAGATTTAAACGATACTTTACTATTCAAATCTCAGAAATGTTTACAGAATTGGTAGGAATCAAAGATTACAAATATTCTCTTGAAGTTTCTCTCTCCTCAAGACTCTTTCATCTCTCAAAAATACATCATCCTTTTCTGGATCTATCGGGCCCTTTATATAGGGATTTACATAATGGATGACAGCTAAGTTTTCCTCCTATTTCGGATCTATTCTGCGATCTCATCACGATCACTACAATATTCTCTATCGCAAGAATGGTGACCATCGCAGGATCAACATATTCTTCTTTTATTTCTTCCATCGTCAGTTTCTTTTGGATATTCTGTGACGCTCGTGAAACATTGTTAAAGAATTGGCAGTGACGCTCGCAGAAACGTTGTTAATATCACAGGAATAGCGTTGTAGCGATATTCTGGTCCTACAAAAGCTTTTTATTAATTTTTTCAAAACGAACTTTTTAGCCACGCTATAAAACCGGCGTAACTATAGAACGCACACTATGGACACATATATACTAGCGTGTCCAAAGAAGAAATTTTTGGCCACACTTTCAATTTGGCGTGTCTATATATCCTACACTATGGACACGCATATACTGGCGTGTCTATAAATCATACACTATGGACACGCATATACTGGCGTGTCCAAAGAAGAACTTTTTGGCCACACTTTGAATTTGGCGTGTCAATCAATCGTACACTATGGACACGCATATACTGGTGTGTCTAATGAACCAACTTTAAAACTACACCTTAAATGGTGTGACTAACCTTTTGGACACGCCACAACTACCTAATATGGCTATAGACTGGTCTATAAACACGCCCAATACCTAATGTGGCCATAGACTGGTCTATAAACACGCCCAATCAAAAATTTGAAGTGAGCATGACTGAACGGTTAAAATTTTGACACGCTACTTGCCCTGGCGTAGCTGAAAGCACTTATATGAACACGCCCATTGAACATGTCGTGTCTATAGGGTAGAAGTATACCCTATAGACACGTTAAAACCAAAAAGTAGTGACATGGAAATTTATATTTGGCGTGGCTAAAGGCCATTTTTGCACTAGTGTTAAGACACTTATCAACTCCCTAATGGAGGGTGTCGCCCTTATCTCCCCCTTGTTTTCCCCTTCAAGGAGACGTACCTATACCATACAAGCTTGGCTCCCCCATCCGGTCTTAACAACAACCAGTTGTTTTTGCAGCCTCTTATCCCTTTTGCCTATATGGCTTATGGTTACGATACTGCACCCTAAGTGGGGTTTTCTTCGGGCCGAGTGCATCATAGTCAAGACTTGCCAAGAATGGCCAGGTACGTTCCAGACGCCCCAGGCACTCTTGGCTCAACCGTGTACCTTGGCGCCTTGATCATATTCTGCACTCCTTAGGAGAGACCCACAGTCGTCCAACCTAAGTCATAAACTTAGGTTGAAAATCCAAGGTACCTCTCCTGGATGGGATTTATTGATCCCAAATATCCATGACTCAGGTTCCAGGGGCGGTGTAACCTTTTCCCTGAGCCATGCAACATGTACCCCCTTCTATGATGTACTTTAGGTCTTACATTTGCCTCTTGCGAAATTTTATTCGCGAACTAGGGTGTACGCCATAAAGGTTCGCCCCATTCTAATCTTATATTTTTATGGATCTTAGATTGTCTCTTGCGAAATTTTTGCGTTTCTTTATTCTTTCATCCATTCTTTCATTTCTGTCATTTCTTTCATTCATTCTTTCATTCTCATAATATCATATCATTTGAAGCAAAGTAAATATTTAAGAGAAATTCTAATACATTGTAATTCTGAAATCTTTGTAGTTGCGAAATCTTTGTAATTCTGCGATTGTATCACGTTTTGTAAATAAAATCAAAAGAAATATTCTAGAGAAATATATAAATTGAATTTTCTCGGTTTTCTGTAATTTTGAAATCTCGAAATCTTTGTAATTTTGAAGTCTTTGTAATCTTTGAAATCTTGAAATCTTTGTAATTTTGAAGTCTTTGTAATCTTGAAATCTTAGTAATCTTTGAAATCTTGATCTTTCTAATCGTGCAATTGAATCAATTTTTGTCAACCAAATCAAAAATCTTTTTATTCGTTCTTAGTATAAAGTAAAATTTTCAAGGAAGTGGTACTTATCTTTCATGTGAGTCGTTGTTGATGTCAAAGAATTGAATAAATGCCTTGAAATGTATGAATTTCGCGCAGCAAAAAGAATTGTGAGAAGTGAGACTTGAACCCTTGACCTGCCTCTTGCATAATCTCGCACCATACCAACTGTGCTAATCCTCTCTTGCGAAATAATCAAAGATTGCATCCTCAAACTCATTGTCTTCGCCTCTGACCAACTTTGTTGGCTTCAGGTTGCGAAGTACAAATCAATGCCATTCTCTTATTCATTCCTGCGAAGTTGAAGAAAACATATAAAAAGTATAGTTGAGCAGAGAATCTATCCCGCATCATCAAGTTCCTTCTCTCCGCTATTAGCCAACTGTGCTACTTCTTTTGTGCGAAGTAAACGCACCATGCTGAAACTTGATCTTATCTTCTCCCTTAGTAAACCAAAAATATGCAAAAATTCTATGTGGATGCAAATTCGAATCCGTGACTTATTGTTTGTTCTCTCAACGTTGAACCATCTGTTCTAGTATTTCTTTGCGAAATCTTCGCATAACACTTGTTACTTGTTCTTTTATTTTCCCTTGGAATTTCATCAAAAATGTGCGAAAATTTTGCAGTTAGGAAGAATCGATCCCGCGACCTTATACTTGTACGTTTCTGGTTTGACCAATTGTACTGGCTTCAACTTGTGAAAGAATGGTGAGATTCGCATGAGCTATTCTTTTATAGTCATCCTTTCCATTTTAAACATCAGAAGTTTGTCTTCGTTTTCTTATCTTTTTCCTGAATTTTTAATTCGGTCACTTGCGTGCTGATACTGCTCTAGTGGAGTGAATCTCCTTAATTGTACTTTCTCATCAATTCTAAGAGAGGAAATGGTTCACCTGCCAAATTATTTCTTCTTACATTCGCAAAATTATTACTTTATGAAACTCCATGAAAAATGTAAACTAAGAAAATTAAAACCATCGTGTTTCTTCTTCGTCTTTTCTTCACTTACTATAAATTCATATATCTTTTATTTGATCTCTTCTCCATATTTTCAGGCTATAAGTTCATCGTTTTCAAATGTGTTCCGGCGAACCTATCTGCGAAAATATTGCTATGTCCTCTTCCTTTGGTTGTTCCATTTGTTCTCGAGCTTGAGGTGATTTTATCTCTTATGGGTTCGTTGAGAACTCTTTTTGTTATTGATCAACAATGATCTCTTCGCACTATTGATGAATGATGATAACTTCGCGCTGATTAATGACGATGCAGTTTTGATTATTGCACTTTTACTTTGCTTATACATTTTCGCCTAAACTGTTCTCTTCGCTGAAACTATCATCCACTATGGCTAGTTGTTATGATCGATATCATTGAGTTGAGATTATGAATTTCGCTAGTTGCTTCTGATATCTTCTTCGCAAAACTAGTGGGATTCCCTCTCATTATTTGCCTTCATTGGAATTGTTATCTTCGCTGGAGTTAGGGACGAATGGAACTATTAGAGCTTACTTCGCAGGTGATCTTAAAAATAATCTTCACTGGAACCTCTGTTGAAGTAAATTTCTTCTATATCCTTCTAATATTACATATCAGACTGGTAACAAAACCCAATCAACTACTGTATTTTTTCCGCAGACTTGGTTTAACGAGGTTGAACTTCTCTGGATACTTCTTACATCCTGTTATTAACATTGCTGGTTTTACAATAACAAATGAGCAATACTTCTTCTCAACTGCGAAGTCATTTCACCAAGAATAATATCAGTAACTATTTAGATAAGCTAAGAACCAATAATATTACTACTCTTACGAACGTAAGCTTGGTTGCTTTAATTTTATGAACTTCCAGTAATGATCATCATTCAAATATTCATCGAAGTAAGAAATAATAGGGGATGAGAATTCTCCCTTTTGTTTGTATTGCTCTTGATCATTGTAGCTAGTTCATCTGTGCTAGCATTGATTCAAACGTGGGTCATGAAACTCGTCCTCCACTCTATGAACGCGGGTCATGAAATGTAAGTTATTATTTTGTTGTTGCCCTTTTTATAGTGTTTCTCTTCGTTTTGTGTCCATCTTTCCTTCTTCTACTATAGTGACCATCCTTTTTATTGTTTGCTGGTGTTTGGTTCTTCGCTGGAATCTTCATATGTACGTTCTTTCACCCTTGCTTTATTTTAGTTTATTATAATTTCGCTCTTTATCTTCGCATGCAGCAAGTCCTTCCCTACGCGATAAATTCGCTGCAGACAACATATCGATTCAATTAGCAATACATAATCATGAAATGAACTATCCCTAGTAATTTGTAAACTTCGTTCATGGGAAAAATTCCCAAATCAATGAAAAACTTTTGATTTACATTTATCTTGAAATTAATTAAATGTGTTTGTGAAATAGGATTTGGTTGTTGCAAATCTTTGGATGAAACATGGTTTGATCAAAGATAACAAAACAAAGTCTAGTTTATGAAGAACACAACTTCAAAAAATTTGTATATAAAGCACCAAATCTGAGAATTATTAAAATAAAATATGAATTAAGAGAGAAGAATTTGTCCTCTTTAGACTAATTGTTGGTGTAGACAAATTTGATTCGATTTCCATTGATACATCCTTTGAAATTGTGTTGGCTGTTCTACATCGTTCTTTTCTTTGTCTGGTGCTTTTCTTTCTCTTTTTCCCTTAAAATTTATAGATCCAATTAAATTCATCACCAATAGTAGCCAATTTCTCTAAACTTTCTTCAACCGACAAGATATGGTCCCTGTTTTTAGCGCCAAAATGTAGTTACAGGAAATCCCACAACACACCCCTAATGATAATATGATAACAATTTCTAGATCTAAATATAAAAATGGTGATAAGAATGCTAAAATTGTAAATAATGGACACAAGGATTTTTTACGTGGTTGTACATCCATGGTTCTTCACTATGATTGTTTGAATTTACATAAGAATTACATTTAGAATCTCCATTAATGGATCTTTGGTAGATCTTTAGATCTAGTTTTTGGGGAAGAAGATGATAAAGAAAATAGAGTATCTCTCTCTCTTACAAAAATGTGTCTCTCCCCTTTCTATCTCCTGCCTTTCTCTTTATATAGGTGCTTACATAGTGGATGACAACTCATATTCCCCTATTTTCGGATCCCTTGCTACCTTCTCGCAAGCTCTTGCTACCTTCTTCGCAGGTCCACTCTATAATTTCGCATTCTCTTACTATTGTGTGATGTTTGGATCCTACACTGTTCTTCGTGTTCTTCCTTTCGGGAAGTTCGGTTAAGAAACTAGTTTTTTTTTTTTAAACTTGTCCTAGCCGAGCATGGCACTGTAACTTCCATTTGAACCCTATTTTGATGATTTATATTCAATTAAACGAATCAAAATCAAATTAAAAGTAATGGGTTTGGTTGAAAAGAAAATTGACGATTAATCGATGAAGACGATGCTGAAAGGAAGAAGAAGAAGAGAAGAATTTTTTTCTTCTCAAAACCAGTTCATGTGCGGCTAGGGTAGGGGAGGGTCTGATTTTTGTTTTTTGTTAATAGATTAGGATTAGGTTAAACTTTGGTAGTTATTATTTTAGTTTTAATTTTAATTAGGGTTAAGGGCAAATTGGTAATGTCACTACTTTAGGACATCCTTATAATTATAGGGTAGATGGCCTTGTAAAACAATGGTCCCCCCAAAAAAGAACACCAAATTGGGGTTTACATGGATTAATTGGGGGATATCTGCCGGCATGGTCGATGGATTTCCAGCATTGAAAAACCATGTCGGCAGCTACAGTAAAATATCCCCCAATTGATAGTTTTTTAAAAAAAAGGCTGGTCCCCAAAAAGTTTTTCTATAAAATCATCATCTTATGGATGCTTGACAGGCCCATCTCAAGAGCCCAGAAAAACACAAAGAGAATAATTTCTGCACCACTTTATGGGGCAGCCCCATAATCCATTTGCTAGCTTTGGAGGAAAAGTTTAAAATTTGTGGAAATTGAACTATTGTCCCTCCTTATGACGGGCCTTCACAAATATCCCTAAGGCTCTTTACAAATATCCGTGATGGCAAAATTGAATTTTTTTCTAAAAACCTAATTATTATAATTCCCTATTTAGCCTAATCTCTCCGTTCTTCTTCACTTCTCATAATAGAGAACAAAAATGCATCGCTCCCACCACCATCTTCTCCATGTGTTCTCCACCATCACCATCTCGACTGCCTCCACAACAACCAGAACCTCCACCTCTATTACTCCACCACCGCTATTAACATATATATTATGGTTATGTTTTTTTTTAATTTCAATTTTGTTAATATGTTCTGCTGCTGTTAAATCTAAACCGAGAGATTGAAGGCCGGAAGGTGAAATTAGGGTTCCTGAGATGAAATTAAGATTGGAGTCGAGTTAGATTAGCAAAGAAGATGAAGGATCTGTTCTATTTTGGGCCACAGTTGGTGATGGGAACTGTTGGTGCTGTTTTTATGGGGTTTGAATCTGTGTTCGAGATCGAGTTAAACTAGGTACAAAATTGTGATAGGTTTTGTATTGTTTCTGTGAATAAAGAGAAAAAGGAGTTGATTCGGTTTCCAATTGATCTGAAAATGGTGGTGAAGTCGAGATGTTGGGATCTGAATAAAGAGAAGAAGGAGTTTATTCGATATGCAATCTATCTAAAAATGATGGTGAAGTCGAGATCTGAAAATGGTCTTGAAGCTATTGTTGTTTATGAAGCTACAAGTGATGCTTATTTGTTATTGTTTATATGTTTTTATCGGATCAATTGTTGTTGTTGACCCAATTTTTTATGGATCAACTACGGTTGTTGATCCCATTTATGGGATGAACTCCTGTTATTGACCCAATTTTTTATGGTATCAACTACTGTTGTGATCAAACCAACTCCTATTGTTGACAATATTTTCTTGGATTAGTATAATCATGCTTATAGTTTAAATCATGTAAATTTCTTCCAATGTTGAACTTGTGGTGCAATGGTATACCGTTGTTGATCCCCTAAATTGGATCAACTTCTACTATTGGTTATGTTTTTATTTGGATCAACTACTGTTGTCGATACAAAAATATCTGAACCAGTGGCGGCGGCGGTAGTGGCGGCGGAGGACTAGTATGACGGAAGCGACGAACTAGTGGTGGTGGAGGACTTGTAGTGGTGTAATGGTGGTGGTGAAGGAGTGGTGGTGGCGGTTGGTAGGTGGTGGTTGTTGAACGGTGGTGGTGGAATGGTAGTTGAATATTGGTGGTGGTGGTGGTGATGAAGTGGTAGAGGAAGAAATTTGTTCCATTTTGAAATAAAGAAAAATATTATATGAGTGAGGGTATTAATGTAATCTAATCTTAAATGGATAAGGTTATTAAAAAGTAGGAACATATTTATTGTTTGTATAAGGATATATTTATTGGGTTTCAAAAGTAAAGACATATAAATAATGTACCCTTGAAATCTTACTATAGAGTGACGGTGGGTTGTTTTTTTCTTTTTTTTTTCTTCCGAAGAAAAGTTTAAAATTTTGTTTCAAAGATAAAAGCCAGTCTGGCTCAAGAACTCCACACCCAATATTCTTACAAATGCAACCAAATGACAATCAATTTAATAGGTAAATGCCAATACAGAGATAACTACTTAACATGTGTTTAAAAATAAAATGCCAGACCAGTTGGTGATGAGTTTTCTGAAAGGTGTTGAGCAAAACCAATTGCAATGATATTTCCATATATAAAAGTCGTTGAGGAATGCTATCACAATGAGCCGTGTAAAGAAGAAATTCAATATGCTCCACGACAACTACAAGATGACACTTATTCCACGACAGATGCTCTTAAGACGATCAACATCGGTACAGAAAAAACCCCTAAACCCATCTCAATCAGTTCAACTGTATTACTAGAGGAACGAATGAGATTGGTAAATCTACTAAAATAATATCAACATATTTTTGCATGGGATCACAAGGAGCTTCCAGGCATAAATGACAAGTTGGTCACTCATCATATTCACATCACCCCTGGTTCCAAGCTTGTCAGACAACCACCCAGCCAATTCAGACATGAAGTTGATTAATAGATCAAAGGATTACCAACCTAGGGGAAACTTTGAATACGGGCCTTGATCGTTTGTACAGACAGACTTTGGGTGCTAAGATCCAAAGTCGATAGGGAAACAACCCTAATTGTATGCTAAGGTCCCCAAGAAATCACTTAGTGGAAAAGGAAGTGATCGAGCTATGACAATCAGGAGGTGGGCTTGGAAGCATCCATCCTTTGAAGAAAGCGTAATAGCTCACTGGTCTAGCTCCATGAAATTATCAGCAAAGAGACCGCCAATACCAAAATGGAATATCAAGTTTGGTCACTTTGAACTAGTTTCGTTACATAGATTGGCTTGTTCGAGGAAGCTATAATTGAATCCTATTTTGAACTACTGGCATGGGGGTTTTCCAGAGAAGTCTGAGATTGGGCATCTGATCCGGGGGAGTGTGCGCGGGTTATCAATATCTTTCCTTGCCGTACAGGAAGTTAGCCCACATATGTAAATGAAATGACTTTGTAGGCGCAGGGGACCACAAAGCAGCGACTCTTATGACCTTCAGTTTAGGGTGTCCCAACCGATCAAATTTTATTTAAACACATTTCCAGTGTTTTCAAATTCCAACCCTAAACAAGGTGGTCGCGTTGTTTAGGGAAGCTCGAACGATCCAGACTATCCAAAACGGTCTCAGAAGCATCACGACCGTCCAACTTTTCCAGCCTGGTTGGATGGCTTGGATCTTCCTACAAATGATTAAGGAAGAGACAACATGTTCATTGGTGGCCCATATTTCCTCTTGGTCAATCGATTTGTCTGCAACAAGTCTATAGGGCGCTCAACCATTTGCATAAACTCGAGAAAATATGCTATGTTCAAAACCCTAATTGGGGTCACGGCAGCATAAAACTATCACAAATCAATCGTGTTAGTCCAACTTAGCTAGCCTAATTGGACGACTTAGATCACGCTTCCAACGATCAAGTGGGTGCACATGAGTTTACCACCGGCCCAATTTTATCCCCACTCGATCGACTTTCCCAAAGGAAGTCAATGGCACACCATACCACTTGATTGAATGATCGCTGTCGTAGGCATGAAAAATAAATTACACTTTCTTACTACTCAAAATATATAATATAGCAAGGGCAAGAAATGATCGTTCCCACAGAGAGGTCTTGGGTTGTCAATATGTTATGGTTTCGTATAAGTAACAAGGGGGGGTTTTCTGATTTTTATAAACTAAAAGTAAAATAAAAGCAAACAAAACAATAAAGCACACAAATCAAGGTTGTGAGAATATTGGTCAAAGATTTCATCTTCAATTGTAAACAAGTATTGACTCATATTTAATCTCGATATCATCAAAAGTCCTAGAATACCTTATTGCAAGAATACTCCATAAATTTCATAAGTTATCACACTTCCATGTAAAACGATGCAAGTATGAATACTACCTAGAGAATAATTCAACGCCTTGCGCTAATCAAGTAATTCCCAAATAACATTAAGATTTGTGAAATAGGCTAATCAATGCAATTAAAATACATTGCGCAAACAATTCAAACAAAGGTCAATTTCTATATATGATTACAAGAGTGTATCACTACAAACCGTAATCATATCATGCCACTCGTATTCAAGGTTATCGCTTGATGATGAAACCTAAATTAGCTATAGATATGGATGTGAGTTCAATCAATTATAGAATTAACTAAACAAACATTCAATCATATTGCAATACATCAATCATGCAATTATTATACGCAGTAGAAATCAAACGATAATATTGAGAGAAAACTAATTCAAAAAAAATCAATAACTTGGTTGCAAAATCCAACTACATCTTGAACCAATAATAAAAACTTAGTTACTTGTGTTTTTGGAAATCATCGTAGGAAACAAAGAAGAAAACTATCATGTGAAACCCTAAACAATAAAGTAGCTGTCCCGCCTAATGGAGATATCTCCGCTCTTTTTTTTTATTATTTTCCTTCCTATAACCGACTTCTAAAATTAACCCAAAACCAAACATAGGCCAACTGTATCTATGGCTTAGAAACAACCCATAAAAATAAAGACCACAATTCTGAGCCTATCAGGTCCATGATTTGATATGGTTGTCAGTTTTGTGAAACTGACAAGCCAGCTTAGCCTGAGCTATCACCCCATACTTCTGCCAGTGATCAACTCCTTACTTGCACATTCATTCAACCATAGTAATTCATTCTCAACAAGTTCTTTGATTCATCACATAATATCTTATATCAATAACTACTTTTAACAGCAGCACACCCCATTGCGGAAACAACAATAACCTTTAGCCTATCTCCATTTTAGCTTCATAATTCCCTGTATTTCCGAGCTCTCTCCGATCTCTATGCCCAACTCCAGATCCTTGCGCTTCAAGTTCTAACCATTTCCTTCGTTCTGTAGCTCTTTCCTGCCTCATTCTTCTCAGCTCACTGCCACAAATCAGATGCACCAATGCCATCTCCTGCAGCTTCATTATCTTATATCTTGGCATGTTTGTAGCTTGAACCCTAACATACATATATATCAGCTTCATTTGCAGTGGTTCAGTATTCATTTTGTATCTGTTGCGGGACTTCAACTCCATATTATGCTCATCTCGCAGATGCCAAACCATTTGAATCCATTACCACTAGAATCCACAGCAGCAACAGTTACAACACCTGTACCACACACTCTCTTTCTATATAGAGCACGATCAATTCCATATTTGTAATTGTAGATGCAACTCCGGCCATGAACTGATTTGCAAACCCATTCCAGTTCCTTGAAACATCTCCACCAATAAAGCCTCAATTCAAAACCTTACAGCTCCACCAGAACCACTTCCAACTACAGCTGCAATGCCACTCCGATCTCCCGACATGCTTTTCAGACAGACATGAAGAAATAAAAGCATAAATGAGAAATAATCCGCCTCTAACAGTAGTTGCACATGAAATGACACTTTTGCACTGTTTCTTCTTCTTTTGCTCCAAATGACTCCAAAGTACCTAAACACTCAAAAGCAAACATAAGATACATAATTTACAAGAAAACTTAGCAAAGAAAGCATAAATAATAGATAAATATTAAGGTATTTTAGATACCTATCATCGAACTAGGGTGAATATGGCCGTCTCTAAACTCTCATTGGCGTTTGCGTCAATCCACTACTGTCGTAAATCGATCACAACCATCCATCTTTTCCGGCCTAATTGAGTGGATTAGATCTAATTTTAGGTAGCCCAGGAGATATCAACATGATTTCCATAAACCCACCTCTACACATAGCCGACCGGCCTGTTCGAACTAGGGATCGATGTCCTGGAATGTTCGCCAAAAGAGGGGTTGGACGTGTAGCTTCAAACCCTAAAAAATAATCAGTGGCAGTGTTTAAATTCCGCTAATCATCTTGTCCGACCAACTTTTCCAGCTTGGTCGGACGGTTTAGATCAAATTCTAGATGGTCAGGATGGTGACGCTACGATCACCAGCTACCCCTCATCCACGAGCAGTGATCGTCCAAGTGATGGCGTGTTATTAGAATCACCAAACGATCACCCAAAGGTGGTCGATCATGCTACCTTCTTTAAGAGGCTTAATCCGCGACTTACTCAATCAAGCTCTAAAACAACGATGTTTCATACGCATCGATTAATTTTATCTCCTAAATTGCGATGCTTTATATACATCGAATACATATGATATTTTATGTCGGCCTTATAAACAACTTAGTTGCTTTACCTAATAACACCATATGCTATTCTTTGCGGAGAGTCCCATGACTTGACCTACTTACTCGAGACATCAAACATGTCACAAACTGGTGGATACTTACTGGGGTATTGGTATGGCGGTTTACAGCATGCGGCATGCAACGCGCCCATTACAAGAACGTGTCAGGAAAATATGAACGGTTAACGATGATGAGAGAAGTGGGCGAAGGAGTGACCACGTGATGATCACCACCTCCTACACAAACCCACTACTCCATCACTTAACATTCTCCACTTCCTACGAGATCAGGGGTGTGCTCAAATGACTTGTATAAATAGGTCGTCAACCTATTTCGACGACAACACAAGTGTTATCAACACAGTATTCAGAAAAAACCAAGAACTGATAGCTTACATTCTATAAGCCAGTTCCATATTCTGATACATGTCATAAAAAGCCAAACCTTCAGAATTCAATATTATGATCTCAAACACCTTCTTTGCTTCCCTCCCTATGATCAACCCCATTTCCTTCACTTTGTGACCGAATTGAATCCGAAACAGCCATTTCTTGGTTTAGGCCAGAATTTTACAGATTGATCTCTTGAATCTAAAATTACTCCAGTGAAGTGCATTTTTTTTAGGGTTTGAATTCGTTTCTCATCAACACACCTAATTTACCAAAAACAGCAGAATCCGTTTTTACCCTCAAATAACTGGCGACCACAGTGAGAGGTTAATCTATTAGTTGCAAAAAGAAATTTATATCTTCATTTCAATTTTTCTCAATTTAGAGCTGGTAGATCTTAGATCCAAAACTCAATCATTCAACCATATTCCATTTTAATCACCGATCCCAATTTTCATTCCATGATGTATCCTTGGAAACCAGATCCTCCAAAAGCCATAAATAACACAAACTCCATGTAAAGTGTGGCCATAATGCTAGAGGATATCCTGGCAAACCAAACAGGTATTACTAGAAGGAAGAGCGAGACATTTCTTCTCCTAAACGATATAGTAGTTCGATTACAAGAAAATTCGGCAAACATTTACACAGAGAGTACCACAAATATCGAAGATAACGCAAAAAATATTGAGTTTTTATCTGAAGTCCGTGCCTTTACCGGCGAAGATGCAGAAAGAACGCATGGCCACACCATGGGACAAAGAATAGACGAGCAACATGATCCAGCTAACGACGGAGGCCCAAAGCAATTCCACAGAGGAAAGGACTTGTTAGGAATTCCATAGCGTTTACAGGATAAGGGAAAGGAGCCATATTATGAAGCATTGCTGGAAGATTTGTATCTCAAAACCCTTGACGAAGTTCAGAAAGCTGTCTAATCCGTAGCGACTTTTCAGCCAAGTGAAGAACTGAATGAAGAAGGAGAAATCAACCAAGGGTCGCACAAGTACATGGGATGGGAATACTCAACTAAGCTGCCTAATAGTGATACTACCGCCAATATGAGGCCCTCAAGAGTAGCTTCATTTCGGCAAAGCTGCCTAACTAAACGAGCCGCGTATATGTTGACACACGCTTGTGCCCAAACTCCATCCTCGAAACGTGATTCGTATAAAATCCAACAAGAGATATCATAATAACATCCGCTAATGCAAGAAAAACCAGACTCAAGATACCCGCATTTCCCATTCTCGATAAAGAAAGTCTTGGAGTTGTTGGAAGTATGGGCGAGACAGAGAAATTCAGCTGCCACCTGTGTGGCGACAACCGAATGATCAAAAAATGATAGATCCGAGATATTTTCATTATCACAGGTTCCTTCACCACCCTACCAGTGAATGCAACGCCCTGAAGCGCATTGTCCAGAAGAAACTTAATTCAGAAGAGTTGCTTCCTTTGTATGAAAATTAGTGTGTGCCATTTTCTTGAAGTGAGTGCACGGGAAGATCCAGTTTCATGTAAATGGAATTTCGAAGAACAAGTAAGTTCTATTAAATAATCTTACGTAAAAGATATCTTTGGAGCTTACTGGGGACTCGATGTCCCACATTGAGAAAGAGATCCAATGATGCTAATCACCTTAAACAACATGTTTATTTTAATCTTTCATTCTTTCCTTTTCACACGATGTTTGTAATTTCACATGACATGTACAACATCGTTAGAGTGATCACATCATTTATACTCGAAGCTAGAATAAAAATCCCTTTCAAAGAAATCTCATCCATAAAGTGATTCACAAAATTTTCTCAAAATGAACCAGTTCAAAAATTCAATCACCTACTAGTTCAAGACCAGAAAACCAAATTGTGAAAGGAATTCCTCACATCACTCAAAACACCTAAAAGGGAAATATAAGAAAAAAAAATATGCAAAGTATTCAATGGAAGTCTTTCAGCAATAACTCATGAAAAGTATTCAAGGGAAGTATTTCAGCAACAACTGATTCTTCTGGGAAAAAGCAGCTTTCATGTTTTGGAGGACTGTCTGTTTCAGATTCAACTCTTTAGACAATTTCTCGATCTCGGCCTCTTGTTGAGCAATGCAATCCATGGAGGGAACTTCATTCATTTCACCTTGCAGCTTCTGGATTTCAAAAAATCCTTCACAGAGCCAAGAGGAATTAAACTCGTACTTCATGAACATGTCTCGGTGGAACTCCCAATTTGAAACTACCTCTTCAGAAATGGTGCGCCCGGTCACGATGCTCATGTCGTGAATAAAAGATAAAGCTTCTTCGACACGTTTTACCAATACAAAGCGACTCTTAAGCTTCTTGAAAGTGGCAATGTGACCATGCTTCTTTCATATCTTGGTATATAACTCCTCATACTTGTCCGACACACTGAATCCTCCAACCAGCACATGATCTATGAAAGGGGCGTCAACAGGAGGGTCAAAAGTGACTCCAGCAGCGGAATACACAACTAATGCTTTGTCAGTCGCCGGAGTCTCTTTAGAGGGAAGCACCTCTACGACCATGGATGTAGCATCTCCAGTTTTTCTCACATTGTCGCTCCCTTCACCCTCAAGGTTGGTTTCTGTCACGGTCTCATCTCCTAACTCGCTGAAACGATCAGGCTACCTGCCACACTTGGAGACGCTTCTTTCATCACCGATCGAGTTTTCGTCATCACCTTCAAGAGGTTTAGTATCACCGGATTTCTCTAAATCTGCGTTACGACCACGTGCCAGCCTCGTAAAAGAATTTTCTTTTCTAAGACCCTGATTTTGAATAAGAAGCACATTTAGCAAGGTTTGTTTTTCAAGATGAGTAAAATCAGTAAATCAAAGAAGGAAAAGTCTAAAGTACCTGCATATGAGGAAGAATTGAAAACCACCGGTCTACTTGCCTACTTATTAGACCTCACTCCTATATCCTGGGGACTGCAGTCATCAGAAGCTCTATCCCTGGTTCTCTTGCCCAGGAGCGGCTTCAATCTTTTATGAAAAAACGGGGGTCTAACAACCACACCTAATATTTCTAATTAGCAATCTATATGGACAAACTCCGTTATACTTTTATGAGAATCAACTAGACAGTTAGACTCAATCAATAAAAAGTATATCAAAGAGTTTATATCTCTATATCTTGATTTAAATCTTACTCAAGAAAACTGCGAGTCTCAATTTAAATACAAGAGAGATAAACTTGGATGGTACCAAAAACCAATATCCAAGTGTCAATCAATTTAAATCAACAACCAAAAGGTCGGATATTCTAATTGATTGAACAATGCACAAACTTTATTATTTCAATTATATAACAAATATATACAAAAAAGAAATAACACATATAACAGAATTTTGTTAACGAAGAAACCGCAAATGCATAAAAACCCCGGGACCAAGTCCAGATTAAACATACATTGTATTAAGCCGCTACAGACACTAGCCTAATCCAAGCTAACTTCGATCTGGACTGTAGTTGAACCCCAATCAATCTCACACTGATCCAAGGTACAGTTATGCTCTTACACATTTGATCCCAGCAGGATACTATGTACTTGATTCCCTTAGATGATCTTAACCACAACTAAGAGTTGCTACGACCCAAAGTCGAAGACTTTAATAAACCAATCTGTATCATACATAAAAGTCTACGGTAATAGATAAATATGTCTCCTACGAATATACCTACGAGTTTTGTTCCGTATTTTGATAAATCAAGATGAACAAGAACCAATTGATAAAACCAAACTTATATTCCCGAAGAACAGCTCAAGTTTATCAATCACCTCACAATAGTCTTAATCGATGAAGCGAAAAAAGATATTGTGGAATCACAAACGATGAGAGGAAGATGTTTGTGGCTAATTTTATATCTTGCCTATCGGAGATAGAAATCTCAAGCCAATTATTACGATTGTACTCATACGATAGAAACAACAAGATCAGATCACACAACTACAATAAAAGTAGTATCGGTCTGGCTTCACAATCCCAATGAATTCTTTAAGTCGTTAACCTGGTTTAGAAGAAGAAACCAAAGGTTAAAGGAGAATCGACTCTAGATATGAAACTAGTATCACACGTAAGGTGTGGGGATTAGGTTTCCCAGTTGCTAGAGTTCCCCTTATATAGTCTTTCAATTAGGGTTTGCAATCAATGCTAGCTTAGTAACAAAGCATTCAATATTCACCGTTAGATGAAAACCTGATTAGATTCAAGCTAATATTTATCAACCGTTAGATAGAAAACATAGCTTGTTATACACACATGTAATGCACGTTTGTAGGCTTATGAAAACAGTACCCAAACTTGTACATTAGTTGGTTCAACAATAGTTAACCAAATGGTTAGCCATATGATAACTTTCATATCAACCATATTCTTCTTCACCATAACTAGTTCAAATAACTCAAATGAACTAGTTAGAGAGTTGTTCAATTGCTTAGATCTTTATGTACTACACAAGACATAATTGAAGCAAAAACAATTTGAGTCACTCGAATCGGTTCATGAACTATATAGCCACGGTTTGCAATAGCATTCCTTAGCTTATAAATATGAGTTCACAAACATCGTTTTTAAACATAACCTACTCAAGTTTGCGGACTGGGTTCGCGGACTTAAGTTCCCGGATGGAGTTCATAAACTCCAGTAGAAATTCTCGGGTTTGAGAACTTCACCAGTTCGCGGACTTAACCTCACGCACTTCTCCAGTTCTCTTGATCAACGAAGTTCGCAGACTTTGGTTCAAGGAATAAGGACTTTTACACATATGTGTTTCCACAACAATGCTTATATCCTCCAATGGTTATATTGTCTAAACTCTTATTTCAATTATTGAAACATTCTTAGAGGACGTTATATAGTTGTTATTCACAAACCATTTTTTGTCAGAGAAATTTTCAAGGTGATTGAAACTTAACATTACTTTCGTTACTAGGTAATGATGAACTTGGATAAAGCGAAAGCTTTACCAACACATATTTCGAGAAATAGATAGGCGAGGTATACTCGGCTCGAAATACCAAATGTGTATAACCTTAGTCTATATAGTAAAACGGCTTTTGTCTCAAGAGAGGAGATAGAGTAGATATACTTTTGAATGATTGATAAGTTCAAGTCTCCACATACCTTTTAGTCAATGAAGATCCACCAGTTCCTTGAGTAGTCCTTCGTATTGTATGATGATTTCCATGGAGTTCTTGAGCTCAACTACACTTTCTATCTTAGTCCGAGACCTTAGCTATAGTAGACTAGAAATCAAGACTTATAGTTTTGATAACTAACATTGACAAACATGCTTGATATAGCAATGCATGTGAGTTCGACCGAGCAATGCTCTAACAATCTCCCCCTTTGTCAATTTTAGTGACAAAACTATCAATACATATGGAATACAAAAAATATATAAATAAACTTTGTAACTCCTATTCCATATGTCTAATCTTCATCATTACTCGAAATATTCGTCATTTCCAAGTACTCCAATGATCCCAAAGGTTGTAAGTTTAGCATTATCGTTGCTGAAAATCCATAATTATAACAACGAGAAAACAAGAGTTCCCAATCATTGTTATACAATGTCATAGTATCATTACACAACGTCGAAGTCCAATTGCATCACAACTTCAACAATAATACTATGGTCATATGTCACTCCCCCTTAGTCAATACTCAATCTCACATGGAAACCACTCCCCCTTACATAATGATCCGAAAACCATATGTATTTATAGTGTGAACTACATATTAATTCTCCCCCTTTTTGTCAATAAAATTGGCAAAGATACAAGAACGGGATCCTAATGAAATTTCCGCAAGAGACGTTTCTTGACCAAAGGTAAATGTATATATCATCTTATTTAGTTGCAATCATAAATTCGAAGCTAAATGCATTCTTTCAAGGAGTCTATAAAGATACAAGATGACCCCTATAATATTCCACAACCGCACTCCCCACAAAGATTTGGCAATTAAGCACAAGTTCAATTAAGAACTCTCCCCCATAATATGTTATTCCCGAAAGAACAACAAGAGCGACCTTAATTTCAAAAGAAAATAAGTATTTATTTGGACAAAACCAATTACATACAAGTATGAATTTGAATCCAAAAATATTAAATTAACCATAAGCGAAATCATAATTAATTTAACCAAATATGCTCAACACAAGTAAACTTATGGAGACTTAAAAATCCCAATTAGATTAATCACAAGAGAACCCATAATTAATCTAATCGGAATACACAACTAACTAATAATAAGAGTAATCAATTTAATTGTTTATACTCACATAAGAAAACTTATGGAGTTGTAGTTGCAGGAGATCCCACAATACATCCCTCAAAAGAATTCATAATAATCAACACATATTTATGATCAAGAACAACACTTTTTATTAATGGATTCTAGAAGTATTATAGGAAAGAAATGAAATCAAGATTACAATCTCTATTTTGGAATTTCTCTCTCCTCAAAACTTTCTCAACACTCCAAAATTAATCTCTCCTTCCTTAAGCCTATTCAGCTCTTTATATAGTGTATAACATAATGGATGACAGGTAAGTTGACCTTTATTTTCGGATCTGGATTGCGATATTCTCGCAAGCTTACAAGTGTTATTTTCGCAAACATTCTAAATTTCGCTGGATCATCACACTTTTCCCATGTTTAGGCCGACGTCGTCTATTACATCACTTATGTAATTATTTTGCGACGGCTTCGCAACATTGTTGATGAAGATTTCGCAAGTGTGTTGTTGTTGCGATATTCTGATCCTACATCTTGCCTCTTCTCATGTCTTCTCTGCGAAGGAGAGAATGCCATGTGAATTTGTATTTCAGAATGCCGCAGCTTTTCATCTTCCCATATTATTCCCCCGACAAGATTCCGTGAATTAATTATGACCGCCTACACGTGTCAAAAACTCCTATACTCACCGGCATGTTCGTTGTCATCCAGTCATCATTATTTTGTCTATTTAAGGAGAGATCTAGTAGAGGGATAATTTTCTTCTTTTACTTCTCCATCTTCTTCATCTCTACACTCTCTGTAAGTTCTCTTCGTCTGCAATTTTTTCTCTTGAAGATTCATCTGCTACTGCTTTCATGGAGTTATCAAGGTAGATATTCTTATGATTTTGCTAAAACCGATCTTGCTTAATTTTTTTTTTTTTACTCGATCAATAATAGATTTTATTAAACCAAAGAAATTTACAAAAAACAGCCAAAGGATATCCAGCCCAATAAATAAAAACAAAAAGAAGAAAAAAAATAACCCACTACAAATCAAAAAAAAAAAGAAAATAGAATAGGCCCATTTACATTAAGCCCCAAGAATTTCAGCCATATATGAAGTAATTAACTCCCGAGACTTCCAATTCTTTGATGAATTTTGGCTTCTTTAAGAATTTTTGATTCTCTCCTTTATTCATCCCAGCTCCCCTTATTGGCAATGCATTAGCTGTGATATTTATTTCTTTATAACTGTGAAAAATAGTCATCTGCATAGAAGTTGTTGTTATTCTACTCCATCTGGATTTCAGGTTCCAAGGAATGTTACCTTTAAGGAAGGTTATCACTGCTGTTTTGGAACTAAACCTGATAATTAGACTCTGAATTCATTTCTTGATAGCCCATTCAGTAGCATATGTTACTGCCATTAACTCAGCTATGAAAGAAGTAGCAATCCCTAATCCTCTTGTTTCAGCAAACAAAAAAGCTCCTTCCTGATTTGTACCGACAAAACCAATCCCAGATGCTCCTGGATTTCCCCTTGCTTTACCCATACAACACACCAATATTTGATTTCTACCAGGTAATTCAAAATTCAGCTGCATAATATTCTGTCTTCTCAATGGTCTGTTCTTCATATTAAATTTTTTGAATACTTGAAAATCATAGCTACAGTCCTACATTTGTCCAATAATTCTAGTTTCACATTCTTTTGTGAATTTAAGAATTTTACTCTTGAGAGTACTAACATATGGTTTTACTCCTTCAAATACAATTATATTCCTCAGAAACCATAGCTTCATCATTGTTATTGATGCTGATAAAATCCACACTTCTTGAACTGCATTGCTCTTAGAACCAACAAAATTCATTACATCTCCATAAGATTGAGGATTTGTGAACAATAACATACTCCCCAACCATTTCCAAATGATCTGACTAAAGTTGCAGAACCATAAGATATGATCTAAATTCTCAGTATCATTTGCACACAAATAACATTTTGAAGCTAAACTGTAGCCTCTCCCCTGCCATTTACCATCTGTAGCACAAAGACCCCTTACCAGTTTCCAAATATTGCTAGTTGTGGACGGATGAAGAATATGGTGCCAAACCTGATGGTTATTTTCAATGATGTTGTAGTAAAAGGTTCGTTAAGACTTGTGAAGGAAGATTTTTTAGATTTTAATTTTTTATAAATAAAAATAACAAACTCAATTAAAAAGTGTTGTGAAAATTATGGAAAGACTGTGGCTAGGATTCCACAAAATATTCAAATTCATGTAATTTACTTATTTATTCTTAAACCATTATAGCTCATTCAATAAGAATTTTGACTCCATTTCTTTGCCTAAGGTAGATTCTTAAAATATTAATTGTAAATCTTAAGCATGGCATATCAAAAGAATTAATCCTAGGCATAAACCATCAAACGAAATGACAATTAATTAAGAACAATCTTTTTCTAATTCTAGTTTAATGCAAATAGTCAAATAAAGAATTAAATAGATTTACCACATTCGTGAAATTTGGCTTCCTCCATCGCCCAGAGGATGGGTTTAACTTCTCATGTTGGAAACACACTCAAAATAATTTTTCATTGCTAAAAAGTCCTTACAAGAGGTGAAAATATAATGAAACCGAAAATTGCAACGGAAATAAGTGTTGCTAATCAACTGTTACAGAGAACAATAATAATAAAGTGCTGCAAAAACTATTTGTCTGTCGCCGAGAAAACTGTTACAAATCTGAGTAATAATGACAGTTATTTAACGACTGTCTTGAAGCGTTTGTTCTTGGTGTTCTTCAGCAGCGGAACTGTTTTCTCTGCAACTTTGATTTTCTTGATTCTCTCGTCTCTGTTCTAGCCCCTATCACTCCATAACCTTCTCTTCGACCTTAGAAACTCCTTTATATCCCACATGCCTAAGAATATCTCGTTATTAATCCCCCAATCCTAGTAAATGCGAATAATTTCTTTTTATTGCTCTCGGATATTCACGAGAAAATAATTTCCCTTCTTGTTGTTTCACGCGTCTACAACTTCCAAACCTTCCTTGTTTACCTCCTCCATCATTCTACATTGACTCAACATACTCTAAACACGCCAGAACTGCAAACTAACTTGGAAAATCCCGAGCATATTTCACGTACGTGTGTATACCCTGTATCTCTTCTTCTTCAACGTGAGTCCGTTTCAATCGAATCCAACGATATTACTAACCCTATTTTGGTAAACCAGGCCATAGTCAATCCATCTGCGCAACAAAATCTCCAAGAATGTCCCCCAATATTAACCCAGATGAGTACGATGTAAACCAAATTTATAGAAATATTTTCCCGCCAAAATGATTATTCACGAAGATGAAGGTGGATATCCCTTAGCCAAATCCGGTGTGTGAATAGCATTGGGTGCCGAATAGTTAATCAGGTGCCCCTTAGTAATTGAGTGCCCCTTATCCAAAGTGTGGGGGGTGCCTTTATCACTTTTCTCCCGGGGGGTCCACACAAGTGTATTCCTCCAAAAACACCTACACAAACATAGAAACGCCATAATAAGTAAAAAATCAAGCACTAACAATAGAGACACTGAGGAAAATTCAGACACAAAAATGTGTCTATCAAATACCCGCCAAACTTATTATTTGCTAGTCCCGAGCAAATCTAAAAAATAAAATGACTACACTTAGCACGTGCATCAAGCCGTTAAACCACTAAGTGGCCCTAGTGGCGGAGTGTTGTCTCCGGAGGGTTTACCAGAGGTGTACCCACAAAATCTTTACTCCAGACCCTAGATATCTACGTAGAACCTTGGAAGGCACTAAAGAATCTCCTTGGTTGGCATACTTATTGACTACAAGAGGAAGTACCCTGATGCGAAATTCCAATTGTTGTACACGAGTTTGCACTCAAGCATACTAAAATTCATATAAAGTGACAGAGCTCTACTCAGATAGTTTCTGGACATCATAAACCGGAGTCAACCAATCACATGGATAGATTAAGAGGATGTAGAGAAAAACGTGGATGATGTTTGACTAAGGTGAACCTATCCTAATGGACTGAGATACTGGTCTGGACTAATATCAACACACTGGCATATACAAGGGGACCAGTGGTCGATAATCCTAACTCTAGGTCAACTCAGCTGGCATATACAAGGGTACCAGTGGTCGACTTTATTATATTTATTCCGGTTGGTCTAGTGGTCTGGTCTCATTTTTATTTTATTTTGGTATCTCAGTCACTTTATTTCACCCTAGCAATGGTAAAAACAAAAATAAAAGAAGTGATCAGGATTCTTTCGATGTTTCCATCACGAGGATATGGCGAAAGTACCATGTTTTCTTTTTCTAACACCTGAGCTCTGTGCTTTTATGAATAGACTCTTCTAGATGTTTCCATCTAATCAGATTGGTTCCTCAACTCCTACAACCAAAATGTTTCCATCCATTTAGATTGGTTAGTGCCGACCTTAATAAACATAAATTTCTAGGATCTGGAGTTTATTTTATTTAAATTGAAACTAAAAAGTTTATCCCATACCCCCGAACTTAAATCTAACATTGTCCTCAATGTTCTAATGATGAAATTAAAAACATGAACAAGGAGAAACCGTTACCACTAGAAGGAAATGAGGAAAATATTACCGTGTTGCAAGACAAGGGATACCTCCCAAGGAGTGCTATGTTTAAATTCTTCAGCCAGACATCAAATACCTAAAAAAGGATCTTCACCTTCCAAAGTCATACACCAATAGCCGAAATAGTTGTGGGTCCATAAGACCAAATAGAGTTAACACCTTCTTTTCAGAAAAATGAAAAGAAGAAGCACATCCTCATCTAAGGTTTCTGTCAAGACAACTGTGTTTATCTGGGGAAAATAACAAAGCTTCATATGTGTGTCTAATAAAAAGAGATTTATCCGAAATACTGGCCTCTAATACCTGGGTCACCTCCTGGACAGTATCAGGAGGATCGGGTTGCGGAGTCTGAATAGAGTCAAGTAATATCTCAGACGCACAAGGCTCGAGTCCCAAGTTAGGGACTTCAATTAGGGATACGTGGCAATTACAAGAACCATCACTACCCCCCAACTTAGGGTTTTCACTACTCACAGACAAACCTCTAACTATTTCTTGAATTTCTGGATTCTCAAAGTCCCTAAAGTACTCAAGAGCTTCTTATAGTTCTCTACCCCCAAACTTAGGGTCATCATTAGTGCCTGAATTTCTGGGTCCGTAGAGTCTTTAAAATACTCAAGGGATTCTTCTAAAGATTGATCACACATCTGGTCTAAGAGATTGGTTTCCTCAAATTCATCTAAAGAATCTCCCAGTAAAGTGTCATGCCAATTATCTTGAACTAAATCCTGAACTAAAGTGCTAATCATATTAATTTCTTCTAAATCATCATTCTCAGAAGGTTGTCTAGTAACATTAAAGTCATTTAGTTCAGTAGTCATATTACCAAAGGATATGTTCATAAGCCCGGTCCTACAGTTGATGATAACGTTAGCTGTGGCTAAACATTGGCGACCTAAAATTACCGGGATTTGAGTACTTGGGTCTCGAATAGGCTGGGTGTCTAGAACAACGAAATCCAATGGATAAATAAACTTATCAACCTCAATCAGAACATCCTCTATGACACCACGAGGGACTTTGATAGACCTATCAGCTAATTGTAGTGTCATTTTAGTCGGTTTCAACTTACCAAGACCTAGCTGGGTGTAAACATGATACGGGAGTAAGTTAACACTAGCTCCTAAGTCAAGTAAATCTTTATTGACCATGTGATCACCAATCACACAAGATATGGTGGGGCATACAGGGTCCTTATACTTAGGGGTGTTTGGTTCAGAAGAATGGAGCTTACTTGACCGGCTAAAAAGGCTTTCTTTTGGACATTAAGCTTACGCTTTCGTGTACAAATATCTTTAAAGAACTTGGCATAAGCAGGCATCTTCCTAATTGCTTCTCACAATGGAATGTTAATGTTCACCTGCTTAGATATTTCCATTATCTCGTTGAAAGTCGACTCCTTCTTTGTTGGGGCTAACAAATGTGGATATGGGGCTCTAGGCACAAAGATAGTCCTATCAGGAATTTCTTAGGACTCCTTAGAAATTGTTTCAGTTTCCTCAGCTACGGGTTCCTCTTGGGAAGTAGAAGGTGGAACTACAACATGTTCACTTTTAGGCATGGTGACCTTATTGTCAACTTTCTTTCCACTCCTAAGTGTTGTAATAGAATTCACATGATTGTACGATTTATCTCCTTTAGGGTTAGGATCAGTATGACTAGGGAACCTTCCATATTATCTCTCACTTATATACTTAGCTATCTGGCCAACTTGAAGTTCTAATTTAGCAAGAGTCTGGGAATTATTTTTCAAATTCTTCCTGGTTTCTTGTTGAAAGCTAAGGTGGTTATTTGATAACATATCATGGTTCTTTACTAGCATAGTAAGAGTTTCTTCTAAGGTAGAGATCTTTTTCTCGGAAGTGTTTTGAAACTGGGTTTGACCTGAAGGGTTGTTATTATAATCAAAACCTGGGGGAGGATGAGTATTACTAGACTGACCTGTATTATCGCCCTTAGACCAAGAAAAATTAGGATGGTTTCTCCAACCAGGGTTGTAGGTCTCTGAGTATGGGTCGAACTTCTAACTGTTTGCAAACCTAGCATTGTTATAAACAACATGGGCTTTCTCTTCACTAATGTCACCTTCCCAAAACGAGCTATTGGGTTCTATTCCACAACTAGAGACTTGAGAGGCTCTAATTCTATCATTAGGTTCAACAAGGGACCTATTTTTAGACTGAGCCATTTTCAAAGATTCTAACCTTCTAAACAAAGCAGCGAACTTAGCAGCTGACCCAAATCTTGTATCGACCACATTGGTGCTATTTCTATTGACCAAGAGTTTTTTAGGGGGTTCAACACAAGACTCCCACTGTTGGGATTTTTCAGCTACATCTTCTAAGAAGGAAAATGCATCATCAGCGCTTTTACTTGTGAATAAACCAACACACATAGACTCGACCATGGCTTTGGTCGAATAGTCTAAACCTTTATACAGAATTTTAACTAGTTTCATTTTTTCGAACCCATGGTGAGGAAATTGCGACAAAAGATCATTAAATCTCTCTAAAAACCTATAAAGGGATTCTCCTTCTTGTTGCATACTGGCACTAATTTTCTGCCTAAAAGATGCGGTTCTATGCTTAGGGAAAAACTTTAAGTAGAAAACAGCAGTAAGTTGATCCCATGTTTCTATAGACCCAGATTGTAGATTATTTAGCCAGGACTTGGCTTTATCTCTTAAGGAAAAGGGGAACATCCTAAGTTTCTAGAATTCATCAGTAAGGTCCTTAATCTTAATTGTTCCACAAATTTCTTCAAAGTCCCTAATGTGAAAGTAAGGGTTTTCATCATCTTTTCCTAAAAATATAGGGATCATCTGAAGAATACCAGGATTCAACTCATAAGTAGTCGTAGAAGCTGGTAATTTAATGCACGATGCTCGGTTGGTCCTAGTTGGGTACATGTAGGCTTTCAAAGTAGCCATTACTGGCACAATTGAAGTACTAGGGGTAGTTTCTTCACGAAGAGACAGATTCTCAAAACTGAAGTTTCCAAAAATGGGGCTCTCAAAAGAAGTGTCTTCGAGCTCCCCGCCTTCACAAGAAGAACTACTAGGTTTGCCACTAATCAAACGACCTAGAGTGTTTCTTTTCCAATCCCGTTCTATAATGACCTCAGGCATACACTAGAAAAACAAAACAAATAAATAAATAATCCTAAAGAAGGGTAAGTTCTAAGCAAACACAAACAAGGCTGACTCCACCAAAGCAAACCTAGAGATTTCTAGCAAACAAAAAGCATGATGGCTCCACTTAGATTGTTTTCTAGACCAGCTTCTAATCCTTCAAAAGGGAATTCGTTACAATCTGAGCAAACCCCTCTGGAATCAATCCAAGTTTAAGTAAGATGAATAGAGGCTAAGTAACCTGCGTGGAGCTTTGATACCCAAGGCCTCACCGCATTACAAGGCGGCGCAGTCACGCATTCAACTCACAGAAACCATCATGAACTTCGAAGTATGCTTAAAGAGTAACCAATATTTTTCGAATAACTTTCCTAGTAAGCTCGTTACCCTATCAGTCTCGTTCTATTCCAAATTTTAAGCTTAGGTTCACGTTTGGTATCGTTTTCCTAAGGCGGACAAGAAGGGAACGATGATGAAATCCGAACCCTTATATTGTATGGCAAGTCCTTGTCCTTTACTAGGAATTTAAAACAGCCGTATTCAAGTCCTCAGCATATATGCAAACGAAGGAATACAATAACTCGCTGACAGGGGATTCGCGAGTGTTTCAACAAACTTACCTCCCATTCCTGATGGGGGATACAATATCTTAATCACCGTCCTTATTTAACGACTGTCTTGAAGCGTCTGTTCTTGGTGTTCTTCAGCAGCGGAACTGTTTTCTCTGCAACTTTGATTTTCTTGATTCTCTCGTCTCTTTTCTAGCCCCTATCACTCCATAACCTTCTCTTCGACCTTAGAAACTCCTTTATATCCCACATGCCTAAGAATCTCTCGTTATTAATCCCCCAATCCCAGTAAATGCGAATATTTTATTTTTATTGCTCTCGGATATTCACGATAAAATAATTTCCCTTCTTGTTGTTTCACGCGTCTACAACTTCCAAACCTTCCTTATTTACCTCCTCCATCATTCTACATTGACTCAACATACTCTAAACACGCCAGAACTGCAAAATTAACTCGGAAAATCCCGAGAATATTTCACGTATGTATCGTATACCCTGTATCTCTTCTTCTTCCACGTGAGTCCGTTTCAATCGAATTCAATGATATTACTAACCCTATTTTGGTAAACCAGGCCATAGTCAATCCATCTACGCAACAAAATCTCCAAGAATGTCCCCCAATATTAACCCAGATGAGTACGATGTAAACCAAATTTATAGAAATTTTTTCCCGCCAAAATGATTATTCACGAAGATGAATGCGGACATCCCTTAGCCAAATCAGGTGTGTGAATAGCACTGGGTGCCGAATAGTTAATCAGGTGCCCCTTAGTAATTGAGTGCCCATTATCCAAAGTGTGGGGGGTTCCTTTATCACTTTTCTCCGGGGGGTCCAAATAGCACTTCTAGAGCAACTTTTTCCACACAAGTGTATTCCTCCAAAAACACCTACACAAACATTCATAATAAGTACAAAATCAAGCACTAACAATAGTGACACTGAGGACAATTCAGACACAAAAATGTGTCTATCAAAACCTTCCTAGTCCATACTTCTTTTGCATGGTGTTTTCTAATGACCTCAGCTGCAGATTTTACAGTAAAGTCACCAGATAAAGTAGATGACCATATTCTCTTATCCACTCCTGCTGACAAAATGGGCAACTCTTCAAGTTGAAAGTATTTTAACATTTGCTATGGAATAACCCATTTGCCATCCATTATAAATTCAACCACCTTCCTACTTCTTGTATCTTTTATATAATTATCTTCTGGAAATATGTCATTTAATGGTCTATCTTTAATCCACACATCATTAGAAATTGAGATGCTTTCCCCATTTCCAACCACCCACCTGGTGTGCCTGTTAACATCTTCCATTACCCATTTAAGCCCAGGTAGAATTGAAGATTTCTTGTAACCAGCTTTCAACTCTCCATTAGCATTAAAGTATTTTGCCCTCATAAACACAACCCATTCAGCCTCTGATTCAAGCAATTTCCATAATAATTTCATTAGAAAAGATTTATTCACTATTTCTAACCTTTTGATACCCAAACCACCTTCCTCAATGGGTACACAAACCTTATCCCATTTTAGAGTAATTGCTTTTCTAGTGCCTGATTCCCCTGACCAAAGAAAATTTCTTATCAGTTTATCACATTGTTTCACAACCTTATCGGGCCACTTATACACTGCCATATTATATATGGGTATACTGCTTAGGACAGACTACACAAGAGTTAACCTATCTTTAAAAGATAACATACCCCCTATCCAACCTGATAATATGTTTTGAATCATTTCCACCACACCCGAAACAGTACTTATTTTCACTCTCCCTGGTTGCAGAATTACCCCCAGATATTTGTCAGGTAGCTTTGTCAGAGGCATGTTAAACTCATCATCTATCTGTTGTCTTCTCCCTTCATTAACCCCTCCCACAAAAACCTTACTCTTATGTTGATTTATTCTTTGACCAGATGAATCTTGATATTCTTGTAGAAGTTTCTTTATGGACTGAATGTTTCTTTTGTGTCCATTGAAGAACAAGAAGACATCATCAGCAAACAAGATATGTGTAGGTTGAACTCCTCCTCTATTTACCATAGGAATTGTTATCTTATCCTGCACCCAATTTTTTAAGTTTCTACTTAAGATTTCCTCAGCTATAACAAATAGAATTGGAGACAGAGGGTCACTTTGCCTTAATCCTTTGTGAACTTGAAAAAATCCCACAGGTCCCCCATTAACTAAAACATAAACTCTTGCAGATTTGAATAGAATATGTAACCATTGTATCCATTTTTCTGAAAAACCAAATTGTCTCAAGGCTTCAAACAAAAACTCCCAACTCAAGGAGTCATAAGCCTGAGTAATGTCTATTTTAAGACATACATTTCCACCACTCCTTTTAACATCAAACTCATTTACCATTTTTGATGCAAGTACAATCTGGTCTTGAATGTTTATTCCCTTTATAAAAGCTCATTGCTGAACTGACACCACCTTATCCATTACCTTATACATTCTTGAAGTTATAATCTTGGTAAATATTATGAAAGTGAAATTACTCAAAACAATTGGTCTAAATTGACTTGGTTTTCTTGCACATTTAACCTTTGGAAGCAAACACAGGAGTTTGAGTTCAAACCTTTTGGTATAAAACCATTTTTCCAACAATATTGAATAGTCTTTACAACATCTTTCCCCATTATCTCCCAAGAAAATCTATAAAAAAAATCCTGGAAAACCATAGGCCCAGGGGCACTATTATCATCCATTGCATACACTGCCTCTTTAATCTCTTCATCAGTAGGGATTGCTTCTAGCATTCTATTTTCATCTTCCGTAATTACACTAGGAATTGCTTCAAAAATTCCCTCAGCAAAATGTACTTCCTCAAACTTGAATTTGTTTTCAAAGTGAGTCTCGAATAGCCTAGCAATACTGCTTATGTCAGTTATATTAGCCCCATCATCATCTTCCAATTCAGTTATAGAGTTTATGGATTGTCTTATTTTAATTGTTGTATGGAAAAAACTTGTATTGGCAGCTCCTTCTTTGATCCACTATTCTCTTAATTTTTGATTAACATTGCTCTATGTTGTTCAGTAATTATCTCCTGCTTTCCCCTTGCCACCACTAAAGCATTTAGTAGATTAAGATTACTTGGATCTCTGTCAGATAACTGTGCAGCATTGATCACCTCCTTTTCAGCTTCTTGCATCTTTACTATTACATCCCCAAAGACATTCCAGATCCATTCCTTTATTTTAATCTTTAGCAATTTGATTTTGCTTGTAAAAACAAAAGCTGGATTACCATTTATTGCAGTGTTCCAAACTTCTTCAACAAGTTCCTTAAAACCTTCTTGCTCCAACCAAATTTTAATTTTTTTGAAGGGAGTGTTATTTGGCTTTGTAAAATTTGCACAAGCACCCAACAAAGGACTGTGATCTGAAACCCCCCTAACACCCACTTTATATCTCCAATTTGTGTATACTTCTAGCCATTTCACATTACATAGAGCTCTGTCCAAAGTACTCACAATTCTTTTCCCTCATGCCCTATTATTGCACCAAGTAAATTGCATTCCAGTTGTAGGAGTTTGAAGAAGATCACAAGAGTTTATACAATCATGGAACTCCTGCATTGCCACTCCTAAAGGAGATCTCCCACCATTCTTTTCTTCCACACTCAAAACAGTGTTGAAATCACCAATCACTAACTAAGGTAAATTCTAACTACTTATTCTCTTTAACTCCTCCCATAATTCCCTTCTGTCTACATATAAAGATGCAACATGAATACCAGAAACCAAAACCTCACACACTTTAACAGTTATCACCTGATTTGTAATAGAAACCACTTGAGTGGTTGTAATTGAGGAACTCCAAAACAACCAAATATTTCCCTTTCCTTCATCTATAGAATTATGAATTATCATGTGATTCATACCTTTCAACTTCAATAATTTACTGTCTTCTGAATTCCATCTGATTTTAGGTTTTGCAATCCAAAATAATTTACCGCCTTTTGAATTTGATCTTTCTTATTGAAGTTATCTTATCTGACTTTATTCGATTTTATGTAATTACCATACTATTTATGTTTCAGCGGAATCATCCCTAATACCAAAATTATAGTCCAAAACCCTAATGCTTCCAAAGACTCACAGTTCAAAGTCGCTGCGGGAAAAAGAAAACATGGGAATCGCAAGGTAGTAAGAAACACTTTATTCTTTTAATAACAATATTGTTGCCTCTATTTTTTATCTGGATTGTGATTCACAGGGTGATGGAGGTGCCAATAAGCCTTCCAAGAAATCTCGCCATCTTAAGATCATGGAAACCTCTGTTCCAAACTGAAATTGTTGCCTCAGATGTCACCCCTTCAACTGAGCTTCCAGTGAATAAAATCCTTCTTGTTAACCCTCCTATGAATGAAGCTTATTCTTCTGTTGTTAATGCTTCCCAGGTTGACTCTTCCTTGATTTTAACTTTTGATCTTCCTCAAACTATTACTTCAAATGACACATCATCTGCGAAGAATGATTTGATTCTTCAGCCTTCTGTCATCACTACTTCTTCGTCTGAATCCATTCCTTTTTCTAGAGAAACTGTGGAAGGAATAGACATTGCCTTTAAAGTTTTATCTGATGTTATATATGATGTTAATAAATCTCCTACTGATCCTATCAAGTCTGGCGTCTGCGAGATTTTGGGTAAATATTTTGGTTCTGATAGAACTGCTTCGCAAATAGCTCTGGAGAAAGAAGTCAAAGCCTTGAATAAGAATCTCCAAATGATGACCTTGGAATGTAATGCTCGTCGCCTAGAAAACCAAAACTTTCAGAATGTTTCGTTGGATCGTGATAATCTTCGCAAGAAAAATGACCAACTAAAAGGTACAACCTCCTTATCTTCGCCTCTGACTTATCTTTCAATAATAATGTTGTTCTTTCTATATTTAAATTTTCTTAAAATCATTTATTCGCCCTTTAAGTTTTAAACCAGAAACGAATAATGGAGAGGTATCAATTTGAATCCATCGTTGAAGAAGTCTGTGTGGATAGAGATATTTGGATAGATCAATATAACCGATTACATAACCTTCATACATACTCTGTCGATCAAATAGATAATCTTACCAAAGAGAATACTCAATTAGTTCAGAAGCAAAACTTATTAAGTAGTGAAATATCTCACCTCTCTTATTCTTTAACTAAATCTAATTTGGAGATGGAAACTTTATCAGATGAGAATAAGACATTATCTCAAGAGAAACATGTTCTTTTAAATAAGGTGGTGATCTCTTCGCAGCAACATAACATTTGTCAGAAATTATGTAATGATCAAGAACAGTCTCTTTGCTCTTTGAGAAGTAAACTTAAAGAAATAACAGAATCATCTGCTGCTGAGAAAGATGAACTTATTCGAGGCAAAATAGCCTTAAGTGTAAAATCAAGTCAACTCAAAGACCAATACTCCAAATTAGAAGAATCCTATACTTCTCTTGCGAAGGAAAACACTTTTCTTATTTCTAAAGAGAAGAATTTTCAATCTCGTCTTAAAGTTTTAGTTGGAGATAAATTTGACGATGCAATGGACCGCTGGGAGGATAGTTGTTTGGCTCTTACTCAATATCTTATTTCGCAAAAGGAAGGTAGTCATAAAAATTTGACTGCCTCAACCGTATTTTATTTCTGTTAAATCTTTTTGTGATATTTTTTTGCGAAATTTTTGCTTGAATAATTTTTTGTGTTATTCCTTTTCGCAGAATATGAGAAAAATCTTCATTCCTCTATTTCTATTTTGGAGTTTAAATATGCCAAGATTCGCAAAGAGAATGCATTAATTGGTTCTTCCTTTGCTCGTTCTCACGACCGAGCATAAAAAAGGTTTGATTATCTTGCATATTTCAAGGATATTCAATATAGAAACCATCAGAAGGCATTTCTTCATCAAGTCCACCTCAAAGCTGAAGTTCTGGTGAATAACATATTTTTGTCCAAGTCTCCTTCTCCTATATCATTCGAACTTTTAGAAGTAGATGATGATGAAATTCCTCGTCCTGCTGACATCGATTTTGACTATGAAAGTGGTGAAGAAGATTTTTCTCAAGAAGATTTTACAAATGAGGAAGAAATCCCTCTTGAAGAAACAACTGCTGGTGATGTCCAAAATGAAGAAGAATCTAGAATGATTGAGTCAACTGTTGGTGATAACCCAAATAAAGAAGAAGCCAGAGTAGACCAGAATAAGGAGAATACTGGCAAAAATGATAAAGCTGGCGAAGAATGTCCACTATCTCCTTCTGGCGAAACTAATACTGAAATTGTAGTTGCAGGATTTCCTACACTACACCCTTGTCAAGAATCTATGAAAACTAAGTCATAATTGTGAATGAACAACAACACTTTTATTAATTCACTTTCAGGAAGATTTACAAGAAATATTAAAACTCAGAAGTACAACTTTCTTTCCGGAGTTTCTCTCTCCTAAAAATTCTCTCATCTCTCAAAAATGCATCATCCTTTTCTGGATCTATCGTGCCCTTTATATATGGATTTACATAATGGATGGCAGCTAAGTTTTCCTCCTATTTCGGATCTATTCTGCGATCTTATCGCGATCGTTACAATATTTCTCTATCGCAAGCATGATGACCATCGCAGGATCAGTCTTATTCTTCTTTTACTTCTTCCATCGTCAGTTTCTTTTAGTTTTTCTGTAACGCTCGTGAAATGTCGTTGAAGAATTGTCAGTGACGCTCGTAGAAATGTTGTTAATATCGCAGGAATAGTGTTGTAGCGATATTCTGGTACTATATCTTGCCTCTTATCACGTCTTTTCTACGAAGAAGAGAAGATAATGAGAACTAATATTCTTTATTATTCTTCGCAACTTCTTCCCCTTTTATACTTTCTCTTCGACAAGATCCCGTTAATCCAGCCTTTCTTACACGTGTTATGAATCCCTTCATTTACTGACACGTTCCTACTCCATATGTCCACTCCCCTTTGCCTATAAAAGTTTGAACTAACCTTCAAAATTAATTTTACTTTTCTGTTTCTTCATCTTCTTCATCTTCCGTCTGCAACTTTGCCTTTTCTTCATATTCTTCTGCTACTGTTCTAATGGAGTCCTCAAGGTTTGTTTCTTGATTTTTAAGCCAGTTTTTATTTTCATTCTCCAATATTTCTTATTTCCTTGTTATGTCTTCTTTTTAGCGGAAAGATTTCTAACACACAATCTACTACTCACAACCCTAATCCTCGCAAGAAACCAGTAGAAAAGAAGAAGAGAAATTCTGCGAATGATAAGGTAGTAAGAAACACCCTTTATTTTTTAATAACACTATTGTTGCCTCTATTTCTTATCTGGGTTATTATTCGCAGATTTCATTTTGTCTTATTATTATCATTCGCAGAATGACGGGAATCCTGATAAACCTCCCAAAAGGTCTCGCCATTTTAAGGCACTCGGGAAAAATCTCATTATGACCTCGTTAACATCTGTGAAGATTACTCCCACACCATCGCAACCAAATCTTTCTTCTCCTATCCGCGAGAATATCGCTGTTCATACCTCTACCCCTTCTGACATTTTGACAAACCAAGCTTCTAAAGCTGCTGCGACTGAGGTTCCTTATAGTCCTTTACGACCTTCAACTGTTGTTTTTACACATACTCCTCCTGATAACTCAACCATCTCAAATGATCGCCAACTTACTCTCACTACTATTTCACCTTCTAAATCCTTTCCTTCATCAAGCGAAACTTTCGCAGGTGTTGATGTTGCTTTTAAAGTCTTGTCTAATATTTTAGACAATGCTAGAAAGTCTTCCACTGATCCTCTCCAAAAGGAAGCTTGCGAGACTCTGTTTAAGTATTTTGGCTCTGATTGTAATGATTCACGAGCGGCTTTAGAGAATAAGATTGAAGTTCTGAGGAAAACTCTTCAAGCTAAAACTACTGAGTGTGATACCTTGAATCACATGCTCCGTAACTCTTCTCTAGATTGCGAGAATCTTCGCAAAAAAAATGACGAGTTGAAAGGTATATTTTTCTTGCCTCTACTCTTTTTGCTTTTCTGTTTCATATACATAATTTCTGTACTTAGACCTCCTTCTTAAATTCTTGATTCATATATTAGTTTCAAATCGGGCTCGTTTCATAGAAAGACTCAAATCTGAATCTATTGCTGAAGAAGTTCGCGTTGAAAGAGATTCTTGGATAGATCAACATACTAGACTAGACAATCTGTACACTTATTTAATTGATCGCATAAATAATCTTACTAATGAAAACAATCAATTATTGCAAAGTCATAATTTTTTGAGTGGCGAGCTTGATCGCCTCTCATATTTGTTTTTTAAGGCTAATTTGGCGATGGAATCTTTATCAGATGAGAATTAAACCTTGTCCCAAGAAAAACATAGATTTTCAAGCTTGATGATGATTTCCTCGCAGCAAATAAGTAATCTTCAAAGTACATGTAATAGTCAAGAGCAATCTCTTCATTCTCTTAAGAAGGAGCTCAAGGAGTTAACTGAATCATCTCTTGCTTGAAAAGGATAAGCTTATCAAGGGTAGATTAACTCTTAGTTTAAGAGCCAGGGAACTTCAAGACCAATACTCTCAGTTAAAGGAATCTCATTCTTCATTAGTAAAGGAAAATTCATATCTTCGCAACAAAGAAGAAAACATGAAATCTTGTCTGAAGGGTATGGTTGGCGATAAATTCGATGATGCCATGAATCAGTGGGAGAACTGTTTATTTGCTTTAATCCAAAAACTTAACCTCGCAAAAAGAAGGTAGTCAGTTGACTGCCTCTCTTGTTGATCTTCTCATAAAATCTTATATTATGTTCCTTGTGATATTCTTGTCTAACTGATTTTTTTTTATTTTGTTGCTCGCAGAATCCGAAAGAAATCTTCATTCTACCATCACTGATCTGACCGCTACATTGGGTAAAGTTTGCAAAGAAAATAAATCTCTTGCTTCTAATTTCCTTAGTGCTCACGGCAAAGCAGAATGAAGACTTGATTATCTTGAATACTTTAAGAATATATAAATTAGGAATCGTGAAAGAGCTATTCTTAGGCAAGTCCATCTTAGGGCTGAAGTTATTGTGAACAATATTCTTCTTTCCCGTTCTCTTTCTCCTGTTTTTTCCCTCCTCTAGAGGTTGACGATGATGAAATTCCTCTTCCCATGGATGAAGAGTTAGATTTTACTAACGATGAATAAAATACCACTCAATAAAATCAATAAGATAGTGAAGAAGAACAAAAAAGTCCTCCAAAAGAAGTAATCGCTGACGAAGAATCCAGAGAAGAAGAAGCTCGCAGTGAAAAGGATGTTGATGATGTTGATGAATCTGACAAGAACAATAAATCTGGCGAGGCTTGAATTTTTATTTTGTTTTCTTTTCCTTCTTCTTTCTCAAGTGATGTAATTTTTAAAACCTTTTTAGAATATTAACTTTTAACTTAGTCCTCTTGGAAGTTTTCAAGGAAGATAATGAAATGTCACTTCTCCATTCCCTTATATGCCCCCTTATTATCTTTCTTGAAATGGTGAAATATCCGTGATATAATAAATGTAGTTGCGATGTTCTGAAAGATTATGAAGGAATCTGCGATATTAAGAATTTTGGCTTCTTGTATATAATTCTGTGATGGCTGAATGTTTCCTGCAATCTTAAAGTAGAATAGTTAATTTGTAAGATTATTCTTTTGGTCTTATTTTGCCTTCCTAGTTAAAGGTCTTATTTTGCCAAACTTTTTCTGTCTGTGACAAAATCGCAGGATTTCTTAACATTTGCATGTAAAGACCCTTTGATCTTGTCTTATCCATGTTTCTTTCAAAATCTTTGCGACAATATGATAAGCATGCATTCTCTCGTAAGAATTTACCCTTATGACATTGCCGTCTTGCGATGAAATCGCAGGACGCATTTACACTTTCATGTAAAAACCCATTGATCTCATCTTAACATTTCTCTCGTGGCTTGTTTCCTTTGCATTATTTACATCACGCGACAATATGACAGGCCTAAATGTTCTTGCGATCATAAAGCCCCATGACATTGTCGTCTTAAGACACTTATCAGCTCCCTAATGGAGGGTGCGCCCTTATCTTACCCCTGGTTTCCCCTTAAAGGAGGGCACATCGGCCATACAAGACTAGCTCCTCCCATCCAGATTTACCAACAACTAGCTCTTTTCATAGCCTCTTGTCCTTTATGCCTATATGGCTTATAGTTACAAGACTGCACCCTAGGTGGGGTTTTCTTCAGGCCAAGTGCATTGTAGCCAAGACTTACCAAGGATGGCAAGAGAGTTTCGTACGCTCCGGGCACCCTTGGCTCAACCGTGTACCTCGGCGCCTTGGTCATACTTTGCACTTCTTGGAAGAGATTCTCAGTCGTCCAACCAGGGTATAACCATATATAGTTGGAAATACAAGATCTCTCTCCTGGATAGGTTTTCTTTAACCCCAACATCTGCATGACTCAGGTTCCAGCAGCGGTATAACCTTATCATTTGAGTCATGTCAAGAGATACCCCATTTATGATGCACTATTAGGTCTTACATTTGCCTCTTACGAAATTTTATTCGCGAACTAGGGTGCACGCCATAAAGGTTCGTCCCATTCTTATGTCTCTGCGAAATTTTATTCGCTATTCTTGCGATATTGCTCGCTGTTTTTATTGTGCTTTGTTGTAAATGGAGATAGAAGAATTTTATTACCCGCTTCATTATACAACATACCAACATCTGTTATCTTGTAGAAGATGTCATTGATAATACCTTTTTAGAAATAATCTATTCCGTGGTCTATCAAGTTTTTGACCAACATCTCTTCCTTCAGGATCCATTAGTTTGTATGCCCCATTTCCAATTATCTCTTTGATGATATATGGTCCATCCCATGTTCTCGCCAATTTTCCATCATTTTCTCGCTGATAACTTGGTGTTTCTCGCAGCACTAAATCGCCAGGTTGGAATTCACGCTTTTTAACACGCTTGTTGTATTCTCGAGCTAATCTTCGATGGTAATTTTCCATATGTTGCAAAGTTTTTTCTCTTTTTTCTTCCAATTCATCCAATTTATTTAAAATCATTTTAGCACTTAGATTTCTTTCCCAAGCCTCTCTTTTTGTTGTAGGAATATCGACTTCTGTTGGTAACACAGCTTCAAATCCATATGTCAAACAAAAAGGTGACATCCCAGTAGCTTCTCGTCTGGTGGTATTGTAGGCCCATATCGCATTATGCACTTGTTCACACCATGCTCTATGATACCCTTCTAATTTATTTTTCAAGATATCTGCGATTGTTTTATTAGTTGCCTCAGCCTGACCATTTGCTTGTGGGTATAAAGGAGTAGATTTCCCGCATTTTATCTTAAATGCATTGAGCAACAACTCTATATTTTTTCCCTCAAACTGCTTTCCATTATCAGATACTAGTTGTGCTGGAATCCCAAATCTGCAGATTATATTTTCAAAGATGAATGTAAAAATATCCTTATCGCGAATATGTTGTACTGCCTTTACTTCTCCCAATTTTGTGAAATAATCCGTTGCGACGATCAGATACCTTCTTTGTTCAGAACCAGGTACAAACGGTCCTACAATGTCTAACCCCTATTTCCCAAAAGTCCATACACTTGTTGAAGATGATAATGGCGCTCCTGGCGCATGTATCATTTTTCCGTATCGCTGGCAATCCTCGCAACATCTTGAGAGCTGCTTTGCATCCTCATGCATATATGGCCAGTAATAACCCTGCATTTTTGTTCTATATGCTAAAGATCTTCCTCCAATGTGACAGCGTCACCACTATGTAACATCTTCAATATTTTTTGTCCTTCTTCTCTCGTCAAACATCTTAGCGATAGTCCATTAAAAGATCTGCGATATAATACTCCCTCTCTTAACTCATAATTGGTTGCCTTACTTTTTAATTTGTGTGCTTCTAATCTATTTCTTGGAATTTCTCCTCTCACCAGGTATGCATGAAGTTCTGCTCGCCAATCTGCGATATTGCTCGTGGGATCTTCCTTGCCAGCTTCTACCATCATTACGTCTATCTCTTCTTCTTCTTTGTTTATCGATGGATTTGAGAATGTTTGAATTTTTATGCATCTCGCCAATGGATTTGTCATCATGCTAGATATGAAAGAAAAAGCGTCTGTGAGCCTATTATCTTTCCTTGATATGTGTCTCCATTTTATTTTTGGAATTTTCGGAGATAGTTCTTCAACAAGTTTTTTGTACTTCTTCAAAGATGGTTCATTTGTGGTATACTCTCCCTTTATCTGGCGAATAACCAATTGTGAATCGCTGGTGATTCTAGCATTTTCCAACTTCATTTCTATCGCAAACTTCAATGCATGGATTATAGCTTCATATTCTGTTTCATTATTAGTGGATGCAAATTCCAATCTAAATGAAAAAGTTGTTTTTTCTCCTTCTGGTGAAATGAAAACAACTCCAATCCCATTTCCTTCTCCATTTGATGATCCATCCACTAATATTTCCCATCTGTCAGGTTCTGTTAATAGATCTTTTGGGTCTCCATGTTCTTCTTCTATATCCATCATCTCTTCTACAACTTCGTCATCTTATAAAGGAAATTCAGCTAAGAAATCTGCGATAACTTGTGATTTTGGCGAGGATAGAATTTCATATTAAATATTAAAGTGCCCTACTTGAGCATTCCATCTCTCAACTCTTCCTGATATTTTTGAATTCTTCATCACTGATTCGATTGGCACTCTCGTTAACACTTTGACCTTATGCGCTTGGAAGTAAATTCGAAGCTTAAAAGTTGCGTGTACCAACGCTAGAATTAATTTCTCAATCTTTGAATAATTTCTCTCTGCTGAATTAAATGTTTTGCTGATATAATAAATTGGGTTTTCTACCCCTGCATCTACTCGCAATAATAAAACACTTATCGCATATGGAGTTGTTGCGAGATAAATCAATAATTCTTCTCCCGGTTTAGATTTCTGTAATATAGATATACTCGCCAAATGTTCTTTTATTCCTTGAAAAGCTTTTTCGCATTCATCTGTCTACTTGAATTTTGTTCCCTTCTTGAGTATATCGAAAAAAATGTTTACACTTGTCTGAAGATCGCGAAATGAACCTTCCTAGAGAGGCTAAGAGTCCATTTAGTTTTTGCACATCTTTTACCGTCGCAAGAGTTGGCATATCGCGAATTGCTTGTACCTTTTCTGGATCAACTTGTATTCCCTCTTTTGACACAATGTACCCCAAAAACTTCCATGAAGTTACTCCAAAGGTACACTTATCAGGATTCACTTTAATATTGAATTGTCGCATTTGATCGAAAATCTCTCTCAAATCTTGCACATGATTCTCATCTTCTTTGCTTTTGATTAGCATATCATCTACATACACTTCTAATGTTTTGTGGATCCACTTTGCAAACACCTTTTCCACCATTCTTTGATACGTTGCACCAGCATTTCGTAAGCCAAATGGCATCTTTGTATAAAAATATAATCCTCTTGGAGCAAAAAATGCAATATGTTCTTGATCTTCTTCAGCGAGAGGGATTTGATTATATCCTTTATACCCATCCAATGATGATATTCTTGCGTTTCCTGCTGCTGATTCAACCATTTGTGGAATATCTGGCAACGAAAAACTATCTTTTAGACATGCCTTGTTTAGATCCATAAAATCTATGCAAATTCTTATCCCTTTGTTCTTCTTTGGGACCACCACCATGTTTGCAATACATTCTGGATATTTTGCTTGTCTTATAATTCATGCGTCGAGCATCTTCTGTAATTCTTCTTCTATTTGAGAATGATATGTTGTTACGATCTTCCTTATTCTTTGCTTGAATGGTCTTATGTTTTTGTTGATTTATAATTTATGACATGCTATTGACGGGTCTATCCCAGGAATCTCATCCATGTTCCATGCGAAGATATCTGCATATTCTCGCAAAAGATTTATAGTTCTTTCTTCCTCATCTGCCTCCATTATAGTCCCAATTTTCAGCATTTTAGGTTCTTCTTTACTTCTAATATTTATTTCTATTGTTGGTTTAGCAGCAGTGTAGATGGCTTCAGGTTCTCCCATTGGTGTTGGCGTTTTCATAACTCTCGTGAATTCATCTCCTTCTCGCGAAATTTCACTGGGCACTCCTTTTCCTTATTTTTCTCTTATCATGTAAACTTTAAATTCTTCTTCCTTATTCAATTCTCTTGCCAGTTTTCTGCGAGCCTTTCGCAACTTTGGACGTTATTCATAATTTCTTACTTCAATTTGGTAGCACAATCCCGCGAAATTCACATCTCCTCTAATTTCTCCAATTCCACTAGGCATAGGAAATTTAATACATTGATGTAATGTTGACGCCACAGCCTTGATTGCATGTATCCACATTCTTCCCAGTATCATATTGTATGGTGATTCCACATCTACCACACATAATGATATTTGTGTTTCAATTTCTCCTAGTGGAATTCGTACCATTATCTCGCCTTTAGGTTTTTTTACAGACTTTCCAAAGCCATGAACATAATATAGTTGAATGAGACATTTCTTCATCCTTATATCCCATCTTCTTGAAGGTATGATAAAATATCATGTCTACAGAACTTCATGTGTCTACTAAAGTTCTATTCATAGCCCATTATTTATCAGATTTTATCGATTTCTCCTTTCTCATTGGTATAGTAGTCACTATGACCACCAATGGAGATGTATGACTTGAATCTTCTTCTGGTATTTCTGCTGCTGTAAACGTGATTTCTTGTTTTTCCCAATCTTTCAATGATGATATCTTCTCCACTGTCATAATATTCCTTCCTTCAAAATCCCGTTTATGTATCCTTCCTTTGATATTTTCATGAAAGTTATCAATCATTTCTTTTGTTATTACATCACCTTTCAATTTTCTACAATCCTTTTTGATTCTGATCATTCTTCCTTCAACTTTCTCACCGATTTACTTTATAATTTCCCTAATCTTGAACAATTTTTATCTTCTTCTTCGCTTTTTCTTCTGTTTTCGTTAATTCATTCCCTGTTTCGGGCGCCAAAATGTAGTTGCAGGATTTCCTACACTACACCCTTGTCAAGAATCTATGAAAACTAAGTCATAATTGTGAATGAACAACAACACTTTTATTAATTCACTTTCAGGAAGATTTACAAGAAATATTAAAACTCAGAAGTACAACTTTCTTTCTGGAGTTTCTCTCTCCTCAAAATTCTCCCATCTCTCAAAAATGCATCATCCTTTTCTGGATCTATCGTGCCCATTATATAGGGATTTACATAATGGATGACAGCTAAGTTTTCCTCCTATTTCGGATCTATTCTGCGATCTTATCGCGATCGTTACAATATTTCTCTATCGCAAGCATGATGACCATCGCAGGATCAGTCTTATTCTTCTTTTACTTCTTCTATCGTCAGTTTCTTTTAGTTGTTCTGTAACGCTCGTGAAATGTCGTTGAAGAATTGTTAGTGACGCTCGTAGAAATGTTGTTAATATCGCAGGAATAGTGTTGTAGCGATATTCTGGTACTATAGAAATCTGAGCTTTAGTTTTAAATTCTTGAATTACTTCTTCTTCTGCTTTTCTGGCGAATGATGTAATTCAGTCAACCTTGAGATTCATTTGCCCTTTTAGTATTTTGTATGCTTGAGAGAAAGATAATGAAATTTGGTTTATTAATTCACATACTTGCCTCTCATTAGCTTTCTTGCGATGAACAAATTTTTTATGCATAAAGAATAGTTAATTTTTATAAATTTTCTGTTTTGTCATGTGGTCTTATTTTGCCTTCCTAATTAAAGGTCTTATTTTTCCACCTCTTGTCATTGCGAAAAAATCGCAGGAAATCTCTGCACTTTCATGCATAAACCCATTAATCTTGCCTTAACTTATTCTCTTTTTTCATTTTTGTCGCAACAATAGGACAAGCCTAAATATTCTTGTGAAAATAAAGCCCCATGACATTGTCGTATTGCGACGAAATCGCAGGACGTCCTTACACTTTCATGTACTAACCCATTGATCTCGTATTATCTTTATCTCTTATATTATTGCCTCTTCAGGATTGTTGCACAAATATGACAAGCCTTAATACTCCCGTGGGTAAAAAGCCTTATGAAATTTGCGTCTTAAGACACTTATCAGCTCCCTAATGGATGGTGCCGCCATTATCTTCCCCCTGGTTGCCCCTTCAAATAGACATACTTCTGCTATACAAGGATAGCTCCTCCCATCTAGTCTTGACAACAACCAGTTGTTTTCACAGCCTCTTATCCCTTTTGCCTATGTGGCTTATGGTTACGAGACTGCATCCTAAGTGGGATTTTCTTAAGGCCGAGTACATCATAGTCAAGACTTGCCAAGAATGGCCAGGGTAGTTCCAGACGCCCCGGGCACTCTTGGCTCAACCGTGTACCTCGGCTCCTTGATCATAATCTGCACCCCTTAGAAGAGACCCTCGGTCGTCCAACCTAAGTCATAAGCTTAGGTTGAAAATCCAAGGTACCTCTCCTGGATGGGATTTATTGACCCCAAATCTCCATGACTCAGGTTCCAGTAGCGGTGTAACCTTTTCGTTGAGCCATGCAAGAGGTACCCCCTTCTATGAGGTACTTTAGTTCTTACATTTTCCTCTTGCGAAATTGTATTCGCGAACTAGAGTGTACTCCATAAAGGTTCGCCCCATTTTAATCTTAGATTTTTATGGATCTTAGATTCTCTCTTGCGAAATTTTCGCATATTTTCATTCTGCTTTTGATGTCTGTAACTTCGCATCTTCTCTTTTATAAGACTTTTGCATTCGTTCATTCATCTCATTTCAGTCATACATTATTTCGCAATCTACTCTTTCCCAAGATCTCTTATGGGTAATATCTTTTTAGGTATAATCTGTTCCACGGTCTATCAAGCATCTTACCCACATATCTACCTTCAGGGTCCATCAATTTATATTCCCCTATTCCAACTATCACTTTAATTATATAAGGTCCGTCCCATTTGCTTGCGAGTTTTCCGCAATTTTCTCGCTGATATATTGGTGTTTCTCGCAGCACCAAATCACCCGGTTGAAACTCATGCGGTTTAACACGTTTATTGTATTCTCGGGCTAATCTTCGCTGATAATTCTCCATGTGATGTAAAGCTCTTTCTCTCTTCTCTTCTAGCTCATCCAGTTTGTTTAGAATCATGCCAGCATTAAGATTCTTCTCCCAAACTTCGTTTTTTGTTGTGGGGATAATAACTTCTGTTGGTAATACCGCCTCAATTCCATATGTTAAACAAAAAGGTGACATTCCAGTAGCTTCTCGCCTAGTTGTGTTGTAAGCCCAGACTGCATTATGTACTTGTTCGCACCACGCTCTATTATATCCTTCTAGTTTTTTCTTTAATATGTCTACAATTGTTTTATTTGTTGCCTCTGCTTGCCCATTAGCTTGTGGATACAAAGGAGTAGATTTGCCACATTTTATCTTGAACGCACTAAGTAACATTTCTATGTTCTGTCCTTCAAATTGTTTCCCATTATCAGATACCAACTGTGCTGGAATTCCGAATCTACAAATGATATTTTCAAATATGAATTTAAATATGTCTTTGTCGCGAATATGCTGTACCGCCTTTACTTCTGCCCATTTTGTGAAATAATCTGTTGCGACAACTAAGTATCTTTTTTGTCCAGATCCTGGTAAGAATGGTCCCACAATATCTAAACCTCACTTTACAAAGGGCCATACACTTGTTGAAGATGTTAATGGTGCTCCAGGTGCATGTATTTTCTTTCCGTGCCGCTGACAATCTTCGCAACGCCTTGATATTTGCTTTGCATCTTCGTGCATATATGGCCAGTAATAACCTTGCATTTTTTTTCTGTATGCCAAAGATCTTCCTCCGCTGTGATTTCTAGCATCCCCACTATGTAAAATTTTTAACACCTTTTCTCCTTCTTCCAGTGTCAAACACCTAAGTGATGGTCCATTAAAAGATTTTTGATACAATATCCCATCTCTTAATTCATAATTTGTTGCACGGCTCTTTAATTTGTGTGCCTCCAATCTGTTCCTTAGTGTTTCCCCTCTTTCCAAATATGCATGAAGTTCTGTTCTCCAATATGTGATTTTGTATATTTTCTCTTCTTCGCAACCTTCTATTATCATTACGTCTACCTCTTCTTCCTCTTATTTATTGATTGACGGTGATAGAAGTGTCTGTATTTTTATGCATCTCGCAGTTGGATCTGTCATCATACTTGAAATGAAAGCAAAAGCATCTGCGAGCCTATTATCCTTCCTTGATATGTGCCTTCATTTTATTTTTTGGATTTTCGCTGACAATTCTTCAACAAGTTTCTTGTACTTCTTCAAAGATGGTTCATTTGTAGTATATTCTCCTTTTATTTGGCGAATAACTAGCTGCGAATCACTGGTAATCATGGAATTTTCTAATTTCATTTATATTGCGAACTTTAGGGCATGTATCACAGCTTCATATTCCGTTTCATTATTAGTGGATGCGCACTCCAATCTAAATGAAAAATCCATCTTCGTTCCCTCTGGTGAAATTAAGACAATTCCAACTCCATTACCTTCCCCATTTGAGGATCCATCCACTAATATTTCCCACTTATTTGGTTCTGTCAGCAGATCTCTTGGGTTCCCATGTTCTTCCTCCACATCCATCATTTCCTCCACATCATCATCATCTTCTAGGGGAAATTCTGCTAAGAAGTCTGCGATAACCTGTGATTTTGGTGAAGACAATATTTCATACTTAATTTCGAAATATCCTACTTGTGCATTCTATCTTTCCACCCTGCCTGACCTTTTTGAATTATTCATCACTGATTCAATGGGTACCTTTTTCAACACCTTTACTTTATGTGCTTAAAAATATATGTGAAGCTTGAACGTTGCGTAAACTAATGCCAGAATTAGTTTTTCGATTTTTGAATAATTTCTTTCTGCGGTATTGAATGTTTTGTTGATGTAGTAAATTGGTTTTTCAACTCATGTGTCACTTCACAATAGCATAACACTTAATGCGTGCGAAGTTGTCGCAAGATAGATCAATAATTCTTCTCCTGGTTCTGCTTTTTGTAAAATAGATATATTCATCAGATGTTCTTTTATTCCTTGAAAAGATTTCTCACATTCATCTGTGCATCTGAACTTTGTCCCCTTTTTGAGTATGTTGAGGAAATGTTTACATTTATCTGAAGATCGTGAAATAAATCTTCCCAGCGAAGCCAAGAGTCCATTTAACTTTTGTACATCTTTCACCGTCGCTGGTGTTGGCATATCACGAATTGCTTGCACCTTCTCTGGATCAACTTGTATTCCTTCTTTTGATACAACGTAGGCTAAGTTTTTTCCTGATGCAACCCCTAAAAATACCCTTCTCTGGATTTATTTTTATGTTGAAATGCCGCATTTGCTCAAAAATCTCCTTAATATCTTGTACGTGATTCTTAGCTTCTTTACTTTTTATTAACATATCATCTACATACACCTCTAATATTTTGTGTATCCACTTCGCGAACACTTTTTCCACCATCCTTTGATATGTTGCACCAGCATTTCGCAGACCAAACGACATTTTTGTATAACAATATAACCCTCTTGGAGTGAAAAAAGTAGTATGCTCTTGATCTTCTTCAGCGAGAGGAATTTGATTGTAGCCTTTATACCCATCTAAAGAAGATATTCTGTCATTTCCCGCCGCTGATTCAACCATTTGTGGAATATCTGGTAATGGAAAAATGTCTTTTGGACAAGCTTTGTTTATATTAGTAAAGTCTATGTAGATTCTTATCCCCTTATTTTTCTTTGGGACCACAACCATGTTAGCTATCCACTCTGGATATGTAGCTTGTCTTATAATTCCTGCATCAAACATCTTTTGCAACTCTTCTTCTATTTGGGGGTGATATGTTGTTGCGATTTTTCTTATTCTTTGTTTGAAGGGTCTTGCACTTTTATCAATATCCAACCTATGGCACGCCATAGACGGGTCTATTCCAGGCATCTCATCCATGTTCCATGCGAAGATATCTTTGTATTATCGCAAAAGAATAATAGTTTTTTCTTCTTCATCTGCCTCCATTTTGGTCCCAATTATTAGCATCTTGGGTTCTTATTCAGTTCCAATATTCACTTCCTTTATTGGTTATGCCGCAGTGTAACTGGGTTTAGGTTCTCCCATGGGTGTTGGTTCTTTTATTGTAGTTGCAGGAAATCCTACAACTACACCCTCAGTAGAATTCATAAAACTATGAGAAGTTCTTGATGAAAAATGACAATTTACTGATTAATATTCTCAACTGATTACAAAGAAGTATGTTAATAGAACTTAGAACAGTTACAACTTTCTCTGTTCTCTCTCCTAAGACTTTTTTTAATACCCACTTAAAGAACCTCGTCAATCTAGCATTTGAACTATTATTTATAGTGAAATCTATATAACTGTATATAACCTGCGAAGCATCGCAACCTCTGATCGTAAATTTATTCTATATTCGCAAACCCTTCACACTTCTCCCATGTTTCTTCTATTATCGCATTATCTTGTGACACTTTTCTCTTGTATTTGTTACTATGTTCGTAACCCTATATCTTGCGATATTCTGTCCCTACATCTTGCCTCTTCTCATGTCATTTCTGCGAAGAAGTAATGATCGTGAGAATATAACCGTTACTTATTCTTTTCGGAATTCGAACACGTCTTTTATAACCATCTTTTCCTAACTACTCCCTTATAAATACTCCTTTTATTCCCTTCCTTATCTTTTTTATCTTCTCTTTTTACTTCTGCAACTTCATCTTCTTCTCACATCACATCTTCGGTTATCGCCTTCTCTTCCTGTTAATCCCATCATGAGTTCTCCGAGGTAATTTTCTTTTATCTCTCGTATCTTTCACTTGTTTATCTCTTTTATTTCTGTTTAATCCATTGTTTGACTTTGATTTCTTTCAGAAAAACTGCTTCTCAGGTGAAATCTTCAACTAGAAGCTCAAACCCTAGCTCTCGAAGAAGAAAATCCGAGAATCAAAAGGTAGTTAAAATACTCTGTCTTCCTTATGAAACAATATATTATTGCCTCAGTTTTTAATCTACATTTTGATTCGTAGGTCGGTGAAGAATCCAACCTTACCAAGAGATCTCGTATTATCAAATCCAAGCCATCAATTTCAATCAGTGATTTCCTTCCTGTGATTGATAAAGAATTTTCCTCTCCTCCTCGTGAAAGCACTTCTTCGCAAACTCCTGCCTCTACTCCATTACCCAGTTTTCAGTCCCCCACCCCTGTCAATTTATCAACACTTCTTCAGGATCAACCTTCACAACTACCTTCTCAACCCTTTCTCTTGAAAAACCCATTTTATCTCCTAATCCTTTGAGTGTTGTTGCTCCAAGAAATTTACAACTTGCTTTTACTCCTTCAAATTCTTCTCCCCTTCCTCAAGAAGTTCAAGATGGAATTTATTCATCTTTCCAGATGTTATCTGATGTTTTGAGTAATACTGCGAAGTCTTCAAATGTTCGCCCGCAGTCTGAATTTTGCGAAATGCTCAACAACTTCATCAATCCCGATGCTTCTATTTTACATCAAGCCCTGGAAAAAAAAGTTGAATTGCTTCGCCAAACTCAGGAGTCTTTGAAAACGGAGTGTGAGAATCTTCGTAAAGAGAATCATCATCTTCAAAATGATTCTCTAGATTGTGCAATCCTTCGTAAGAGGGATGATGCATTAAAAGGTATTGCTATTATCTTTATATTTTCTCCTTTTGTTTGTTTCTATTTCTCGCATGCTTGAAACACCCATTAAAACCCATTCCCCTTTATAGAATCAATCCAGGAATGTAGAATGTTGGTACTTCATCATGAATAAGACGCAGAAGAATCTCAAGCCAAGCATGAAAGTCTTTTGAACCAATTTTCCCATTTATATAGTCTTTATTCATGTGCTCTTGATAATTTAGACGCCCTTTTCCAAGAGAATACCCAACTAATTTACGATCAAAAATTTTTGAACGATGAAATATCTCAGCTCACTTCTTCTTTAACTAAAGCCGATTTAAGAATAGAAACCCTATTAGAAGAGAATGAAACCTTATCAGAAGAAAGATGTTCATATTTGAATATAATGGCCGTTTCTTCGCAACAATTGAATATTCTTCAGAGTAAATGTTGCGATCAAGAAAATCTCCTTTATTTGTTAAAAGGTGAACTTGAGGAATTAAAGAAGTCTTCATATGCAGAGAGAAGTTCTTTTACTGCCGAGAAGAAATCCATTCTTAATAAGAATATAATCTTGAGCACTAAGAGGAATAAACTTAAAGAAGATTATTCCCAACTAGAAAACCTTAATACAAAACTGGCGAAGAATAACAAATTTCTTCTTTCCAAAGATCAAAAGCTTCAATCCATACTTGAAGGATTAGTTGGTGATGGTTTTGATAAAGCTATGGATCAGATAAAAAATTGTTGTCTATCTTTAGCTCAATTTCTTACTTCACAAAGAGAAGGTAGTCATCAAAATTTGACTTCCTTTGATATACCTTTAAATTTTGTTATATTCACAGAATTGATTCTTTGAATTTTATTTCACTCGCAGAATCTGAGAACAATCTTCGTAATGCTAAAGCTGGATTGGAGACCACCTGTTCTGAGCTTCACAAGAAGAACGCTTTGCTTTCTACTAGTTTGATCAATTATCATGATCGTGCCAATCGGAGATTCAACCATCTTGCTTATGCCAAAGATATTGAAGATATTAACCACCAGAAAGCTCTACTTCGTGAAAGTCATCTGAAAGCTCAAGTCTTCGTAAACCACATTCTCTTATCAAAATCCTTGCCTCCAGTGAAAGTTGAACCTCTGGAAATATCTGATGATGAAGTTGCTTGTGATCCTGATAGTGACTTTGATTACGAGAGTGTTGATGAAGGACTTGATGGTGAAAAAGAATATATCCCTCAAGGAGAAGCTCCTGTTGAAGGATCTTCAGAGGGTAATGTTTCGCAAGAATTAAACACTACTGATGATCCTACTTATCTTAAAGATCCAGCACAAAGTGTTGATGGAGAGCACTAAGCATGATAAACTTCTTTTCCCAAGTTATCGTTAATCCTCTTGTTTTTCTTTCTTTTGAACTCTTTCTCTTGGTTACTGTTGGTTCTCTTTTTACAAACAATTCTGCTTACTATTTATGTTCCTTAAGAAGTATATTTTATATTTTGCGATAATGAATTGACCTTTCTCTAATTGAATACTTTATTGATTTGCATAAATTGAATAAATTGATCATATGAAGAGAAATAACATATCTTAAAGACTTAGCTTAGTATTCCCTTTCCCCTTATTATTGCTCTTCGGGTGATCAATTGTTATTTCAAGTATTAAAATATCTGCCTCCGTTTAAGTTGCGAAGTTTCAGGTTGTTGCGAAGTAAATAAGAAATCGCCCCCTTGAAGTATAAGAAGTATGAAACCTCCTTGAATAATTATGAAATATTCTTGAAGAAGTATAAGAATTATGAAACATCCTTGAAGAAGTATAAGCATTATGAAACACCCTTGAAGAAGTATTAAAATTATGAGACATTCTTGAAGAAGTATAAGAAGTATTCAATCCTTGAAGAATTTAATGAGTATGAAATATCCGTCCTTGATTGCGAATAAAATTGCCTCTTTTGGTAGGAATTCTTGATACATATTCTTGTTGAGAATATAAAGAATCTCCAATGACATTGATGGAATTGACTTCATTAGTTTATGTGGTCTTATCATGCCTTCCTAAGTAAAGGTCTTACTTTGCCACCTATTTTGCGATAAAGTCGCAGGACGTTGGTGCACTCGCATGCCTCAACCCCTTGACTTTATCTTAACAATATTTTTGTGTTTGCGATAATATGACAAGCCTGAATATATTTGCGAATATACATCCTTGTGACATTATCGTCTTGCGATGAAATCGCAGGACGTTATCACACTTTCATGTAATAACCCATTGATCTCATCTTAACTTCTTTGTATTTAATTCTGCGAGTATATATATATTTTTATTTTTTTACTCGTAGAAATACGATTGTTGCACAAATATGACAAGCCTTTATGTTATTGCGAACAAAAAGCCTCATGACATTTGCGTCTTATAGCACGTATCAGCTCCCTAATGGAGGGTGCTGCCCTTTATCTTCCCATTGGTTTCCCCTTCAAGGAAGCGTACATCGACCATACAAGGTTAGCTCTTCCCATCCGGTTTTTCCAACAACCAGCTTTTGTTCGCAACCTCTTATCCTTTTTTCCTATAGGGCTTATAGTTACGAGGTTGCACCCTATGGGGTATCTTTGGGCCAAGTGCATCATTTGCCAAGACTTGTCAAGAATGGCAGATGTGCTTTAAACCCATCCGGAACTCTTGACTCAACCATGTACCTCGGCGCCTTGATCGTTTTCTGCACTTCTTGGGAAAGACAGTATACCTTAGTCGCCCAACCTAAATCATGTTACATCGCAAGATTAGGTTGAGAATCCAAAGTGTCTTACCCGGATAGGTACCTCGTTTTTGGGTTATGTACCCCGTAATATCCATGTACTCAGGTTACATGGTGGTGTTCTGTTTCCCCTGAGCCATGCTTATAGGTACCCCCTTAAATGACGTACTTTAGGATTTTGCCTCTTGCGAAATGTTGCTTCGCGAACTAGGGTGTACGTCACAAAGGTTTGCATGTGTAAAATTTCTGCGGCTTTCTTTCCTTTTTGAAAGCTGATCACAGTTTGTGGATTTCTTTTATGAAAGTTGATCGCAAATAAACTTTTGCGTCTTTCTTTAATGAAAGCTGATCGCAATAAGAATTTTAAAATTTGTAATTTTGGTAGTTTCTGTGGGAGCAAATGATATGCGCAAAATTATCATGAGTTTTATGGATAATACCTTTTTAAATACAATCTATTCCAGGGTCGACCAAGTCTTAAACCCATGTCTTTCCCTTTCGGATCCATGTACGATAAGCTCCACTTCCCACAACCTCTTTAATGACATATGGTCCATCCCATTTTGGTACTAGTTTTCCTCCATTTTCTTTCTGGTAGGAGGTGTTTCTCGCATGACCAAATCACCTGGTTGATACTCACGTTCAATAACTCTCTTGTTATACTCTCGAGCTAATATTTCCTGATAAATTTTCATATGTCGCAACACCTTTTCCCTTTTTTCTTCCAAATCATCGATTCACTTAATATCACCCCCTGCACTTAAATTTCTTTCCCAAGCTTCTTTCTTTGTTGTCGGAATTACAACCTCTGTTGGCAATACTGCTTCTACTCCATATGTTAAACAGTAAGGAGACATTCCAGTTGCCTCCCTTCTAGTTGTATTGTATGCCCAGACTACACTAGGCACTTGCTCGCACCACCCTCTGCGATGTCCTTCTAATTTCTTTTTGATTGTATCTGCGATTGTTTTATTTGTAGCCCCTGCCTGTCCATTAGCTTGTGGATATAATGGAGTTGATTTCCCACATTTTATCCTAAAAGCACTGAGTAACATCTCTATATTCTGCCCTTCAAATTGTTTCCCATTGTCGGATACTAATTGTCTTTGGAACTCCATACCTACAAATGATATTCTCAAATATGAATGTAAAACATCCTTATCGCGAATATGTTGTACTGCTTTTACTTCTGCGAGCTTCGTAAAATAATCTGTTACGACTATTAAGTATCTTCTCTGCCCAGATCTAGGTAAAATGGGCCAACAATGTCCAATCCCCATTTCCCGAAAGGCCAGCAACTTGTTGAATAGGTTAGTGGTGCCCCTGGTGCATGAGTTCTTTTCCCATGTCGTTGACATTCTTTGCATTGTCTCACCAACAATTTTGCGTCTGTGTGCATATAAGGCCAATAATATCCTTGTATTTTTGCTCTATAAGCTAGAGATCTTCCCCCACTATGATTACCAGCTTCTCCTCCATGTAACATCTTCAATATTTTTTCTCCTTCTTCACGAGTTAAACATCTGAGAGGTGGTCCACTGAAATATTTTCTGTATAAAATTCCTTCTCGTAACTCATAATTTATTACACGACTCTTTAATTTATGTGCTTCTAGTCTATTCCTGGGTATTTCCCCTTTTACGAGATATGCATGAATGTCCTTTCTCCAATCTGTGAGATCTTCTGCGATGTCGTCTGGTAGTTCCCTTTCTACTTCCGTCGCAACTGCTTCCTCAATTTCTTCTTCTTTATTCACTGATGGATGTTGAATTGTCTGGATTTTGATATTTCTTATATTAGGGTTTGTCATCATACTTGGAATGAATGCAAAAGCATTTACGAGTCGATTGTATTTTCTTGTTATATGCCTCCATTTTAATTTTTGTATCTTCGCAGATAATTCATCAACGAGTTTCTTGTATTTCTTCAAAGAAGACTCATTTTTGGTATATTCCCCTTTAATTTGACAAATTACCAGCTGAGAATCACTTGTTATTCTTATATTTTCGAGCTTCTTTTCTATTGCGATCTTCAATGCATGCATTACAGCTTCGTACTCTGTTTCATTGTTCGTGGATGCAAATTCTAGTCTGAATGAGAATGTTATTCTTTCTCCTTCTGGTGAAATCAACACAACTCCTACTCCATTCCCCTCACTGTTGGATGATCCATCTACTAAGATTTCCCATCTATTTGGTTCTGTTAATAGGTCTTTTGGATTCCCAAATTCTTCTTCAATATCCATCATTTCTTCTACTGCCTCATCTTCTTCCAAAGGAAATTCTGCCAAGAAATGTGCGACAACTTGTGACTTTTGCGATGATAACACTTCTTACTTTATCTTATAATGGTTTATTTGTGCATTCCACCTTTCTATTCTTCCTGATCTTTTTGTGTTCTTCATGGCTGACTCAATTGGGACTTTGGTTACCACTTTTATCACATGCGCTTGAAAGTATATTCGCAACTTAAATGATGCATAAACCAGGGCTAAGATTAACTTCTCCATTTTAGAATAATTTCTCTCTGCTGTGTTAAAAGTTTTACTGATGTAGTAAACGGGCCTTTCTATTCCTGCATCTGTTCGCAATAGAGCTGCACTTAAAGTATATTGAGTTGTTGCGAGGTATACCAATAATTCTTCATCTTTCTCTGGTTTCTGTAATATGGATGTATTCGCGAGATATTCTTTGATTCCTTGAAAAGCTTTTTCACATTCATCAGTCCACTTGAATTTTTCTCCCTTCTTAAGTATGTTGAAGAAATGTTTGCACTTATCTGACATTCGCGAAATAAATCTTCCAAGTGAAGCCAAGAGTCCATTTAGATTTTGCACTTCTTTTACCATTGCAGGTGTTGGCATGTCACGAATTGCTTGTACTTTTTCTGGATCGACTTGTATTCCCTCCTTTGATACTATGTATCCCAAAAAATTTCTGACGCAACTCCAATTACACATTTTTCAGGATTCAATTTGATGTTGAATTTTCTCATTTGCTCAAATATTTCCTTCAAATCTTGCACATGATCTATGGCCTCTTTACTTTTATCAACATATCATCTACATACACCTCTAAGGTTTTATGTATCCACTTTGCGAACACCTTTTCGACCATTCGTTGATATGTAGCACCCGCATTTCGCAGACCAAATGGCATCTTCACATAACAATATTAACCTCTTGGAGCGAAAAAGGCAGTATGTTCTTGGTATTCTTCTGCGAGTGATATTTGATTGTACCCTTTATATCCATCGAGTGAAGTGACTCTATCATGACCTGCATCTGATTCCACCATTTGTGGTATGTCTGGAAATGGAAAACTGTCTTTGGGACAGGATTTGTTTAGATCACTGAAATCTATACAAATTCTTATCCCTTTATTCTTCTTCGGAACAATGACCATATTCGCAATCCATTATGGGTATTTTGCTTCTCTTATGATTCCTGCATCCAGCATCTTTTGTAATTCTTCTTCTATTTGTACATGATAATTTTGCGAGATCTTTCTTATTCTTTGTTTGAATGGTCTTACGCTTTTATCTATGTTCAATCTATGACACGCCACTGATGAATCAATTCCTGGTATTTCATCTACACTTCCTGCGAATATATCTTTGTATTCTCGTAAGAGATCAATAATTCTTTTCTCTTCTTCTTCGTCCATCTTAGTTCCAATTCGCAATATTAAAGGCTCCTCTTCAATTCCAATATTTATTTCTTTGGTTGGTTCTGCTGCAACGTAACTAGGACTTTGCTCTCCCATAGGTGTTGGTTCTTTGATTACTTTCATTGGTTCTCCTTATTTTTCTGGGATCTCACTTGGTATTACTTTTCCCTCTCTTTCTCTTATTGTATACACTCTGAACTCCTCTTCCTTTTTCGCTTCTTTCGCAAGTTTTCTACGAAATTGTTTCTTTCTTTCTCTCCCTCCACATTGTTTTACTTCAATCTGATAACAAAATTTTGCACTATCAAGATCCACTTTTATTTCTTTTATTCCGCTTGGTGTAGAAAACTTAATTGATTGATGTAATGTCGAAGCAACATCTTTAATCGCATGAATCCATGGTCTTCCCATAAGCATATTATATGGAGATTCCATATCTACCACACATAAAACTATGTGTGTTTCGATTTCTCCCAGCGGTACTCGTAACATTATTTCCCCTTTGGATTTTGTTGTAGATTTTCCCAACCCATGGATAAGACATTCTGAATTTGTGATCTCTTCATCTTTAATCCCCATCCCCTTAAGGTAATGATAGAATATAATATCAACAGAACTCCCTGTATCAATCAAAACTCGGTTTAATTTCCATTTTTCTATAGATTTTGTAGTTTTCTTTTCTTCTCGCATGATCGGAATTGTGACTACTAATGGTGAAGTGTGGTTCAAGTCTTCATTTGGGAATTCTGCTACTGAAAATGTGATTTTCTGCTTTTCCCATTCTTTCAAAGTTGTTATTTTCTCCACTTCCATGATCTTTCTTCCTCTAGAATCTCGTTTGTGTATCCTTCCCTTCATGTTGTTATGAAATTCATCAATCATTATCTTTGTGATCATATTACATTCTTCTGTTTTGCAATCTTCATCTAATGACTCCATTTTGATTTTCAAATTTCCAAAACACTTTTAAATTTCTGCTATATCAATCTTCAGGTCCCTGTTTCTAGCGCCAATTATGTAGTTGCATGAAATCCTACAACTACACCCTCAGTAGAATTCATAAAACTATGAGAAGTTCTTGATGAAAAATGACAATTTACTGATTAATATTCTCAACTGATTACAAATAAGTATGTTAATGGAACTTAGAATAGTTACAACTTTCTTTGTTCTCTCTCCTAAGACTTTTTCTAATACTCACTTAAAGAACCTCTTCAATCTAGCATTTGAACTATTATTTATAGTGAAATATGTATAACTGTATATAACCTGCGAAGCATCGCAACCTCTTATCGTAAATTTATTCTATATTCGCAAACCCTTCACACTTCTCCCGTGTTTCTTCTATTATCGCATTATCTTGCGACACTTTTCTCTTGTATTTTTTATTATGTTCGTAACCCTATATCTTGCGATATTCTGTCCCTACATTTATTTCCTTTGCAGATTTGTTTCCTTCTTCCGAAATTTCGCTGGGTATTCCTTTCCCTTCCTCTTCCCTTATCATGTAAATCCCGAATTCTTCTTCTTTCTTTGCTTCTTTCGCAACTTTCCTGCGAATTTTTCGCTTCTTTGCACGTCCTTCATAATGCTTCACTTCAATTTGATAACATAATTTTGCACTATCAACATCCCCTCTAATTTCACCAATCCCACTAGGCACAGGAAATTTAATGCATTGATGTAATGTTGACGCTACAGCTTTAATTGCGTGTATCCATGGTCTTCCCAATAACAAATTATATGGCGATTCCATGTCCACCACACATAGTGTCACCCGTGTTTTAATCTCTCCTAGCGAAATTCGCACCACTGTTTATCCTTTAGGTTTTGTTGTTGATTTTCCAAATCCATGAATATGATATGTTGAACGAGTCATTTCTTCATCTTTGTATCATGTAGGATCCGAATCTCGCAACAACAACGCTCTTGCGGAAACTTCTACCACACATGGAAAATGTCGCAAATTAATTACAGAAGTGACGTAATAAACAACGACAACATAAAACACGAGAAAGATGTGAAGATTTTGTGGTTGTTATAGGGAAAGCTCGCGAGAATGTAGCGGGAGCTCGAGAGAATGTAGCAAGAGAGAGAGACAGCCTGCGAAATTATGGAGAGAGCTAGCGAGAATATAGTAAGGGATCCTAAAATAGGGGGAATATGAGTTGTATATGAGTTGTCATCCATTATGTAAACACATATATAAAGAGAAGAGTAGGAGAGAGAAAAGGGGAAAAAACACATTCAGATAGGGAGATATTTTTTATAAGAGAGAGAAATTTATTTTGTTTATCATCTTCTTCCCCAAAAACTAAATCTAGAGCTCCAAATACTCATTAATGGAGTGTCCATGTAACCCAAATGTAATTTAAATAATCATAGTGAAGAACCATAACCCCGTGGATGAAGATCACATTGATCGAACCACGTAAATCTTGTGTCTTATTTTATAATTTTAGCTCTTTAATCTTTATTTTGGTTAGGAAATAGATTTAGATCTAGAAATTATTATCATAATATTATATGGGGTGTGTTGTGGGATTTCCTGCAACTACATTTTTTAAGAGAGAGAAATTTAATTTCTTTATCATCTTCTTCCCCAAAAACTAAATCTAGAGCTCCAAATACTCATTAATGGAGTCTTCATGTAACCCAAATGTAATTTCAATAATCATAGTGAAGAACCCTAACCCCGTGGATGTAGATCACATTGATCGAACCACGTAAATCTTGTGTCTTATTTTATAATTTTAGCCCTTTAATCTTTATTTTGGTTAGGAAATAGATTTATATCTAGAAATTATTATCATAATATTATATGGGGTGTGTTGTGGGATTTCCTGCAACAATATTTTTGGCACTAGAAACAGGGAGGAGTAAAGTATTTATCCTTCCCGTAGTTTGATTCGTTCAAGATATTTCCATGAACATTTGCTATTGTTCATATTTTTCTAGATCTAAAAAATTTTAGGTTCAAAAATGGAAATTTCATGGAAGAAATTACACTTTGAGGGAGTAAACATCATTAACAATTCAAAGACATGAAAAGAGTAAGAAAAAAAAATAGTTGTTGTGGTGAATTTAAGGAAGAAAACCAAGGTTTCGGTGGAAGATTTCATGTTCAGGAGAAAAAGCAAGAGGCAAATTGTGAAAGAAATTAAGGAAGGGCGAAGAGAAGATAAGAGACAGACGCTGCAATTTATATCACTAACAGAAATTTGCACAGATGATTCAAGGCTGCGAGAGCAACAAATAGGTCACGGGTTCAAATTCGCAGAGACACATATTTTTCATTTTCTTCTCATCTTCAGTGGAGAATAAAAGAATAAGGAAAAAAGTTATGTGTTAATTTCGCAGAGAGGTTCTTGAACAGTTAGTCCAGAGAACATTATGTGCGTTGGTGGTCGCAAGTTCGAATTCGCCCGCGAGCATAGTTTTATTCTTTTTTTCCCTGCGAAAATTTCGCAAAAATGAATAATTTCGCAGAATTGTTTCATTATTTCGCAAGCAAGAGGCAGCACAGTTTGTGATCTGCGAAGTTAATGAGTTCATGGTCGCGAGTTCAAGTCCCAACACATGCATATTTTTTCGCAAAGTCCTTGTGTAGGAGCGGAATATCACAGCAAATGATAACTTACGAAATTATGGAGAGAAAATACATTTTGCGAGTATAGAATATTTTGCGAAGATAAAGAAATCACGAAGAACGTTTTACGAGTAAAGGAAGTTCGTGAAGTAAATTTGCGAAGGTTCGTATGATGATTCTTTGATCCGAAATTAAGGGAAAGATTAGTTGTTATCCAATGTGTAAAATCATATAAATAGCCATTTAGGCATGAGAGGAAAAGGGAGAGACACATTTTGAGAGGGGATGATTTTAGGAGGAGAGAGAAAATTTTAGAGAGGGATTTATTTTCTTTATCATCTTCTTCCCCAAAATTCTAGAGCTCCAAATATTCATTAATGGAGTCTCAATTGTAAAATCATGTAATCACATACAATCACTAGTGAAGCACCGGGGATGTAGATCACATTGATCGAACCACGTAAAAATCTTTGTGTCTCTTTATAATTTTAGTACCTTAATTATTAGTTTCATATCAAATTAATTAGGTTTAGGAATCATTTTAATGGATTCTTATGAGGGTGTAGTTGTGAGATAATCCGCAACTACATAATTGGCGCTAGAAACATGGAAAGATTAAATGGATTTATCCTTCCGAATTTGCGGGATCAACCATTTCGTTTAATAATTGGTCCTCTTCTCTCTCTACGATTTTTCTCTTTTCTCTACTATTTTCTTAGTTCAATATCATCTTCAGGAGATGTTATGGTTCATCGTTTACAAATTCGTCATCGGCTAATTCAAGCCTTTCGTCCGGTTTCGCATCGTCTAGTTCGAATTTCACATCTCGATCTAGTATTTTTTTCCAGGGATCAGCTTCACTAACTCGTGTGAGTTCATTTGGATCTGTACAAGGATCTCCATCTGTTCATTTCTCAATGGCAGATCATTCAATTCCACCGAGTCGATCAATTACAGCTTCAACTTGTGAAAACTACAAGTAATTGATTAAACGTTCCGTCATCGACCAAGAAAGCATGTATGTGTTCGTTGACAACTCATCCAGGAAGATAAGTCAAATTCACGAAGAAAGATGAAGTTATGTACTTCACAAAATGATTATACGTCCCAGCTTGGAGTATACGAAGTCCAGTATACAACTACTTGGAGTATGCGAAGTATATTACCCCACTTTAGTGTTACCACATTAATTCTTACGAAGATGGTCCCATATACTTACGAAGATGATCCCCATCAAAATTATTATGAAGATGGTGCTTACGAAGATGGTCCCCATCAAAATTCTTTTCTGTCATATACTTACGAATATCATCTTCGTAGGGTCAAATCTTACGAACTTTTGCAGAAGCAGCATTTCTACTTTTACACTTCGCAAATATTCACTTTGCGAACGTTCGCAACACCAATATTTCGCAAATGTTCGTTTACTTCGCAAAAGTCCGCAAAACAGCAGAATTCTATTTCGCAAGAGTGGGCTAGAATAATTGGTATGCTATGAGAACATGCAAGACAATGCTAGCTTCGCAAGCAAATCACATACTTCGCAAGAGACAACAACGACTCACATAAAATCTAAGTACCTCTTTCCTTAAACATTTTATTTGCTTACGAAAAATAAAAGATTTTTGATTTGATTTACAAAAAGCGATTCAATCACACAATTACAAAGATGATATAATTACAAAGATCTCAAGATTTCACAATTACAAAAGAAACCGAGAAAAACATCTCGCACAAATCAATTTATATATTTCTCTTGAAAAATTTACTTTATTTCCAATGATATTCGACATGGAGAGTAGTAGCTGGCAAACCTTTATGGCGTATACTCGTAAAAGGCAAAGAACCTCAGTGCGTCATATGAGGGGGTACCTATTAGGATCATTTCCATGGAAAAATATTTGTCAAGAGAGATGAAATAGATAATACAAAGGAAATCAAAACAAACAAAAAGATTTTGAAGTAGCATATAAATAAAAAATAAGAAATGTTGATAAAAGAAATGTTGAATACTAATCTAAATTTTTATTTGCATTACAGCATAGCATGAGGCAAAGAACATGGAGTGAGAGTTCGCATGATGGGTTCGCAATATTTCTTACATTTAGAGGATTAAGTACTTCTTCAAGGATACTTCATACTTCTTATACTTCAATGGTTGATACTTCTTATTTACTTCGCAACATTCCGGGACTTCGCAAAAGAATAGAGGCAAGTATATACTTTTCAAGACTAGTATTCTTTCGCTCGTTCCTTCATCAACAAAGATCAAAGATTACTACAACAACGGATTTTTTCTTAAAGATCGCTCTTCAAGCAATATTCAAGAAAAAAGAGGCAAGATACATGAGCGGAATATCACAACAAATGATAACTTACGAAATTATGGAGAGAAAATATATTTTGCGAGTATAGAATATTTTGCGAAGATAAAGAAATCACGAAGAACGTTTTACGAGTAAAGGAAGTTCGTGAAGTAAATTTGTGAAGGTTCGTATGATGATTCTTTGATCCGAAATTAAGGGAAAGATTAGTTGTTATCCAATGTGTAAAATCATATAAATAGCCATTTAGGCATGAGAGGAAAGGGAGAGACACATTTTGAGAGAGGGGATGATTTTAGGAGGAGAGAGAAAATTTTAGAGAGGGATTTATTTTCTTTATCATCTTCTTCCCCAAAATTCTAGAGCTCCAAATATTCATTAATGGAGTCTCAATTGTAAAATCATGTAATCACATACAATCACTAGTGAAGCACCGTGGATGTAGATCACATTGATCGAACCACGTAAAAATCTTTGTGTCTCTTTATAATTTTAGTACCTTAATTCTTAGTTTCATATCAAATTAATTAGGTTTAGGAATCATTTTAATGGATTCTTATGAGGGTGTAGTTGTGAGATAATCCGAAACTACACCTTGATAATTTTGCAGGTATATTTCACACAGAAGAAAGTTGATGATTATTTCGCACAGACATTTCGCAGAGGAGGGTTAGCACAGATGTTTCAGTGTGGTACATCACGAGGAGTAGGACATGGGATCAATTCTTGCTTCTTGAAAGTTTATTTTTGTTATGCGAAATTTCTACATAATTGTCTCTCGAACAGATAAACTTTGATTACTTCACAAGATCTTTGATTAATTCGCAAGAGAGGGTTAGCACAGTTGGTATGGTGCGAGAAAATGCAAGAGGAAGGTCAAGGGTTCAAGTATCATCTCTCACTCTTCTTTTTACTGCGAGACATTCAGACAACTCGCATAAGAGCTAAGTACCCTTTCCTAGAACATACTTTCCACAAATAAAAGATTTTTGATTTAATTTCCAAAAAGCGATACAATCGCAAGATTTCAAAGATTTTTGATTTGGTTTACAAAACGCGATACATTCGCAGAATTACAGAGATTTCATAATTACAAAGATTTCACAATTACAAGACAAACCGAGAACAATATCTCGCAGATCAATTTATATATTTCCCTTAAATATTTGTTTTGTTTCAAATGAGAATGATATCTAACATGGAGAGTAGTAGGAGGCAAAATAAGACCTTCCATTAACAGGCTAGTAAGACCTTCCATCAACAGGATGCGTAAGACCTAATTAGGATCATTTCCATGAAAGATGTTTATCGGATGAGACAAAACAATTTATACAAAGGAAATCAAAATAAAGAAAAACGATTTGAACTTGCAATTAAATGAAAAATTTTGATAAAAGAAATGTTGAATACTAATCTAAATTCTTATTTCTCTTGAATATTTACTTTGCTTCAAATGATATGATATTATGAGAATGAAAGAGTGAATGTAAGAAATGACAGAAATGAAAGAATGAATGAAAGAATAAAGAAATGCGAAAATTTCGCAGAGAAACAAATAGAATGGGACGAACCTTTATGGCGTACACCCTAGTTCGCGAATAAAATTTCGCAAGAGGCAAATGTAAGACCTAAAGTGCGTCATATAAGGGGGTATCTCTTTGCATGGAATAGGGATAAGGTTATACCTCTGCTGGAACCTGAGTCATGGATATTTGGGGTCAATGAAAGCTCATCCATGAGAGGTACCTTGGATTTCCAACTATATATATATATATTAACAGTTAGACGACCGAGGGTCTCTCCTAAGGAGTGCAAAGTATGATCAAGGCGCTGAGGTACACGGTTGAGCCAAGGGTTCTCGGGGCGTATGAAACTACCATGGCCATTCTTGGCAAGTCTTGGCTATGATGCACTCGGCCAGAAGAAAACCCCACTTAGGGTGCAGTCTCGTAACTATAAGCCATATAAGCAAAAAGGATATGAGGCTGCGAAAAAAATGGGTTGTTGGTAAAACCGGATGGGAGGAGCTAGTCTTGTATGGACGATGTACGCCTCCTTAAATGGGCAACCAGGGGGGAAGATAAGGGTGGCACCCTCCATTAGGGAGATGATAAGTGTCTTAAGACGCAAATGTCATGAGGCTTTATATTCGCAAGAATATTTAGGCTTGTCATATTTTTGCAACAATTATACAAAGGCAAAAAGCCATGAGAAAAGGTTAAGATGATATCAATGGGTTTTTACATGGAAGTGTAAAGACGTCCTGCGATTTCATTGCAAGACGGCAATGTCATGGGGCTTTGTTCTCGCAAGAAAACTTAGGCCTGTCATATTGTCGCAACAAATTGACAAAATGAAGATAAGGAAAGATCAATGGGTCTTTACATGCGAATGTAAGGACGTCCTGCGAGTTTGCCTCAAAAACAAAAATTGGCAAAATAAGACCTTTAACTAGGAAGGCAAAATAAGACTAACAGAATAATTGCGAACATTAACTATTTCCGTGAAATACAAATATTGTTCATTGCGAGAAAGATAATAAGAGGAAAGAAAAATATTCAGAATCTCTCAAGAGTAATGCTCAGAATCTCTCAAGAGTAATATTCAGAATCTTTAAAGAGTAATATTCAGAATCTCTCAGGATCACTATTCATAATTTCGCAACACTATTTCATGAGCACTATTCATAATTTCACAGCACTATTCATAATTTCGCAGGGTTATTCATAATTTCGCAGATTATTCATAATTTCGCAGGGTTATTCATAAATTCGCAGATTATTCATAATTTCGCAGGGTTATTCATAATTTCGCAGGGTTATTCATAAATTCGCAGGTTATTCATAATTTCGCAGGGTTATTCATAAATTTGCAGATTATTCATAATTTCGCAGGGTTATTCATAAATTTGCAGATTATTCATAATTTCGCAGGGTTATTCATAATTTCGCAGAATGTGGTTATTTAGCTCATTTATTTCGCAAAATTTGAAGCAACTTGAAGAGATTATAATACCACAAGAAAACAGAACATGAAACATATGCAAGATAAGAATAAAGAAACAATTCTCTCATTCAACATTTTCTCAAGGATTCTACCTTCATAGATAAAGAACAGAGGCAACTATGGATTACCAAGAAAACATTTTATGTTCTTTACTTTCTCGGCAAGAATCATTTCCAAAATGGACAAGAATTCTCACAAAAAATGAAGTAATAATTTCGCATGAATAGAGGCAATACTTATGACTTTCATTCAAGGAAGGATACTTCTTATATTTTGAGGATTGAGTACTTCTTATATTTCTTCAAGGATACTTCATACTTCACATACTTTAAGAGTTGATACTTCTTATTTACTTCGCAAAGATACGGAACTTCACAAAAGAATAGAGGCAAGTACGTACTTTTCAAGTCCAATATTCTTTCGCTCGTTCCTTCATCAATAAAGATCAAAGACTACTACAACAAAGGATTTTTTCTTAAAGGTCGCTCTTCAAGAAATATTCAAGAAAAAAGAGGCAAGATGTAGGATCCGAATCTCGCAACAAAAACGCTCTTGCGAAAACTTCTACCACACATGGAAAATGTCATAAATTAATTACAGAAGTGACGTAATAGACAACGACAACATAAAACACGAGAAAGATGTGAAGATTTTGTGGTTGTTATAGAGAAAGCTCGCGAGAATGTAGCGGGAGCTCGAGATAATGTAGCAAGAGAGAGAGACAGCCTGCGAAATTATGGAGAGAGCTAGCGAGAATATAGTAAGGGATCCTAAAATAGGGGGAATATGAGTTGTATATGAGCTGTCTTCCACTATGTAAACACATATATAAAGAGAAGAGTAGGAGAGACAAAATGGGGAAAAAACACATTCGGAGAGGGAGATATTTTTTGTAAGAGAGAGAAATTTATTTTCTTTATCATCTTCTTCCCCGAAACCTAAATCTAAAGCTCCAAATACTCATTAATGGAGTCTCCATGTAACCCAAATGTAATTTCAATAATCATAGTGAAGAACCCTAACCCCGTGGATGTGGATCACATTGATAGAACCACGTAAATCTTGTGTCTTATTTTATAATTTTAGCACTTTAATCTTTATTTTGGTTAGGAAATAGATTTAGATCTAGAAATTATTATCATAATATTATATAGGGTGTGTTGTGGGATTTCCTACAACTACATATCCCATTTTTTTCGTATGCATGGTAAAACATTATATCCACCGAACTTCCTTTGTCCACCAAAGTTCTGTTCACCGCCAATTCTTCCATAGCGTTTGTATTGTTTCCCATTTCTTTTCGTGTGGTTATTTTGATTACCAAAGGAGATGTGTGGTTCAAATTCACTCTTGGTATCTCTGCTGCTGTGAATGTAATTCTCTGCTTTTCCCAATCCTTCAAGGGTGATATTTTTTCCACCGTCATAATCTTCTTTCCTTCAAAATCTCGTTTATGTATTCTTCTTTTGATATTTTCATGAAACGTATTAATCATTGTTTTTGTGATTAGGCTTGTAGGATCAGAATATTGTAACAACAATATTCCTATGAAATAAACAACAGATCTGTGACACATCAATAATAAGAAACAGTTCTGTGATATATCAATGATATTCTGCGAAGCATCTCAAGGTGACGTAAGAAATGACATGTTGGATGAAAACGACAGAAACATGAGAAGAGCATGACATTTTTGCGATGAATCGATAAAGCCTACGAAATATTAAGGCGGTGCCACCTGCGATTTATCGCAGGAACCTAGATCCGAAATTAAAGGGAATCTTAGCTGTAAATGAGCTGTAATCCACTATATAAATGCCTATATAAAGGAAATGAATAGTTCCAGAGAGAGGGTTGAATTTTTGAGATCTAGGAAGGTTTTTAGGAGAGATAAAATATTTATCAAGTGTTCTGTGTTCTTGATCTTTTGTAAAATTCCTTAAGATCATATTAATGAAAAAGTGTCTTTAATCTTCAAGTTATGTCATAAATATTGATAAATTCTTGAATAGGGTGTAGTGTGGGAATTCCTGCAACTACATTTTGGCGCCCAGAAACAGGGAGAATCAATTTGAGAAATTTCAAATTACAACTTGAAGATTTGAAGAAATTGTTAGAATTGAAGAAATGGCTAGAAGGAGAAGAAATACATCAGAACCAGCAACAACAGTGAGAAGAAGTAAAAGAATTGCAGGGGAAGGAACAGGTGAATTGGAAGGATATTTAAGGATCAGATCCGGAAGGAGTATAATGAGAAATGGAGCAGAAAATTCAATCCAACCACCGAATCAACAAACACGAGCACAAGATAGAAATGTGGATTATGATAGAGTAAGTGTGCATACTTGGAGGTCGGATTCGATAGAAGAAGCGGAAAATCAAGAAGAGGAAAGAAATCAAGAAATGGATAGAGGACTAATTCATGAAGAGCATGAAGAAGTAGATGATTTGAGACAAAGGATACAGGAAGAAAGAAGATTAGAGGCAGAAGAACGTGCCAATCTTACAAGGAAAAATCATGAATTAAGAAGGGAAAATTTGAGGTTGCAAAATAGAAGATCGAGAAGCAGCATGAGGTCAAATTCAAGATCATATAGAGAAGAAACAAGACAAAATATCCCTATACAAAATATTGGCGAGAATTTGATAAATGATCGTTATATTCCACGCGGAGAAACTTTAGACATTAGACATAATCAGGATGAGGGAGAAAATCAAGAAGAGAGAAGGAGAATGTTACGTGATGAAGAAATTCGAAGAAATCGCAGAATAATCGAAGATGATATTGAGAGGCATTATATTGAGCAAGTACATTTAGCATGAGAAAGAGAGAGATTGCGAGCAGAAGTAGAAGAACAAGAAATTCAAACAATGTTGCGTCAGAATAATCACGATAATCGAGAAAGACGACGTGCGCAAAATCGTAATGATAATCTCAATGAGGAATATGAGAGAATTCGCAGAGACATAGAAAGGCAACAAAGAGAAACAGTAAGGGATGAGGAAATTTGCGGAGACGAGAATGAAAGACAAATTAACTTGCAAGAAGAAGAAAATCGTAGAAGAAGGCAAAACCAAGATGTTGGAGAAGAAGCGCGAAACATCGCAAGACAAGAAAGGCATGAACACAGACGAAGAGAGGCTGCGTTGAAAAGTCCAATGGAGCAAAATTCTAATAGGAATGAACAAATCTTGCGAGAATTAGCAGAAATGAGAGGAATGATAAATAACAGAAGAGAAGGATGAAGAAGACAACTTGATGTGGAAATCGAAGAAGCTGCGAAAACTCCATTTACTCAAGAGGTACAATTAGGAGGGATACCTCCAAAATGCAATTTACCGGTATTGACCAGTATATTTGATAGGACTACGTGTGCTGTCCAACATATCAAAGCTTATATTCGATGTATGATGCAATGGGAAAACCATGATGTCGTTTTGTGCAAATATTTTGCGTCAAGTTTAACTGGCGAAGCACTGAAGTGGTTTGAAAGTCTTCCCAAGAATACAATAACTTCGTACATGTACTTGCAAACTACTTTCTTAGGAGCATACATCAGCAATAACTTTACGCGACCTGGAATTGAAGATGTGTTTGGATTGAAACAGAGAATTGGTGAGAGTTTAAAGCACTTAACGATAAGATGGAGGACAATGTGTAGTGAAATGGCAGGAAGAGTAGATGAAAGATATCTCATTTTGTCTTTCATAAACGCTATGTTTGCGACGAATCTATTATACATCCAGGTCTTCAGAGTCAAAAACACAATTACCATGACAGAACTGCGAGAACTGCAAGAAGAATACATCGCTTTGGAGGAAAAACAAAATGAGATGGAGTCTTATCCAATTCTCGCAGGAACAAGTTTAGCCACAACAAATGGAAGTTTGTTACCAAGGATGATTAATACAGTAGCAAGTACTTCCCAAAATCCGCGAGAGAAAATGGAGACTGATAATCAACATAAGATAGTAGTAATGGGGAGTAGAGATCAGGAGGAATTGGAAAAGGAGAGAAATTTTTATAATCGCAATAACAATAATAAGGTCCCAAGGTTTGATCAACCGCAGGAGACTTATGGTGGACAGAGGCAGAATTATTCAAGAGAGCAAAGAGGTTAGAGGAATATGTGGGAAGACATCAAATTGCCACCTTTAAATACCGGTATAGACAAGATTTGGGAAGCGATTATTCTGATGGAGAATATACCCTCACCATGGAACATGGGGAAAGAACCACATCCTAACAACCAAAATCAAGAGTTCTGTCCTTATCATCATTTTCATGGCCACTCTGTGCATAATTGTAAAAATGTAAAAAGAATTATTTTGCGAATGATTGAACAGGGGAAATTAAATCATTTTCTAGCAAGATATTTACCACCGCAACAATTGCCGCAAGCACCAGAAATTCGCAGAGTTAATGTTGCAAAAGAAGCCGAAATATTTGTCATTGAAGTAGGAGCTACAACAAAAAATCTATTTTGCAATTCAATTGTACATTCGCAGGAAACGATAGAGGATTTCCATGACAATGTGCTAAGCAGAGTATTTGCAAGGGATATAGAGGGAAGAGAGGTGATGAATATTGCGAAGATTTCTCCGTTAGAAGAATGGAAGAAACAAGTTATTTCTTTTACTGCAGAAGAGATACCAGAACCTGGGAAGATACATGACAACCCATTGGTGGTGAAGTTAGAGATAAATCCAAAATACAGAGAAGAAGGAGAAGAAGATGATGGTGATGCATCAAGTGATTCTTGGGCAATTGGAAAAGTTTTAATTGACACTGGTAGCTCGGTAGACATTTTATTTTATCATACTTATCGCACAATGGGTGGAAGAGATGATGAGTTAATCCATTCAACTTACAAGATCTATGGTTTTAATGGCACTGCAAACAAGCCAAAAGGAGAAATTACCATGGAAATTCCGTTGAACAAGATATCTTCAAAAATCAAGTTTTGTGTAGTGGATATAGAATCTCCTTACAATGCCTTAATTGGAAGACCATGGCTCCATGGGATCTTGGGCATAGCATCAACATATCATCAATGCATAAAGTTTTCACATCCTCATGGTATTGGGATAATTAAAGGTGATTGGTTTGAAGGTAAAAAGTGTTATGAAGTTGACATTAATACTTGCGAAGAAAGAAATTCCCGAAATCGTAATTGGAAACATAACAGGAGGCAAACTCAGAGAGCTGAAAAGTTGATGGTGGACAATATAGAGTTGCGTGGAAAGGATATATTACAAGAATAGTTTGTCCCAAAATAATCGGTGGTGATTAATCATGTGAATATGGGAAAAAGTTGAAATCTTCACTCTTCGCAGGAGAATAAACATGTATCAAGAAATTGCGAATAATCATTCGTCACAGAAGAAAAGAAGTTTTACAGTATCATGCTGCGAACAAACGAAAAACAAGAACAGCAAAAAATGTGCACACAAAATATTAAAAGAAAAACTTTGCTCAAAAATGAGAATTTTTCTATTAAAAGAAAAAGAAAAAGATGATGATTTTGAATCATATAAGAATTTTTAATGCAAATGGGCACAAATCGCCTAAAAATATATAAGAATGGGACGAACTTTTATGGCGTACACCTTAGTTCGCGGATTCTATTCCGTAAGAGGCAATGTACTTAAAGTGCATCATAAGGGGGGTATCTCTTTGCATGGCTATGGGAAAGGCTATACCGCTGCTGGAACCTAGTCATGGAGATTTGGGATTATAGAAAATCCATCCGGGAGAGATAACTTGGATTCCCAACTATATAAGGTTATACCCTGGTTGGGCGCCCGAGAGTTTCTCCTAAGGAATGCAAAGTATGATCAAGGCGCCGAGGTACACGGTTGAGCTGTGGGTTCCCGGGATGGATGAACCTACCCTGGCCATCCACGGCAAGTCTTGGCTTACGGTGTGTTCATCCCAAAGAAAACCCCACTTAGGGTGCAGTCTTGTAACTATAAGCCATATAAGGAATAAAGGACAAGGCTGCGAAAACAACTGGTTTTTGGCAGAACCGGATGGGAAAGTGCTAGTCTTGTATGGCCGATGTATAATCCTTGAAGGGGAAACCGGGGGGAGAGATAAGGGCTATACCCTCCATTAGGGAGCTGTGTATCAAAAAAGACGACAATGTCATGGGACTTTATAATCGCAAGAATATTTAGGCCCGTCATATTGTCGCGTGACACAGACAGCAATGTCATGGGACTTTATATTCGCAAGAATATTTAGGCCCGTCATATTGCTGCGTGACTGGCCAAAAAGCCTAAAGAGAAATGTTAAGATGAGATCAATGGGTTTTTGCGATAAGATCAAAAGATGAGATAAATGAAATCAATAATAAGAAGATATAAATCGCAAAGACGTCCTGCGATTTCATCGAAAAGATGGCAATGTCATAAGTCTTAAAAAGCAAAGAGAGATTAATCTCACAAGAAGGCTTAGATTTATCATATTGCCACAAAAATTAAAATTAAATGATAAGGCAAGATCAAGGGATATTATTACATGTAAAAATAAGAATGTCCTGCGATCTTGTCGCATAAAAGTGGCATAATAAGACCTTTAACTAGGAAGGCGAAATAAGACCACAAGAGAGATTATATTTGCGAAGCATATAACAGATTTTTCGCAGAAATATTTGCAATAATTCATTTATCATATTGCAGATTAATAACAAGAGGCAAGTATGGGAATGATGCATAGAAGGGAAAATATTGTTATTCATCATTATATGATAAATTCATGTAAATAACAAACAGATAGAAGCAAAAAAGAATTTATATATTGAAAGACATCATAAGTTGCAGATAATTCGCAGAATATTACATTTTGTCGCAGATAATTATCGCAAGAAATAATGGAAGGAATACAGGAGAAGATCAATAAGAAAAATAAAACTATTATTTAGATTTATCTCCATCATTAATTTTATCTTCATCTTCACCATCTTCATCATTAGTTCGTTCCTCATCTTCGCTCTCACTTTCGTCTGCATCATCCTTACTGTCAGAAATAAATGGTACTTCAGAACTGGCTGGGATATTATCCATAAGACAGGGATATAGTCTAAGAGGAAGATCATTATCTTTGCAAACTTTCTCAATAGCATTATTGCGAACGGTGAGAAGGTTATTACGCAAGTTTGAGTTGGATATCTTTATTTTCTCTCGCAGTCTTGAGATTTTTTCGTTACGGTAAGCAAGATTTTTCGCAAGACCACTTTTTTCTTCCTCGAGCTCTGTTATCCTTTTGGAATATCTTCCTTCAGATTCTGCGATGATACAACAATAAATTAGAAACTGGTTGGGAATCTACAAGAAATACAAAGATATTAGAGGAACAATAAATAACCTTCTCTTTCATGGATCATTTCTCGTATCAATGTTGCTTGCTCGGTATGAAGACTGACATCTATCGCTAAGTTTTTCCTAGCATTATCGAGAATTGTCGCAGCCCATGCGAATTCATCATCATTTTGAATGAGGAGATGGGAACGGATTTGTTTTTCTCTCTTAAGAAGTTTAATATTTTCATCCTTAAGTCTATCTCTGTCAAGTTCAGTATCAATAAGGGTATTGCGAAATTTTGATAGAGCTTCAGCGCCTTGAAGAGTAATGTGTTCTTTATCCTTCTCAAGTTCACTCTTCTAGGCTTTTAAGACTTTGATTTTTTCTCTAAATTCATCTTTGCAAGTCTTTAAACTATTGGACATACTCAAGGTAGATCTATAGTCCATTCTCATAAGGGAAACATGATATTTAAGCTCATCAAGAGACAGAGTATTAATTTTTTTCGTCTGAATAATTATTTAAAGCGTCATTAAGACGCTGAAGAAGAGTGGTTTCATCTATGGGTTCATCAAAATAATTGAGAATAAGAGCTTCATCAGTAAGGTTATAGGCATCTGCAAAATGGTTGCTCAAATAAGCTAAAATAGCGAGAATAATTTTTTTTTTTTTTTAAAAAAAAAAGAGAAAAAAGATTTATACCAATAATTTGTTTTTAGAACTTCTCCTTGTCAACTAATTTCTGTTGAAGAACTTCAATTTCTACTTCAAGCGACTTGTTTTTATTAAGGAGCTCAGTATTTCCAGATACTTCCAATTGCTTGCATTTTTCGCGAAGAAGGGATATTTCAGCTTCATATTGTTTATTTTTCTCACGAAGTTTCGTATATTCAGATTGTGAATCAGTAAGCCTTTTATGAGATGTTGATAATATATTCTCTAATTAAAAGCAAAGAGAAAAAAGAAGTTCTAGATCTGCGACAGAAAAGAAAAAATAAGTGAGGATAAGTAAAAGATCTTCGATACTCATGATAAATGTAAAATTTACTACAAGAAAAATAAAGGAAAGGGGCATACCAGCGAAGCTAATGCGTGAAGAAAACTTGGGTCGATAAATCTTGAGACTCCTTTAAGATCTTTATTATTAGTCAAGATCGAAGCATCGCAGATTTTCGAGAGATA